>OY728152.1:1324210823-1324835823 GCA_963277665.1 Viscum album | reverse complement strand
GGAAAATATGAATGGTTAAAACGAAAACTCTTACCACTTTTCAAAACCAAAACAATCAACCAATACTTCTTTTTTCTCAATACCGTTAACCACAAAAATGATCCCAAATTATCACTTACAAAACATTTCTGAAACGCACAATATTTCAAATGAAAAATCACATTCAAGGTATAAACATTAATTTCAATGAATCTCATCCCATTAAAACACCGTTCAACAGTTTAGAAACTCTATTGGAAACTCTTTTTCAAGTCCAACGTTAACATACATCTTGGTTTCAAAAGAGGCGTAAACACACCATTTTCCTAATTCAAATAAATTATAAAATTTTAGTTCCTTCATTTAAAAATTCAAATATATTCCTCTTTATTTGAAAATAATTTCACAAAAACCTTATGCTTTTTATAACCATGTGCTTTTTACTTTAAAACCGAACATCAAAGATTCCAAAACTATGGGGCATAGGACAATGCGATGGGGAACTAGCTTCGGTGGGTGACATGGATATATAGTTAGAGTCCATATGCCAAACATTCCACCATCACAAAGAGTGTTCTAGGAAAACATCATCAGATTTACATGGCTTTCCAAGCCTTGTGAGCTCCGTAATACCGTTACCCACTCTTTTTTCATTTTCTATAATCATCATCAAACCAAAAAATATCAATGTAATTAGAAAAGTCCCAATCTCCCATAGTGACATGAATCCCATCATGAGGTGTGGTGATAAGGCACACTAAAACTGACAGAAATTCATGGTCTTGAGAATCCAAACTCCAGACAATCAGTACAATTCCCCATATAACATTATCGAAGCAGTTAACATAAACCTCCATTGATACCATTTTGTCACAACCTGAATCGGGTCACTGCTAAAACCTGCACCAAACCTGGACTGCGACATGGCCCTAAGGGTGTTCCCAATCCCTATGGGCTAGAAAAATTTTCGAGGTATCAAAATACAAAAAATGGGAACAATTTACCAATGTTTATAAACATAAAACAACAAATGAATCCAATAAAACAAATCTAGAATTTTCAAACCAAACTATATTTTAGAAAAATAAAAAACTGAATTACATAGTATAGAACTGCTCACAAAGACTATAACAAAGGTACAAAACCAAAAAGAAACATCCCATGAACCCTCATGGAATGAGGCACCACTCTCAATCCATATCTACAAGACATCACCACCATGAACCTGCTAGAATCCCAAACATGGGCATGATAAACTGTACCCAACCTACGACATCAGAAGAAAACCATGTCTACTTACACCCAAATGTGTGAGTAGGGTCTGAGAGAAATCCCAGTAGGATACCACCACTATATTATTCCATGATATAACCATTTAACAACAAAAATAATGCATGTTTTCAAAAACATGTAATTTCTAGCTATAATTTTTAGATGATGCAACATTTAAAAAGTCAGTTTTCAAGTGGGATAATTTAAATAATCAACATTTCTAAAATAAATTACAAAGCTAATAAATATTCCATGACAATATACCATATTCCAATTGTATGTATAAAGGATATAATGAGAATAATCAATAGGAAAAAAACCCCTTGGCACTAGCTCGCTATGGGTCCCTGTTACATCATATTTTGGTGAGAGTAACCATCACAAATATCTATTATCATGCCCAATACACTAGTACAGAACAAACCCATACCCTAGTGATCCCCAATCATCATCATTATAGTTTAGTTAGAGTATTATTTTTCAATCTTGCATTGTGAAACTGAGGCCAAACCCCACAGATTCATTGGAATAGTTGTACATGTCCACCCACCATGATACCTGAGTTTTCCCCTTGTGCTCAAACAAGTTCAACAAGTCAAGAAATATACTTTTCAGATGATAATATCATTTAAACATCATAAATTCTCCAATTATATCACATGTATACCAGAAAAGCCACAAAATTCCACTTTTCAATCAAATTGATTTTGAAATCCAACTCACACCAAAATAGCCCACAACACTTTTCAAATTTATTTAACACTTCAAAAAATTCGTTAAACAATTTAGTAAAATCGTTACTAGAAATTAAAACTCACATAACTACCCACTCACTTGTTACATAATACTCTTTTCATAACCAAAATTCATTTTGCACATCACACTCACACAGAACATGCCACCTCACTTTCGTATCTCTTACACACATTGGTTAATCATTCAAACATTTTCATAAAACATTTCCAAGATGGAACACATCACAAAACATCCCATTTCAAATTTAAAATATACTATTTCAAAATATAAACACTCTAAAATAGTTTTCCAATATGGTTTCACCTCTTATATAATTCATTAAATCATTCAAACCATTTATAAAACAATTATAAAGAGTATACCCAGACATTGCTCGTAAAACCCAGGTAAAAACAATATTTCAAGGTAAAAACCACACCAAAACACTACAGAAGTAGAATTGGAATATCTAGAGACATTTATAATACAAATTAAAAGTATTAAAAAATAAACTTGAATAATACCATGAAGGATACAAATGAACAAACACATTTTTATAAAATGCTCTCAAGAACTATAATAAATATTTATACAACAAACCTATTCCAGAAAAACCCCCTCCAAGGCCCACCTAATACTACGAACTTAAAAAAAATAATTTTCATCCCCTTTCAAAATATAATAAAACTATTTAATATTTTTTAAAATTACCACAAAAGATACCACATGTGTTACATTTGAAAAGTTCAAAATATCAACAAATATGAAACTATAAAATTACATGCTTAACCAAATCCCTTAAAAATGGGTTTTTCTCCACACAGAAAATATGAGGAACAAGGAAAAGCCATAAATCATTCAAACTAACTCATTAAGAAATGGTTAACCATAGAATCACCTATCATTTGAGTCAAATCCCTCCAAACGTGGTGCGAAACATCAAGCGCACCACCGCCACAAAAAAAAGTGAAGAGAAAACTAAAATATAAAGATTAAACCAAGAAGAAACAATTTCAAACCCTAGGATAGGAACCTAACTTATGGACACTTTAGAATATCAATAATGAGGGATGAAACCCTAAGGAAATGAATGATATGGAATGGAGGTACACTAACATGATTGAATCATAGAGAAATCACATTAAATCCACTAGTATCTGAAAAATCAAATAGAAAAAAATTAAATGGAGGTTCATAAAATCATAACAATATCATTTAGTAATTGGAATGGGGGAAAATAGTGAGAAATGAAGGAGTTATGAAGGATTCAATTTACCTCTTCAAATCTAGGTGATTTGAGAAATCTAGAGACGTTTCCCCTATCTTTCTGATGAAAATGATCTCCAAAGAGGGGGAGGAGAGCATGGGAGACTGACTTGGGTATGTCGGTTCAGCTGAGAGTTGTAATCACCGATAAAACATAAAAATTGAATGATATATTAATGAATTAAAAAATAATTAATTCAGGAAATGGTCTTTCAGGCTGGCCTAACACCTTAATAAAAAACTGAAATCCATCAATATTATGGATTCCTATGGATTCTAAATTGATATAGGGATTTTAATATAATAGGGATTTCTATTTTGGATGTGTAATGGGTGTATAATGTTGAAAAAAGTTAGAGTTATAATAGAAACAATTCTTTTTTAAAATTTGGAAATGGGCTTACAGTTTGACCCAAATTTCAAAAACCCACCATTTCCACCCCAATGCATTGGAAACCCCAATAACAAATGAAGAATGGAAATTAAATTAAAAATTAAATTAAAATAAGTCATTGAAGTGATGCATTAATTTTTATGATTAATCAAATGGTCTCTTAAATCATCGAATAATTACAGGTTTTTGACTTTCAACATTCTCCAAAACATGTTTTAAATTTCTATACATTATAACATTATTGTAATATTTTTCATTAATGTCCCTATGTTCCTATATGTAATCCTTTTATGTTTATCTCTCCTAGCCTTCATACTTACAGATCATTATTTTAAATTAGAACATTTATCAATCCTTTTTCTGATGTGGGATTTCGACTCAAAATAGAAAATTGCTAGGGTGTAATTTTTTAAAGGAGGGGAGATTGTGACACCCTAATATTTCATGGTACATTTTTCATTAAATGAATTCAGATGCTATCATTATACGTATCACAAATTTTGACCACACTATGTTATATGAAATTTGCTGTTTAATAAAGTGGTTATGAATAATATTAAACACATTATGAAATTTATATTTTTGAAAATAGACCTCAATTGTTAAATTCTTAATATCTAGATTAGCATAGTGTGAATTTTTGGTATTTTTCTATAAAGTTTTATTTTTTTGATGAATATTGAAATTTATCACGTTATAGTTTAAAACTGACTTTTTCATTTATATAATAATAAAATGTAAAATCTAGTTTTAATGTCAAAATATATGAACAATACATATATTAAAAAAATTAGATTATTAGATCTACATTTATAATAGAATTAGATATAAAAATCATTTTTCTTTTGAATGTCTCTTTTAACTTCCTTGTGGAGACATTTGCGGTATTAACATTAAACACAATTTTACAGCTTATGTGAGTTGAATTTCAAAAAATATATATACATGGTTGTAATTATTGTGAATTTTTTTCCAAATATGCTCTACTTATTTTTTGGATTAGTATAATAGTCACATTTTAAATTTTTATTTACCATCTGTACGGGTAAAATATGTAATTGAAGGGACAAATAATATTATAATTTAATTAAATATTCATAAAACTAGCCCAATTTTCATTGGATATGTGGTTTTCTATCAAAATCACCCTTAGTATGAAATTATGAACATTTTATGCAACTTGGGTAAGAATAGGAAATTTAATATATTATATTTAAATATAAGTCAAATTTGACACACCCATAATTGAATTAACTAAATCATTTTTACTATATGGATATACATAATATATGTTTTAATATAAATAGTTAATTTAAATCAAATAATTTATCCTCATCCTGATTTTTTTCATTTTTGTATGATATACAAGATAATTGACAACTTGAATAGTAATGATGTAGTAATTGTCTAGTAAATGGAATGATTAAATATATGGTATTAATAATACTAAAATATATTTAATTTAGAATTTTTTTTTCCATACATGAATTTTATGTAGGATTATGATATGTAAGATTTTATTTAATATAGTTTTATTGATGGAATAAAGTTGTTATGTTTTTTAAAAAGGTAAAATAATAAATTATATCAAAATTGGATAAAATGACTCATTAAAATAAGTAATAATAATTTAAATGTTATATAAATAATAGAAATATATAATTTAGAAAAACAAAACATGGGAAATGTGACAAATTTCATAAATTTTCCAACTTGTATTATTTTTACATTTTAATGATACTATACCAACCCTATAGGGTAGAAAGAAAAGTAGTTATAGTAAGGATAAACCTTTTAAATAAGTGTAAACAAATTAATAAGCATTATAAAATAATAAAAAATGGTAAAAAAATTACGAGATGATGGGAATGTGTATATTATCACTTATTTATAGAAGTAGAATCATTTAATTGACAAACCCCCATGAAATTGACATAGATATTATTAAAATCATAGAATGTAAAAAAAAGTCACACTAATTTCTTATATGTATAATAATTTTCGTATGGGGATAACCAGATGATAACATTGATCATAAATAGTATATGGAAATGTAAAAGAATTATATAAAATATATGATTTTATTTATTATTTTTGGAGATAAATAATTACCATAAATAATGACATAATAGTGAAGAAGTAACTGTTCTAATAATAGTAATACCAATTGTGTAACATTAAGAATATTAGAAAAAAAATTAATTTTATTAATTAAGGTTATAAATGATTTAATAGGTGGCTATGACATGTTAAATGTGCATCCAATAGGGTTTTTTGATGTTTTATTTCTATTCGTATTTTATTTATAGTCAATGTAATGGTTACTATCAAAATTGACACTGTTGATATTTTCTAAAAATAACATTTTATAAAATTATTTTAAAATCGTAAAAATATTCAAAACTACAGAATTAAATTTATAAGGTATAAAATTTCATAATGTTTCTATTTATGGATAATTTACACCATATACATATATATTTATAAGCCTGTAATATTTATAATATTATAACCACAATTGATATTAAATAATTTAATTCAAGATAAATAAAAATTAAAAAAAATAAAAGTGAAATAAAATAACATCTACATTTTATTGGTTTAAAGGATTTATAACTTTAATAATATAATCCTCATTATAAATCACTTTGGTGATATTTGAAATGAAAAATAAATTTATATTTAATTAATAGTTCTTTAGTTTCCAAAAATGCCTCTCTCATCTCTTATAAAAGGGAACCTTTCATTATTGTTTATTCACTCCAATAAACCAATTTTATAACCAAAACCCACCCAAATCTACATAAAAATTCCATCAATTCATCTTAGATTCCATACATTGGGCATAAATCTAATCTATGATGTCTTTTTGTTCAAATCAAAGGGAGATGCTTAAAGAAGAGGTAATTGTTTTACCAATTCATTCAATTTATTTTATACTTCTACTACCTATTCCTATATTTTATGATAATAATGTAATAAGAATAATAAAATATTAATTATTATATGTTATTAGGATTATGGGACCACTTTATTACTCCTTTTATTCATTCGAAGAATAACTATATAACTATGTGTGGGAACATATGACTTATCTTGTGCACATTGTGGTGTAAATTGATTTTCATCAATAATTTATTTCAGATTTGTATAAAAATGAAAATTAATGATATATATAACAAAAATTAAATTATTTTTTTCTGTATAATTCATATTCTGTCAAATTCCTTAACATGTACCATTACAGAATGATATCGCCACACATGCATACGTACAACATACCTTATCGATGACGCCATGATATTCATCATCTAGTGAAACCATTTAAGATTGATGTTGAAAATGTATACAATTAATAAGTATGAAATAAATGACATAATAATACTACTAGAGTAGTTTTTATATATATACATATTTCATTTACTTTATTCATGTCAATTTGGCATGAAAATGAAACAACATTCATGTGTACGTACGACCTACCTTAATCCATGAATGAGTTATTCTATTCTATGTAATTTATATATGTATATATTTATATACTAAATATATATGATATAGGAATCATGTTTTACAATCTGGAAGTAATTAAATCATGATCTTTGTAATATGATAAGAATAACAATTCAAAACACATATGATAAAAAAAATATTATTATCTGAAATGTTGAATTACAATGAAAGTTATTAATAAATGTGTAATGTAAAGTAATAAAGAAATCATATAAGATAACCTAAATATAATTATGACTTTGGAAGATGTTAATAATAGTTTTTAAACCATTATTAATGAGTTTGATATATGTACGGAGAGTAACAGGAATATAGTAAGAGGATTCCATCTCACTTTTAGTTTTCAGGAGATATAATCCATGTTCACCATCTACTTCTTGTGTTTGGTGTCTATACTACCCCTATTATATTTAAAATCCTAAATAAATATATCTTCATGGTATTTAAATATTCATTCGATGATATTTTGGTAATTATTTTAATGTTCAAATATGTGTGGGATTCTTTGAACATATAAACAATAAATTCTTTCTCTGTTCTTATATTCTTGATATTATCATACATATTTATTTATATGTATATAATGGATTATAAAAAAAATATGAATATTATTAATTTAATTAATATAATCTAAAAAGTAATAATTTTTTTTGTTTCATGTAAATTACTCCTTATCTAAAACATCATTTTAAATTTATTAAATGTTTATACATCAAAATATTTCCCTTTAATGTCCATTTTTATGAAAATGATTTTAAAGATATATTTATATAGTAAAAAATTTTGTAAACTATTAATGTCATTTAGATGATTCGACTTGTTATCGTAGACCTTTAATTGGAAGACTCTTTTTAAATTTATTCCTTTATAAGAGAACCACTTTTGAATTAATGATTTTATAGAAATAGGTGTATTTGTATGAAGATATTTTTATTTATTTCAATTGATTATTTAAATATATGTTAGTATCATATTTTTGATATTATTAATAATTGTGTTTGATCTATTACGATATCCTTTACCATGTTTCATTGAATGGTTATGATCAGTTTGATTGTGGATGTGCTATTTAGATACCATTCCTATTTTTTTTAATGTATTCATATTTCAAAAACAATTTTTTAATAATAATGATTATATTTTATAGGATTCAATATTAGAATATGATGAATGTATTGGAATTATTATGGGACGAGAAGGCCCCATATATCCCCTTGATGCATCAGTAGTTCTAATGTCAGAAACAAGTCTGTGTTTTTACCAGTTTATGTGTGGCCTTTGCATGAGGCTTTGATGGTGTTGTTATGATGTATAAACTTATTATTTACTCCTTTTTGATATTAGTTATTGATATTCCATATTATTGTTTTACTATTAAGTTATCCATCATTGTGGTTATTTTTTATTGCATTATTTATTCTTGTTATATTATGCAAAAGATTATCATTAAAGGGATTGTGTTTCTGTTATACATCATTCCTTAATTTTTATGATTATTTAATATTATTGTCTACCACTGTACACATACCCTTATTGAGTGACTAAGTTCACCAATTTTTTATATTTTAATATCCTATGATGCAAAGTTTTCTATTATGGTTGTTTTGAAGGGTTAAACTAGGATAATAATATTGTTCTCAAAATAATATCAGTATTGTATTTTATCTTATGAATTGTAATATACAATTTACTTATGTAATATGTTTTCTAGGTTGGCTAAAATGACCATTTCTATGTAATTATATTCCTTGTAATTGTGCCATTGTATTAATATAATGCTTTGACTCCAGGATTCTATAGTTGGGGTGTTACATTGTAAATGTTTCATGGAAATTTAATGCCTTATCCTTCTAGTTTAAAACACTGTAATTGGATTTTTACTAATTCATCCTAATTAAATTTTACTTTTTTTCACTAATTATTTTTGAAAATAATATATTGAAAATATTTGAAAATTTAAATTATTATGATTAATAATATGTAATCCATTTTTGAATTTTAATTTGTTTAATATGAAACATTAATGTTAACATTAATCCCACATATGTGACGTGAAATTTGTTTTCAAATAAAATAATGATCAAATGATTACAAAGTTTTTATATAATTTTTTTATGAAGCTGATTATAATAACAAAAATTGGATTAAATGTTTGATAACAAAACTATTTTTTAATTAAGTGATATTAAAAATAATTTATAAATGTGAAAATAATTTAAATGTAATCTATTTTTCAATTAAAAAACAAAATATTTCCCAATTCATCAAAAATTGATATATTCCAGAAATTAAAATAGGTTAACCATAATATAATTGTTTTGTTATGATTTAGAAAATTATTTCATTTAATGATTTTTATAAATGATTCATAATATTAAATTTAAAACATATCCAAAAAATACGATGAAAAATCAGCTTTTGAGAAGTATATATTTTTAAGAAAAATTTTCATGAAAAATATATATAATTATATTAATTTTATGGTTTTTTCGATGTTTTGTTTTTTAAGTATAAAATTATTTAAAACTATATATAATAATATTAATTATGTGAATATTAATTAAAAATTATTTATATATAGTCTATAAATTTGATTTTAAATATACCACTTTAGGGATTATTTAATTTAATTGAAATGAAAAAACATTTTTATATATTTAAGAGTATTTAGAAAACCAATTCTTTTAAAGAAAAATACTAAAATAAATTAAAATATTCACTCAATAGTAATTAATTTGAATAAATATTACTAAATATTTACTTATTTTTTTGATAAATAATATGGAATTTAAATTTATTAATTTACAGAAAATAAACAATTATTTTTAAAAATATGTATTTTTCACTATTAAAACAAATTCCTCAAAAACACACAAATTTCACCATACATTAATAAAAATTTGATGATAAAAAATTAGTAAATATTATGAAATATATTTTACAAAATATAGATAAATTAATTACAATATTTCATCATAAAAAAAAATAAATAACATTTATTATTAAAACAAATATTTTATTAATATAATTATATTATAAAAAATTTATTGATTATATTCTAATAATATATATTTTTATATTTATATATTTTTTTCGTCAGTTGTTTCAATAATATTTTTATTTCATAATGTAGTAAATGTTATTTTTAACTTCTATTAGATGACTAGTTTATAATAATATTATTTCATAGTTCAGTAATTATCTATGGCGTGACTCATGCACGCTGTTGAATGTGTAAAACATTTTTAGTATTGGGTAATATTAGTGCTATTTTAAACTATAAATAGTCACCAGAACGATAGAATTATTTCCTACATCACAGTTTTTTATTTATAATTTTTAGACATCATCTAAATATATTATTTTTGACCCAATGAGGATGTAATTATTTCCTCATTACTAAATGTTTTAAATAATTGTGATTATAAATATTAAAATTAATTTATTTTGGTTCTTTTTAGGCCATCCTAAAATTTCATGGAAAATTATAAATTTTTATATTTTAATTAATATAGGTTGTTCAAAATAATCATGATGTTATCGATTTTTTAAAAGAATTGATATGAATAGTTTCTAAACTTAAAAAAACGTGTTTTTAAAACGAATACATTTTTAATAAATTATAAAATAATCCTAAAAATCTAAGATTAGAAAAACTGAAATATATGATGTTCGTAATGACATTAATTATCTATTATTGGGTATATTGGAATTTTATAGAAAATATATTAACCATATACTATGAATATACAAGAGGACATGGTAAAAGATAATGTAATTAACTAAAGGTTAAAACTAAAAGACAAGGTTAATTTTATTATGTAAACATGTCTAAATCCCATTTTCTGAGATTATTTCGAACAATAATAACCTTATAATATAATTAAATGAGTTTGGGACCTTTTAAAATCCAAATTTATCTTATAATTAAATAATATTTTGAAACATCCATAATGTGCCCCCTCCCCCCATATAAAAAGTCATCCACTCAAACCCTTATGCACACATCTAAAACCCCTAGTCTCATCCACACTCTTCCAACATAATCTTCCTACATCCCTCTATTCCACCTATAAGTCTTAAATTAGGCACAAGTCACTACAAGAAATCCCTATGGTTCAATCCAAAGGGTGTTACCCAATTTAATGTTAACTTCTTCTCTCAAGTTAATTTCTATTATTTTCCTTATCCAACCCCCTAAACACATTTTATTCTATTATTATATAAGAATACCAGTTTATTCAATATATTAGGATGATATTATGAAGAGTATTCTAACTACACATCCACAGACCTCAATCTATGGGATACAGACATACAATTTATGTGGAAGATGAACTAATGACTCACAGAATGATGATAGTTCAATTCTATCCTACTACCTCTTATGGTGGACAATAAGATGGAATTGTATTTATATGTGATATATTTTATTTTTATAATATCTCTATGTTTCTGTATATTTCATTTATATCATACCATTATGGTTTTCGTAATGGGAAAATATAATAATTTCATTTGAGGATGTGCGGACTAGCGCCCCCTCAAAGTGATATGACTCGTTCATGCCAAACATGGTATGTATAAAGGATGGAGTTACAAAAATATTATATGTTATTATTCCAAAATTATAATATAACAATGTGTCACTAGGTTTTCATTTCATTAAATATGAAATGGAAATGAAAGTGGTGTTCATGTCTACGTACGACTTACCATCTCCATGAATGGTACATTTCATTTATTATATAAAAATGTTATGTACTATTATAAATACATACTTAAAGGGGATATATTAGATATATATGATATCTAAATAAAGAAATATCATTATGTAGATAATGTAATTTTGACCAGATGGACAACTTTTTATTATAGGAAGTTAATTTTTTACTCAAGTACCGAATATAAACAAAATTTCTATTATTAACATAAATGATTATGTAATGTTTATAATGTGGTTATAAGTAACATAAAAGGAATAATAAGCCTTAAAATTTTTGTAAGCAAGTAGAAATTAACTTTAGTTTATTATTCATGTTTTTAATGAATGAATGAGTCATGCCAAACACGAGGTAAGGGACTTCGTCTCAATCTCTAATCATTGAGACATATTTTGAATTATACACAATGTTCTTTCATACAATGTATAAACCCCTATGACATTTAATTTTATTCAAAATGAATATTTTCTCTATGATATGTTTTACTAAATGACAAAATGAATATTTATTTTAAACTTATGGTTTACCGAAACCGTGCACAAACTGTGTGAACCTCCCTGCTTCCAGACCAAAGGCTGCACGGTTTACCCAAACCATGCACAAGCCATGTGTAGACCGTGTGACCCTGTTTGCAAGTCCATTTATAAAAATCTCGGATCCAAAAAAACCCCTAACACTACCTGAACCATCATTAGAAAATTACCCACACTAAACAAGATTAATGGAAAGATTCGAAAGAAAACTAACGATCGGTACCTTTGTCAAAGAGTCAGGTCTTTACAACCTCCCCTCCTTAAAGCAACCCATCCTCGAGTTGGCCTTCTGAGGGTTCTAAGGTGTCGTCAATGAAAAGATCTGGCCATTGAGAATGTACATCAGCCTCTCTCTCCCATGTCCCATCCGGTACCCGAACATGCAGCCAGAGCAACCGTACAAGAGGAACGGACCTGCCATATAGTGTCTTCATGCTCCGGTGAACAATTCGCATAAAATATTCCTCGAAGGAAGCATCCAAATCCAGTTCAAACTCATCCGGCTGAAAAACATGAGTCCGATTTGAAAAGTACCGGCGTAGCTGAGATACATGAAAAACATCATGGATGTCCTGATATCTCTGTGAAAGTGAAAGCTGGTAAGCTACTGGCCTGATCCACTTCATCACCTCAAAGGGACCTACTAACCTCAGTGAGAGCTTACCCTGCTTCCGTACACGTCTCTACCCCAACTTGGGTGAGACCTTCAAGAAAACCTGGTCCCCAACCTCGAACTCAAGAGGTCGGCTGTGCTTGTTAGCATAGGAATGCTATCTAGACTGAGCTGTCTGCATACGATTCCTAATAAGCTATATCTTCTCTGTAGTCTCATGAACAAGACGTGGTCCTAGAACAACTGCCTCCCCTACTTCAAGACAACACAAAGGCAATCGACAAGGCCTACTATATAAGTATTTATAGGGATCCATCTCAATGGCAGCCTGGAAACTATTTTTATAATTGAACTTGACAAGAGGAATGTGTTTCTCCCATGAACCTCCAAAATCGAGAACACATGCATGTAACATATCCTCCAGTACCTATATAGTCTGTTCGGTCTGTCCGTCAGTCTGCGGGTGATATGCCGTGCTCAGAAGTACCTTCTTACCCAAGGCCTTCTATAAACCTTGCCAGAACCGAGATGTAAAATGAGGATCTCTATCCGAGACAACATATCGAGGTGCTCCATGATGGTGCACTATTTACTTGACATAAATTCTTCCCAAGTCATCAACTATGATGGTATTTTACACTGGTAAGAAATGAGCGACCTTCGTCAGATGGACGACGATAACCCATACTGCATCATTTCCATGAGATGACTTGGGTAAACCAGTTACAAAGTCCATAGAAACAACGTCCCATTTCCACTCCGGAATGGACAACGGCTGCAAAAACCCTATCAGATGCTGATGTTCCTCCTTAACCTGCTGACAGGTGGAACAACGCGTAATAAACCGGCTATATCCTGCTTCATGCTTGGCCACCAGTACTGTCATCAGAAATCACGATAAATTTTTGGGATTCAGGGGTGAACTGCCCATGATGAGGCATGTAAATCCCTCATCAGCTCCTCTATGATGTTTGCTGGGGCCCATACACACCCATAAAACAATAAAGTATCACCTTCATCCACAGTCCAATCTGTAGAGGCATCATCAATGACACTCTCTCGTAGAACAAGGCCTTTCGGATCTGATAACTGTCTAGCCCTCACCCATTCCAAAAGTGTAGACATCACCGCTAAGGCTTAGAGAACAGTATGGCCTTGACCCTCCATAACCTCAACGCGCATCTCTGAAAATGGGGCCATCAGTTTCCACTCCTCATTAGATTACCGAACCACTTGTGACTCAGTTTTCCGACTTAGCGCATCGGCTACTGAATTTCCTTTCCTAGGAGTGTAGGTCAGTTTGAAATCAAAAGATTGCAGGTACTCAACCCACCTACGTTTACTGAGATTTAGATCCCACTGATTGAAGATATATTTGGGGATTTTGTGGTCAGTAAATACCACAAAACGCTCTCCCAACAAGTAGTGTCTCCAACATCGTAAGGCATGTTCAACCGCTGCGAGTTCGAGGTCGTGTGTCAAATAATTCCATTCATGAGGCTTTAACTGTTAATAACCATACACAACGACTCTCTCTTCCTGCATCAAGAAAGTTCCATGTATGATACCTGAAGCATCACAAAAGACCATATAAGCTTTTCCTGGCTCCTACAAGATCAGTATCTGTGCTGAAGTTAGTATAGATTTCAGTTTTTGAAAAGCTACTTCACAAGGTTCTGACCAATCGAATCTCACCCCCTTTTTGGTCAAAGCTGTAAGTGGTGCTGCTAGGCGTGAAAAGTCCTGAATGAATCACCTATAATATCTAGAAAGCCCCAAGAAACTCATGATATCAAAGACGTTTTTGGGCTGCTCCCATGAAGTAACACCACTCACCTTCTTAAGGAAAATTGATACTCCAAACTCGGAAATAATGTGACCCATAAAGTGGACCTTATTTATCGAAAAGTTGAATTTACTAATCATAGCATAAATCTGATTCTCTCTTAGTATATTCAGCACGATATCAAGATGGTTTTCATGGTCGTGTCTCGAGTGTGAATAGACTAAGTTATCATCCATGAATACAACCAAAAAAGAATCAAGGTAAGAGTGAAAAATCCAATTGATAAGAACCATAAACACTGCATGTGCATTCGTAAGCCCAAACGGCATTACTAGGTACTCATATAGACCATACCTACTTCTGAACGTCGTGCGAGGTATGTCTGATGTCCTGAAATGCACCTGGTGATACACTGACATCAAATCTTTCTTTGAAAACATCTACGCTCCTTGGAGCTGATCAAATAGGTCGTCAATTCTAGGAAAGGGATACCAATTCTTAATGGTTAGCTGATTTATCTTATGATAATCCACGCAAAGACGAAGGGTACCATCTACCTTCTTGGCAAAAAAAAAACAAATGATCCCCATGGAGATGTACTGGGATGTATAAAGACTTTTTATTCCAGATCATCCAATAGACTCTTAAGCTCCAGAAGTTACTTAGGTTCCATCCTATAAGAAGGAATGGTCCCTGGTGTTGCTCCTGGTATAAGCTAAATATTAAACTCCACCTCTCGCACTGGAGGTAGACTAGAGAAATCATCAAGAAAGACATCACTGAAATTCTCCACCATGAGCGAATAAACAGTGTGTTGTAACCATTGGTCATTGAGATAATGACTGGAAACTTGTGTCGTGACACCACCTACACTCTGGTGTTCCGGTCCTGCTCATGTCGCACTAATATCCCATTCTCCCATATACATATGTGTGTCGACCTATGGTGACGTAAATTCCACCATCTGACGATAGAAGTCAATCCGAGCAATATAGGGAACTAACCAGTCAATCCCAATTATTACATCAAAACCTTTCATATCCAAAACATACAGGTTACAGACGAAAAGTTAATCTCCCACCTCGAGTGGTCAATTCTAGCAATGATGAACACCCTCTGAATGGATACCCAACGGGGTATCTAACGTTATCGTACCATAATATGACTCTACGCCGAGGCACAGACTTCCAATAATTTCCTCCAATATAAAAGAGTGAGAAGCGCATGTATCAAACAAAGAAGATACTAATGTAGAGGCAACTAGAATCGTACCTCATACAGTAGATGGTCCAGAAAACTGCTCCTGCGACGTAGGCTCGACTGTATACAACTGGCCGACACTGTGGCCCTGAGTCACATCTTGGATACCTTGAGCAAACACGCCCTGCTGGTGTAGAGAGTAATTCTCCTGATTACCTCTACCTCAACTGCCGCCACAGCCTGATCATCCAGCGGTATGCCAGCCGCCTGACTGACGTGATCCTGCTGATCCAGCCCCAGATCGGGCAGTAGGTAATGATCCCTACTCACTGAACCCTGGGGGAAAAGTCCTGCAGAAGCGGTGGAGATGACCCAACCTTCCACAACCTTTACACTCCACTATATTTTACGTACACTGCCTCTTCATATGTCCCAACAACCCACATTGGTGACAGATAGGCGTACCACTTGTGAAAAGGGTCTAACCACCACTAACACTACGAGAGTCCTCAAAACGCCGCTTCTTCCCAGAAGCAGATCCACTCTAAACCTTTGGTGCCGAACTGCCCTGGTTCACGCTGTCCGCTTCTCTCATGTTCCTCTCTATGATCAATGCCTAATTAACAATTTCTGAAACAGTCGTCAACCTGAACACGTTAACCTGCGTAGGATGGTGTAACATAGCCCATCCTCAAAATGCCTGGCATCCATGAGATCATCACAAGCTTTTTTATGAGAAAAACGTTTATAACTCAGTGAAACGGGATGCATATTCCATTACTCTCATGGTCCCTTGTTGCAGATTCATAAAATCCCTAGACTTGTTAGCCCTCAAAAGTCTGGGGAATGAATTAATCATAGAAGACGGTCTGGAAATCAGTCCAGATCATATATCTCTGCTGTCCCGACTAGGTGATGACATCCCACTACATTCTGCCTGAACCACATAGCATATAAGCTGCGAGCTTGACCCTCCACTCTGGAGGCATCTCAAGGTGCTCAAAGATGGTCCGGATAGATTCCAACTAGGACCCCGCCATAAGTGGTCCGCCATCTCGTGCAAAAGTAGAAGGATGTTGTGACTGAAACTCGCGGGTCAACTCTTCCATACTTGTGGCAGGTCACACTCCACCTTGCATACTCTACATCATACACAAGACCTTCTCACGAAACTGGGCCTCGACACCCATCTCAAGAATTGAAATAGGAGCCACAGGTGGCTCAACAAGGAGATCCACTAGCGGCTCAGGGCCAGCCACCTCATGAATGTGATCGTCACCACCTTTAGCGCGTGCGACTTGAGGACGTCTCGGAGGCATAGTGCTACAATGTCAAACAAACGTCTCAAAAGAAGAAAACAACAAAATTAAAGGCTGATCTCTAGAATCTAGGACATGTACTAAGCCTTCGTACCCCTAAGATCACCTATCCACACCCACATGGACACTTAGTAAAACACTCCACTGTTCAAATTTAACTTAATCCAGTGATATGGAATTCCCCAGCCCATTAGGGCCCATACTCCTCATGAACTGAAAAATGACACACACTTGGATGTCATTTCTCATTTACTAGCACTACTCAAACATTTAAATTTCATTTTAAGGAAAATATTGGTTTAGTTGGAATGTCATTTTCCGATCCATAAGGGCCAATACACCTTATAAACAATAGAGTGACACCAACTAAAACCAAATAATTCCTTAATCCACAACAAGATTGAAGGGCTAGCACAAAGGAACACATATAACCAAGGCATCGCAATAAAAAACAGGCAATGCTCACTCAAAATTTAAATGTGACATGGAAAGATGCATGGCCTAATCATATTGTGCCTATCGTGATGCATGTTCTAATGCATAACCCTCATTCCATCAGGCCGAGCCATGAAATCCAAATTCCAACATTGCAAATCTCAATAACATCACAAAACATGTGAAGCCCCCAATGGTGAAATGATATCAATAGTAAATAGAAGAATCAATAACAACATAAAATAGGAAAATTAGTCTTTTCCCTGTACATGGGTTCGTGACGCCCAAGAACGACTCATGGATATGTCCCTAAGCGTTCTCGGTCTCCAATTATATCATCGCCAAATAGTAAATCCAAAATGAAAGAAAACCTTTGATACCACTTTGTGACATCCTGGACACGGCTGCCCCTCAGCCCGATCCCTGAGTGCAGTTAGCCAAATGACCCCTGGATCATCTCCCCATAGGCTAGGGGATACCGACAAGTAGCTGGGGTGTAATGTTAAGTCAGTGGGGAGACTGTACTCCCATGTCATAGTACGCAGTGGAATAACAGCAAAGTGATACAAATAGCAGAAGCACAACCAATGGACAAATAGGAGAAAAGGGGAAACACACAACCAAACAACAAATGTAAGGAAAACCCTGATAAATATACCAAATCCACATAGGCAGTATCTGATACAAAATGGATACATGGCATTCTAGTACAATGGAAATATAAGACAAGAATTCTATACATAATAAAAAAAGAACAAAATTAGTCCATGAGCATCTCTAGCCAAGCTTGATCCTCTGCTCTAGATCTCCAACTAGAATATACATGTATCAACAACCTGAAGTTGGGCCTTTTCCCCTACTATTACCTGCAACATTAATGTCTACACGGGTGCCCAAGAGGCCACCTGGGTAGGGTGTGAGTAAAGTCGCAGTAGGCCACCACCAACGATCTCTACGTGTAATCCAAATAAGTGTTCTCAAGAAAAGTGAGAAATACACTGCAAGAAAGTTATGAAAATTAACTAAACAACCCTCCCACTCAGGTTCCAGAAGGACACTTGCTGGGTCTACATGCTTCAGCTCATGGCTAGGATTCTGAACAATCACCAGAGATATAAGTACATAGATATAGGTAATCACTGGCACAAGGAAAACATGCCTCTCATCCATGCTTCTCCCATACGTACAATTATCACTGGCCTGAGGTATGAATGCCTCTCGTCCACAAGCATTGTAACTGCCGTGGGGTAGAAATTCCTCCCACCCGTAAAGGTTATATAGGCATGAGGTATAAATCCCTCTCATCCTCAATCATTGTAGCTAGCATGGGGTAGACATGCCTCCCACCCATAATGGTTATATGGTAACGAGGTATAAATTCCTCTCATCCTCAAGCACTGAGATTTATCTGGAACGGGGTAAGAGTGCCTCCCTCCCACAAACGGGTTGTCATAAGCATGTCAACACAGCAAAGGATAACCATTCACATAACATTATATAACGCAAACAATCTTATATCATATCACATTAGCAATGAAAGGAATATCTATCTAATAATATCACATAAGAAAATCATGGCATACATACATTTAAATTCATTAAAGGGGTTCAGGCTCTCTCATCCTAGCCAACCTCTAACCAAGTTATCTCATTTGCCTAACATGGAGAATTCCCTTTCGAGACATACCGTTACAGTTCCAAGGTGAAAGAGGGCCAATTATTAAGCCATAAAACCTATGGTTGACCACTCCGAGTCCATTCCAAATCTAAACACCCTAACAAGGTTAGATTCGTCAGTCTCATACCACATGGGTCATTTAGATATGAAACAGTCATTATAAATACGTGATCTGGAGAAAGAAAAACCACAACATGACAATAATAACTCAATAAGGAAAAAACAGAAAATGGAAACAACGTGACCACCTACATTAGAGAAGTTGATGTAGGCTTGCTTGATATCGACCTCAGATTCGCAGTAGATTGGAAGAGATCTGAGTTCCAGTCCAAAAACCTAAAAATTGGGCATATGAGCCTGCATCAAAAATAACAAGAAGGAAGGAATTATTTTCCAAAGAAGGATGGGTGCGTGAGGTTAGACATACCTTTTCCCATACAACTCTTGCGAAAGATCAATAATCGGACTGCGGACGAAGGCTCCACCAAGAGAAGAGTGATAGGAGGGTTTTGGAACTCAAAGTGGAGTTCTCCTCTTGTTCTTTCCACTGAAAAAAGAAGGAAATGATCATAAGCCTTATAAATTAATTAAATGAAAAAAAGGTAAATTTACCCAGATATGGGTCTCATGGTTTAGGTGCATGGTTTACCAAACCGTGTGGAAACTGTGCACACTTCCCTACCTCCAGAAAAAGGGTCTCACATGTTAGGTTCATGGATTACCCAAACCGTGCGCAAACCGTGCACACATCCTTTCTTCCAGACCAAAGGCCGCACTGTTTACCCAAACCGTGCACAAGCCATTCATAGGCCATTCACCCATTTCTGCAAGTCCATTTCTCAAAATCTCAGCTCCGAACAAACCCCAGACACTCCCCATACCATCCTTAGAACATTAAACACACTAAACAAGCTTTAAAGAAAGATTCAAAAGAAAACTATTGATCTGTACCTTTGTCAATGAGTCGGGTCGTTACACCTAGAAATGTGTTCTTCTGTATGCCCATGATAATTTACATTCTAATTTATGAAGATATATTATATTATACATTATTATAATCTGATATTTCTAAAAATTAATTTTAAAATTTCAATCCCTATATTACCAAGATCATAATTAAATTATTGTCCAGTAATATACTTAAGAGTGTAGAATGAAACACCACTATATATTAAAAGAAGAAAATTAATTTTCATAGAATATATGAAATAGAATAAAAAAATTATAAGGGAATGTATCACATCAATATATCATAATATATATAATTTCTTAATAAATTAAATATTTTTTATATCATTTGATGCATGTAACACTGGTTTTAATAAAACAAACTACTATATTAAAATATTATTATTTAATATTTCAATAAAAAATATATGTAATATTAGTGGTTAGGAACATGACTAACTAAATAATAGAAAATATATAATTTATCAATATATAAAATAAACTCAATGGTTATCTGTGGATTATATTGAAAATAAAACATTTTGAAAGAAAAATAATTTAATTCTAAAAAATTTAACTTTTTTAAAAGGTGGTTCAGTGGAACATTTACACAAAAAATAAAACAAATGATTACCTCATTTAGAATTTTTATATTTAAAACATACTTTTTCTATTTTAAATAACATTTTATTTTAATTATATTGTTGAAAAATTTATGAAAAGTTATATTTTTAATGAATGTGTGAAAAATATTGACATTTTTATTGAAATATTAATTATTATTTAATGAATTAAAAGAGATAAATCAATGTACTATAATTTTTAATTTAAAATTAATAATTTTTATTAACAGTTCACTAATTATGATAATTTGAACCAATTTCATGTGGAATAATATCATAAATACATATTAATCTTTTGATAAATTTTCTTTGTAAAAAATATTTGTATTCGATGTGTCTTCATGTTTAATATTAAATTAAATTAATCCACTAATTTGAGAGGATTTTTGAAAAGTTTATTCCCTATTTGGAATAGAAAATATTTATACTCACTAATAAGTAAAAATTAATATTTATTGATACATATAATTTATACAAAAAAATATCTATGGCTATGGTAAAATTAGGTTCAATGGGGGGGAAAAATAACAATAGTTTACAAACATGATGAAAACAAGTATAATTCCTTTTAAATGGTAATATTTAGAGATTATATTACATAATTATATATAATATTATATTTTGGTGAATATTTCCAGGACAATGCTTTTGGGGGAATTCATTCGATTCCAAAATTCAATGTGATCCCTTTTCCCCACTTATAAAAGGCCACCTCATATCTTATAACAATTACACATCTTATATGAAATGTATTTGGAAAAGCCTCCCAAAATAACATCCTCTATTCAACTAAATCATTATATAATCCTTTTATTGGACATAAATCGATACTAGTAATGTGTTTTCTGTAAAGAAAAATATGTTTTCCTAAGAGGACGTATTTTAATTAAATTATAATTTTATTTCATTTATTCCTTCAACACCCTAAATAATTATTAAACCATGGTGATATATTAATGTAGTTATATTTTATATAAATTTATGTTTATATATTAATTTATTCTACTAAAAATTATCATAATGTCTCAAATTAAAAAAGAAATTGTTTATCTTGGGTATGGAGGACTGCCTCCTTTCCATCCAACACAATTCAAATTCCATTACAATATATCATATATTGAAATTGTTTTGTATCAATTTTTTATATGATATTTATGATAGTATTATACTTATTTAATTATAATATCATATATAACTTGTTACTTTTTGGTCCTCACAGAATTCGATAACCCCCCTCCTGTGTACGGTTGATTACCGCCCTACGAAACACTGTGAATAATTTTTCACATTAATTTTAAATGAATGTTAATAGGGATTAATTTAATTTTTTTAGATTACATTAATTATATATTAATAATTTTGTATATTTAATATTTAAAATTATATATTACCATAAATCCCATTTAATAAATGTTAATTTCATTCATCTCTATTATATACTACCACCTTGTGAATCAATTTCAGAATGTTTTTTATCCCTTCACATGGATAGTAAGTGTATGGGTATTTGAAAAAAGACCATATAAGCTTTTCCTAGCTCCAACAAGATCAGTATCTGTGCTGAAGTAAGTATAGCCTTCAGTTTTTGAAAAGCTACTTCACAAGGTTCTGACCAATCGAATCTCACCCCCTTTTTGGTCAAATCTGTAAGTGGTGATGCTAGGCGTGAAAAGTCCTGAATGAATCACCTATAATATCCAGAAATCCCCAATAAACTCATGATATCAAATATGTTTTTGGGCTGCTCCCATGAAATTACACCACTCACCTTCTCAGGCACAACTGATACTCCAGACTCGGAAATAATGTGACCCATAAAGTGGACCTTATTTATCGAAAAGTTGAATTTACAAAGCATAGCATAAATCTGATTCTCTTTTAGTATATTCAGCACGATCTCAATATGGGTTTCATGGTCGTGTCTCGAGTGTGAATAGAATAAGATATAATCCATGAATACAACCACAAATGAATCAAGGTACGAGTGAAAAATTGAATTCATAAGAACCATAAACACTGCATGTGCATTCGTAAGCCCAAACGGCCTGACTAGATACTCATATAGAATATACCTACTCCTGAACATTGTGCGAGGTATGTCTGAAGTCCTGAAATGCACCTGGTGATACGCCGACCTCAAATCTTTCTTTGAAAAAATCTATGCTCCTCGGAGCTGATCGAATAGGTCATCAATTCCAGGTAAGGGATACCGATTCTTAATGGTCAGCTGATTTATCTTATGACAATCCACGCAAAGACGAAGGGTACCATCTGCCTTCTTGGCAAAAAAAAACAGATGATCCCCAAGGAGAAGTAATGGGATGTATAAAGACTTTTTCTTCCAGGTCTTCCAATAGACTCTTACGCTTCAGAAGTTCCTTAGGTTGCATCCTATAAGAAATAATGGTCACTTGTGCTGCTCCTGGTATAATCTAAATAGTAAACTCCACCTCTCGCACTGGAGGTAGACTAGAGAAATCATCAGGAAAGACATCACTGAAATTCTGCACCATGAGCGAATAAACAGTGTGTTTTAACCCTTGGTCATTGAGATAATGACTGTTAACTTATGTCATGACACCACCTAAACTCTGGTGTTCCAGTCCTGATCATGTCATACTAAGATCCCATTCTCCCTTATACATCTGTGTGTCGACCTATGGTGACGTAAATTCCACCATCTGACGATAGAAGTCAATCCGAGCAATATAGGGAACTAACCAGTCAATCCCAATTATTACATCAAAACCATTAATATCCAAAACATACAGGTTCCAAATGAAAAGATAATCTCCCACCTCGAGGGGAAGATTCTAACAATGACGAACACCCTCTGAATGGATACCCAATGGGGTATCTAACGTTATCGTACAATGATATGACTCTACGTCGAGGCACGAACATCCAATAATTGCCACCAATATAAAAGAGTGAGAAGCTCATGTATCAAACAAATAAGATACTAATGTAGAGGCATCTAGAATCGTACCTCATATAGTAGATGTTCTGGCATACTGCTCCTGCAGCGTAGGCTCGACTGCATACAACTGGCCGACACCGTGGCCCTGAGTCACATCTTGGCTACCTTGAGCAGACACGCCCTGCTGGTGCAGAGAGTCATTTGCCTGATTACCTCTACCTCAACAGCCGCCACAGCCTGATCATCTAGTGGTATGCCAGCCGCCTGACTGACGTGATCCTGCTGATCCAGTCCCAGATCAGGTAGTAGGTAAAGATCCCTACTCACTGGACCCTGGGGGAAAAGTCCTGCAGAAGCAGTGGAGATGACCCAACCTTCTACAACCTTTACACTCCACTGTATTTTATGTACACTGCCTCTTCATATGTCCCGACAACCCACATTGGGGACAGACATGCGTACCACTTGTGAAAAGGGTCTAACCACCACTAACACTACGAGAGCCCTCAAAACTCCGCTTCTTCCCAGAAGCAGATCCACTAGAACCCTTTGGTGCCGAACTGCCCTGGTTCACACTGTCCGCTTCTCTCATTTTCCTCTCTATGATCAATGCCTAATTAACAATTTCAGAAACAGTCGTCAACCTGAACATGTTAACCTGCACAGGATGGTGTAACACAACCCATCCTCAAAATGCATAGCATCCGTGAGATCATCACCAGCTTATGTAGGAGAAAAACGTTGTAACTCAGTGAAACAGGATGAATATTCCATGACTGTCATGGTCCCTTGTTGCAGATTCATAAAATCCCTAGAATTGTTAGCCCTAAAAAGTATGGGGAATGAATTAATCATAGAAGACGGTCTGGAAATCAGTATAGATCATACCTCTCTGTTGTCCCGACTAGGTGATGTCATCCCACTACATTCTACCTGAATCACATAGCATATAAGCTGGAGATTGACCCACCACTCTAGAGGCATCTCAAGGTGCTCAAAGATGGTCCGGATAGCTTCCAACACGGAATCCGCAAAAAGTGGTCCGCCATCTCATGCAAAAGTAGGAGGATGTTGTGACTGAAACTCACGGGTCAACTCTGCCATACTCGTGGCAGGTCACACCCCACCTTTCATACTATGCATCATACGCAAAAAGTTCTCACGAAACTGGGCCTCGACACCCATCTCAAGAATTGAAAGAGGAGCCACAGGTTTCCCAACAAGGAGATTCACTGGCAGCTCAGGGCCCGCCACCTCATGAATGTGATTGTCGCCACCTTCAGTGCGTGCGACTTGAGGACCTCTTGGAGGCATAGTGCTACAATGTCAAACAAACGTCTCAAAAGAAGAAAACAACAAAATTAAAGACTGAACTCTAGAATCTAGGACATGTACTAAGCCTTCCTACCCCTAATATCACCTATCCACACCCACATGGACTCTTAGTAAAACATTCCACTGTTTAAATTTAACTTAATCCAGTGATATGGAATTTCCCAGCCCCTTAGGGACCATACTCCTCATGAACTGAAAAATGACACACACTTGGATGTCATTTCTCATTTACTAGCACTACTCAAACATTTAAATTTCCTTTAAAAGAAAATATTGGTTGAGTTAGAATGTCATTTTCCGATCCATAAGGGCCCATACACCTTATAAACAATAGAGTGACACCAACTAAAACCACATCATTCCTTAATCCACAACAAGCGTGAAGGTCGAGCACAAAGGAATACATATAACCAAGGCATCGCAATAAAAAACAGGCAATGCTTGCTCAAAATTTAAACGTGACATGGAATGATGCATGGCCTAATCATAGTGTGCCTATCGTGATGCATGTTCTAATGCATAACCCTCATTCCATCGGGCCGAGCCATGAAATCCAAATTCCAACATTTCAAATCTCAATAACATCACAAAACATGTGAAGAACCCCATGGTGAAATGATATCAATAGTAAATAGAAGAATCAATAAAAACATAAAATAGGAAACTTAGTCTTTTCCATGTACATGGGTTCATGACGCCCAAGCACGACTCATGGATAAGTCCCTAAGAGTTCTTGGTCTCCAATTCTATCATCACCAAATAGTAAATCAAAAATGAAATAAAACCTTTGATACCTCTTTGTGACATCCTGGACACGGCTGCCCCTCAGACCGGGCCCTGAGCGCAGTTGGCCAAATGACCCCTGGATCGTCTCCCCATAGGCTAGGGGATACTGACAAGTAGCTGGGGTGTAATGTTAAGTTAGTGGGGAGACTGTACCCCCATGTCAGAGTACGTAGTGGAATAGCATAAAAGTGATACAAATAGTGGAAGCACAATCAATGGACAAACAAGAGAAAAGGGGAAACACAAAACCAAACAACAGATGTAAGGAAAACCCTGATAAATATACCAAATACACATAGGCAGTATCTGATACAAAATGGATGCATTGCATGCTAGTACAATGGAAATAGAATACAAGCATGATATACATAATAAAAAAAGAACAAAAGTAGTCCACGAGCATCTCTAGCCAAGCTTGATCCTCTGCTCTATATCTCTAGCTAGATTATACATGTATCAACAACCAGAAGTTGGGCCTTTGCCCCTACTATTACCTGCAACATTAATGTCTACACGGGTGCCCAAGAGGCCACCTGGGTAGGGTGTGAGGAAAGTCTCAGTAGGCCACCAACAACGATCTCTACGTGTAATCCAAATAAGTGTTCTCAAGAAAAGTGAGAAATACACTGCAAGAAAGTAAAGAAAATTAACTAAACAACCCTCCCGCTCAGGTTTCAGAAGGAAACTTGCTGGGTCTACATGCTTCAGCTCATGGCTAGGATTATGAACAATCAACAGAGATATAAGTACATAGATATAGGTAATCACTGGAACAAGGAAAACATGCCTCTCATCCATGCTTCTCCCATACGTACAATTATCACTGGCCTGAGGTATGAATGCCTCTCGTCCACAAGCATTGTAACTTCCATGGGGTAGAAATTCCTCCCACCTGTAAAGGTTATATGGGCACGAGGTATAAATACCTCTCATCCTCAATCATTGTAGCTAGCATGGGGTAGACATGCCTCCCACCCATAATGGTTATATGGGAACGTGGTATAAATTCTTCTCATCCTCAAGCACTGAGATTTATCTGCCACGGGGTAAGAGTGCCTCACGCCCACACACGGGTTATCACAAGCATGTCAACACAGCAAAGGATAACCATTCACATAACATTATATAAGGAAAACCATATTATATCATATCACATAATCAATGAAAGGAATATCTATCTTATAATATCACATAAGAAAAGAATGGCATACATACATTTAAATTCATTAAAGGGGTTCAGGCTCTCTCATCCTAGCCAACCTCTATCCAAGCTATCTCATTTTCCTAACATGTAAAATGCCCTTTCGAGACATACGGTTACAGTTCCAAGGTGAAAGAGGGCCAATTATTAAGGAATAAAACATATGGTTGACCACTCCTGGTCCATTCCAAATCTAAACACCCTAACAAGGTTAGATTCGTCAGTGTCATACCACATGGGTCATTTAGATATGAAGCAGTCGTTATAAATACGGGGTCTAGGGAATGAAAAACCACAGCACGATAATAATAACTCAATAAGAAAAAACAGAAAATGGAAACCACGTGACCACCTACATTAGATCAGTAGATGTAGGATCGCTTGATATCGATCTCATATTCACAGTAGATTGGAAGAGATCTGAGTTCCAGTCCAAAACCCTAAAAATTGGGCATATGAGCCTGCATCAAAAATATCAAGAAGGAAGGAAAGATTTTCCAATGAAGGATGGGTGCGTGAGGTTAGGCTTACCTTTTTCCTTCCAACGCTTGCGAAAGATCAATAATCAGACTACGGACGAAGGCTCCACCAAGAGAAGAGTGAGAGGAGGGTTTTGGAACTCAAAGTGGAGTTCTCCTCTTGTTCTTTCCACTAGAGGAAGAAGGAAATGCTCATAAGCCTTATAAATTAATTAAATGAAAAAAGGTAAATTTACCCAGATATGGGTCGCACAGTTTAGGTGCATGGTTTATCAAACCGTGTGGAAACTATGAACACTTCCCTACCTCTAGAAAAAGGGTCGCACATGTTAGGTTCATGGTTTACCGAAACCGTGCGCAAACCGTGCACACGTCCTTTCTTCCAGACCAAAGGCCGCACTGTTTACCCAAACCATGCACAGGCCATGAATAGGCCATCCACCCCTTTCTGCAAGTCCATTTCTCAAAATCATGGCTCCGAACAAACCCCAGACACTCCCCAGACCTTCCTTAGAACATTAAACACACTAAAAAAGCTTTAAAGAATGATTCAAAAGAAAACTAATGATCTGTACCTTTGTCAATGAGTGGGGTCGTTACACCTAGAAATGTGTTCTTCTATATGCCCATGATAATTTACATTCTAATTTATGAAGAGATATTATATTATACATTCTTATAATGTGATATTTCTAAAAAGTAATTTTAAAATTTCAATCCCTATATTACCAAGATCATAATTAAATTATTGTCCAGTAATATACTTAAGAGTGTAGAATGAAAAACCACTATATATTAAAATAAGAAAATTAGTTTTCATAGAATATATGAAATGGAATACAATGATTATAAGGGAATGTATAACATAAATATATTATAATATATATAATTTCTTAATAAATTAAATATTTTTTATATCATTTGATGCATGTAACACTGGTTTTAATAAAACAAACTACTATATTAAAATATTATTATTTAATATTTCAATAAAAACTATATGTAATATTAGTGGTTAGGAACATGACTAACTAAATAATAGAAAATATATAATTTATCAATATATAAAATAAACTCAATGGTTATCTGTGGATTATATTGAAAATAAAACATTTTGAAAGAAAGAGAATTTAATTCTAAAAAATTAACTTTTTTAAAAGGTGGTTCAGTGGAACATTTACACAAAAAATAAAACAAATGATTACCTCATTTAGAATTTTTATATTTAAAAAATAATTTTTATATTTTAAATAACATTTTATTTTAATTATATTGTTGAAAAATTTATGAAAAGTTATATTTTTAAAGAATGTGTGAAAAATATTGACATTTTTATTGAAATATTAATTATTATTTAAATAATTAAAAGAGATAAATCAATGTACGATAATTTTTAATTTAGAATTAATAATTTTTATTAACATTTCTCTAATTATGATAATTTGAACCAATTTCATGTTGAATCATATCATAAATACATATTAATCTTTTGATAAATTTTCTTTGTAAAAAATATTTGTATTCGATGTGTCTTCATGTTTAATATTAAATTAAATTAATCCACTAATTTGAGAGGAGTTTTGAAAAGTTTATTCCATATTTGGAATAGAAAATATTTATACTCACTAATAAGTAAAAATTAATGTTTATTGATACATATAATTTAAACTAAAAAATATATCTATGGCTATGGTAAAATTAGGTTCAATGGGGGGGACAAATAACAATAGTTTACAAACATGATGAAAACATGTATAATTCCTTTTAAATGGTAATATTTAGAGATTATATTACATAATTATATATAATATTATATTTTGGTGAATATTTCTAGGACAATGCTTTTGGGGGAAATAATTCGATTCCAAAATTCAATGTGATCCCTTTTCCCCACTTATAAAAGGCCACCTAATATCTTATAATAATTCCACATCTTATATGAAATGTATTTGGAAAAGCATCCCAAAATAACATCCTCTATTCAACTAAATCATTATATAATCCTTTTATTGGACATAAATTGATACTAGTAATGTGTTTTCTGTAAAGAAAAATATGTTTTCCTAAGAGGACATAGTTTAATTAAATTATAATTTTATTTTATTTATTCCTTCAACACCCTAAAATATTATTAAACCATGGTGATATATTAATTTAGGTAAATTTTATATAAATATACGTTTATATATTAATTTATTCTCCTAAAAATTATCATAATGTCTCAAATTAAAACAGAAATTGTTTATCTTGGGTATGGAGGACTGCCTCCTTTCCATCCAACACAATTCAAATTCCATTACAATATATCATATATTGAAATTGTATTGTATTAATTTTTTATATGATATTTATGATATTATTATACTTATTTAATTATAATATAATATATAACTTGTTACTTTTTGGTCCTCACAGAATTCGATAACCCCCCTCCTGTGTACGGTTGATTACCGCCCTGCAAAACACTGTGAATAATTTTTCACATTAATTTTAAATGAATTTTAATAGGGATTAATTTAATTTTTTTAGATTACATAAACTATCTATTAATAATTTTGTATATTTAATATTTAAAATTATATATTACCATAAATCCCATTTAATAAATGTTAATTTCATTCATCTGTATTATATACTACCACCTTGTGAATCAATTTCAGAAAATTTTTTATCGCTTCACATGGATAGTAAGTGTATGGGTATCTGACAAAATAATATGGTATTTAGTATATAAATATATTTATTGAATAATAAATTTATAAATACCTTCATTCCATCATTAATTTTTATAATGGAAATGTTATACAAATGTATATACAACCTTCCCTTCCAGGGGTCCGGTTGGATTTACGCTTGATCCAAACATGGCCCTTTTCTAAAGACATCCAAAACTCACTAAGAGTATCGCAAAATTAATGCCTCGTCATGTGGATCCTAGTTCCGTAAACGGAGCATCGACCGGACATGTGATCATGAAGTTATTCCCATTTAAGTGAAAGGGGCACGGCCCGTGAAGCCCATTAGGATGGAAAGTCTGCCTGACTCGGTTCGACGGGTCCGACCTGGAAGGGGGGTCATCCCAGCCTGGTTTGGCATGGCTAGGCCTGGCGGGGCGTGGCCCATCCCACGGCTGGCCGAGCAGTGCGGGGGACAGGGGGGGGGGGGGGTGGAGCCCCCCGGTTTTCCCTAACCGGCAGCGCCAAGCAGCATCGCCCCTCCTATCCACCAGGCCAAAGTGGGATGGTCTTCCCTGCACGAGCAGCCTGCACAGTGGGTCATTTTCCTTCTGCGTTACACCTATGAGTGCCGCGTCCTCCATAAACCCGGTCGGCTGACAAGCCGGCGGGTTCGCCCGCCAAAGCGGCCCGTAGAGCAGAGGTCATGATTCTATGCAGCGCGATGCTGAGTGGCACCGCAGTTCTACACGCCCAGCCTACTTTAGCCGGCCGACTTATTCTTTGGCCGAGCGGCCCTCGGTTGTGGGATGCAGAGTCCCTTCCACATGACACCTAGTGTCGCAGTCCTTTTTGGACCGCTGCGCGTCCGTCGTTGCTGCTGCCGCCTTCGGTTGTCGCCACCCTTGATCACCGCCAACTCTGGTCACCGCCACCTCTTCAAACACCATCTCCATCATGAATAAAAACAAGAAACAACAGAGGTTCGTTGGGCCATGTTCATTTGACCTGCACCCTCCGTGTAAGGTTGTAACAAAAGACCATTAACGATTACTTGAATTCATCTAGAATGAAGGTATAACTTATTCAGTTCAAATTATTCAATCCCCCTACCCTGAATAAGGTTCATTCGTAGTCAGTGTCTCAGGGTGGCGACATCAACTCGTTGACGTCAGAGAAGAAGGAGTCGAGGATGGTGCGTCGTCAGCATTCCCTGCGGGTGGCTCCTTCTACTTTGTCTTGGCCGAAGATCGAAGGAGATGATCCTCGTTCTTTTTCGGTTCTTCGTTGGAAGGACGATGTTCTTCGTTGAGTGACGAACACCATTCTTCTATTTTTCCAGAGCATTCCCAAGGTTCTCCCAATACAACCAGTGCCCCCAAAAATAATATCTAAGACTATTTTTTATTCACACAAGAATTTTAAAATTCAAACACATTAATTAATTAATTGAAGAGTTCAATTAATTAATTGAAATGTGTTGGGAAAAATTTATTAAAGTGTGAAGGATGTGGAAAGACACAATTAAAGAGGGGGAGTTGATGGAATGTTGGCACATTATATAAGAGGTGTTAATGGGGAGTTTAAGGGAGGTGAAAGGATTTGGGTTTGTGTGGGCCCCACCACACTAAATCCTCAGATGTGAGGTTATATTAGGTGTGGGCCCCTCCCGTAACTTCCTCTTGGAGGAAATAACCACCTCACAGAATTAAATTGTGAATCACCAAAATGTTATTTAATTTAAGATGAAACCCCAAATTATAACATTCAACCCGCACGAAACAAAACTGTGGTAAAGGTCCCCTTAAGTGAATATCGGCGTTGTGAGTTCATCAGTGTCCTCAGATTTCAATTTCGAAAAACAGTTCAAATGATTGAAAAACCTGATCATACGTTTAATAAACGTACCTGAAAAAACTTCAAAAATTGATTCCGGGCACACCAGGCCTCATAATCAGGTGCCCTCAAAAACTGCGGACTCCCAAAATTTCAAATAAATTAAGAAAAAAATTCCTGTGAAATTTCCAAGTCTTTACATTGCCCCCACCTCATGGATTTACATCCCTGTAAAGCTATAACACACATTGGGGAAACTAAAGGAGTACTGAGCACGGATCCAAGCCTCCCACTCCCATGTGCTCTCCTAGAGGTTCATGTGCTGCTAGGGAATGCGCACTAGAGGAATCGATCGTCCACACAGGACCCAATCCTGTCGATCCTCAACTTCCTTTATAACCTCCATGAAATTCACCCCGTGATTGATGTCTAGCTCCCCGTGGTCAATGATGTGGGATGGGTCATGCACACATCTCCACAGCTAAGATGCGTGGAATACGTCATGCACCCTGTGCAACTGATGTGGAAAGGCCAGGTGGTATTCCACCTCGCCTACTCTGCTGAAGAAGTGGGGAAGTTACTATAAAGCATTCGACCAACTAACTATGGGTGAGACTATCTAATTTAAAATATATCGTCTACACCCTTCTTTACCTATGATTTACATGATCTTCTATGAATTCTCCTCTGCCGAAAAGAGAAATCGGGTCTCATCCGCTAGAGGAACCACGCCCTTTTCCTAATACAATCAATCCTGACATGAATGGTACAAATTCATGTCATGGATGCCATCTTAATGACTCGATGTTACTACCAAGATATCCAACCGTTACTCTCACTTCTAAGGGTTGAGTCACACTATTGGCATCAGTGTGTGGTTACTAGGTCTCCTCCAATAGGAATCTTGAATGTGAGGGTCAAGTCAACAGTTTTAACTGGATCCTCTTATTATTAACCACACAAAAAAGGAAAGGAAATTCCACAAGGAAAGTGTCTTTAATTACTATATCTAGAAGTGAAAAGACACAAAGCAACCACAACAATGACATTAACGAAGCTAGAAGCACCAAGAAAAAAGGCCTCCATGCCTAGAACTAGTACCTTTCTTGTCCACCTGCTTCTGGAGCTCCATAGTCGTATACTTCTGCTGCCTAAGTTTTGATGTCCTCAGTCCACTTGTTCCCTATGGTCGGGGTGGACCTCCTGGTGGTGGTGGTGGAAACACCTCGAAGCGTCATCCACTACCAGTTTCACAACCCGCTCCTCTGCCTCGGTCTCTGTCTCCTTGCGGTTCACCTCGATAGAACCTCTACCTCTGCCTGGGAGGTCCCTCATCTGTCTACTGATTTCCTATATGGAGGGTCATACAGTCACATTCCATGTGACCAAGCCCACCGCAGGAGTAATAATGTTCACTCCAGGTAAGACTTTCTCCACCCTAGGTGTTTCACACACACGATCCCGAGTCATTAGGTCGACCACCTGTGGGTCTGGTCTTCCTGGACCTCTATGTCATCTATCTACTGCCAGCTGCAAAAGAGTCTGTTGCATGTGGACTAGTGGTGGGTCCCACTATTAGAGAATTCTTAGCAAGGAAACTCTCCACTAGGAGGGCTCGCTCCAACAACCTCGTCTACGTCGGGATGCTGTGGGAGATAACTGTAGCTCTAATCTCTCTCCTGAGTCCATTATCAAAGGTCAAGGCCCTGAAGAACGGGTCCCGTACCATATCAGTGGAGTAGCGGGATAGTTCTTTGAACCTCGCTGAGTAATGAGCTACACTCATGCGGCCCTACTGCAGATGAAGTAGCTATTGTATCCACACCGCTTGATGGGTGTATGGAAAAAACTCCCCCCAGAATAGGGTCTCGAAGTCTTCCTAGAGAAGTGTGGCCTCGGTGTGGACCTGGAGCATCAGGCTACACCATCTACTTGCTGCTTCCTGAAGGAGGTTGGTAGCACGGATCACCATGTAGTCTCCTGGTGTCCCAACTAGCCTGAAAACTCTCACCATAGCCTCCATCCAATCCTCATCCGCATGTGGGTTCGTCTCTCCCCTGAACTTGGGAGGCCTCTAGCACAGGAACTCCTGTAGCACGCTCTAGCAGCGTGCACTCTCTGTTGCTGGGGCTAGTGGCATCAGTGGCCCAGTGGGGGGTAGTACCGTTGGTGACTCCACTGGTGCCTCAACTAGAATAGGGACCTGTACTGAGGCCTCGTCGCTCGATGGGTTTTCAGTACGCACAAATCTCAGGGCTCTATATGGTCATCCGTGGGGAGGCATCCTGAAAGAACAGATGTGACACGGTCAAAAGAATATACCTGGTGAACTGAACTTGTTTGATATGACTTAAATAAAAACATTTTGAAAACACAAATGAAATCAGGGTATTCGTGCTCTGAGACGGAAGTCAGAAGTCAGAGTCCTGCTGTACGGATACGTCGCCCGCCCGCACCAACACTGGACTTCCTGAACTGAAAAGAACACTTTGTAACCTTATCACTATTGCTTCACAAAAAATAAATATCAGAGTCAAAAGTTCTGTGGTAGAACCGACTCCTCTGATACCAATTTGTCATGACCCATCCCCCGGGGCCCGTATCATGACTACCCCAAGCCCGCCTTCTATAGGCCAGGGGCTGGAGACTATCACCAAAGGCATAAATCCCTAAAACTAGGAAGGAATTGACTTTATAAAATGAAAACACACACAACTAGAGTAAAAGCGGATGAAAACACTAAGTAAAAACTGAATATCTAGAATACTGAAATTAAAGGGGGGCCAGAATACAACCCAACTGTAAAGTACAAAGGAAGGACAATCAGGTACAACTAAAAGACAAACAGCTTGAAGGTGACTAGAAGCTCCTGGATCATCCACCATGGATCCTACCTATAGGGTAGGTACATAAAGCCTCCTCAGTGCACCATGCTAATCCGTCACCTCCGTGTACCGTCTCATCGTGAGGTCCACCTCTAGGTACCATCCAGTCCTGACTCACTCTCGGCCTTTGTCCGTGTTGTCTGTCATCTGCATCCAACTCAACGAGGTGCGGGCATTGCCCGTGTAGGGGTGAGTATAACGATACTAAGTAGGGACCTCGAAACCCTCAAGGTCTCATGAAATCCAATAAGGATAAACCAAAATGTATGTAATCAATGGTTAAACATTAATTAGGTATATGCCCATACATATACATAAGATATCATGTAACTCATCTCAATCATGAAGAAAACCCAAAGGTAATTGACTCAGCTCAAACCAGGATTTTCATTCATGATGTCAAAACCACGGCTGCTGGAGAACTCCTCCTCTCTCAAGTATATTAGGCCTACCGCTAAAACCAAGAGCTTACCACTAACCATAGACTGCTGAAGTACTCCACATGTCGTGTACTATGGGCCTGCTGCTAAAACCAAGAACTTCCCACCATGGGTCTACCGCTACAACCAAACGCTCCCCCTCATAGCCTATAGAGGTACTTATTTTGTCGAGTACCGTGGGTCTGCCGCTACAACCAAGTGATCCTCCATCATGGGTCTTCTGCTACAACAAAGTTCTCCCCACTGAGCAATCTGAATTACTCCGAGTCGATCGGTCAACAATCATCAAATCTCATCCATCTACTAGGTCTCTGCAATCTGCTCGATCATCACTAGGGGGTCTGCTCCACCTGCCACAATCTGACACTAAAAGTGTCACGAAGTCTCACGTTAAAGTATCTCAATAGGACCACCTCATCATAGGGGTCTGAATGCAAGAGACGGCTGCCAATCGGACGCCCGGTCTTTGAGTTATTATCATTTTAGTCCCGGGGGCCCGATTTGTTTCCTGTATGAACCGACCTGACCGTAACTCAACTATACCCCGAACTCCCATGGGGTGTACTCAAGGGATAGTTTCTCAACGAGATTACCAACGCCGTTGATGGTTCGTCAAACAGATGTCCAGTCTGAGAGATGCTGGCTTTTCTATTCCAGGGGCCTAGTTGGATATATGCTCGATCCAAACCCGACAATTTTTTAAATTAATCCAAAACTCACTAAGAGTATCGCAAAAAGACCACCTCGTCGCGAGGATCCTAGTGCCGTAGACGGCGCCTCGATCGGACGTGCGGTCTTGATGTTATTCCCATTTATGTGAAACGGGCTCGGCCCGTCAAGCCCAGTGGGCTGGCGGGTCGGCCCGACCCAGTTTGATGGGTCGGACCTGGCAGGGGGGTCATCCCGGCCCGCGGCTGGCCGCGGCTTGGCCCAGCTGGCCGAGCAGTGCAGGGGGGTGGTCCGGGTGGCCCCCCGTTTTCTCTAACTGGCGGCGCCAAGTAGCACCGACCCTCCAATCCGGCTGGTTGAAGTGGGCCGGTCTTCTCAGCGCGAGCGGCCCGCACAGAGGGCCGATCTCCTCTTCTGCGGCACCTGCGGGTGATGCAGCCTCCATCAACTCAGTCGGATGATGAGCCGGCCCATTCGCCTACTGAAGTGGAATGCGGAGCGCGGGCCGTGGTTCTCTGCAGCGCGGTGCCGAGTGGCACCCCGGTTCTTCCCGCCCAACCAATTTTAGCTGGTTAGTTCTTCTTCTGCTGAGTGGCCCTCGTTTGCAGGCCGCGGTTTCCCTTCCCCGCGGCACCCGGTGTCTCGGTCCTTTTTTGGGCCGACACATGGTCATCGTTGCTGCCACCGCCTTCGGTTGTCGCCGCCCCTGATTGTTTCCAACTCCGATCACTATCACCTCTTCCAACACCATCTCCATTGCGAATAAAAACAAGCAACAACAGTGGGTCATCGGGCCATGTTCGTTCGGCCCGCCCCCTCCGCCTAAGGCGGTAATAAAAGGCCATTAACGATTACTTTCATTCAACAAGAATGAATTTATAATTTATTAAATTCAAATTATACAAACCCCCTACTTAGAATTAAGGTTCCTTCATAGTCGGAGTTGCGGGGTGGAGGCATCAACTCGTTGACGTTGAGGAAGAAGGATCCGAGGATGGCATGACATCAGCGTTCCTTGCAGGTGGATCCTTATCATTTGGCTTGGATGAAGATCAATGGAGATGATCCTCGTTCTTTGGCGGTTCTTCGTTGGTGTAACACCTCAAGCATTCACGATACACTTCTCTTTCAATAATGCAATAGCTTGTATTGTACGCAAGTTCGAGATTCTAACACACCGCGACCAATCAAAATAGCTATTATGAAGAGTAATACCCACCTTTTGAAATTATTTAAATTTTATGTCTTAAAATGGAATTCATTTTTGGATATGTAATATCGAAATTATCCTATGTTGAATTTTTGGTATTTTTCTGAGAACTTACAATTTTGGATGAATAGTGAAAAATACTTAAAAACAACAGCTTTAATCAAAATAATTTTTAGTGATAAATTATACTATTGAGTGGTCTTAAAGTATAATTAGAATATAATTCCACCATTTTATCCATTGTGGGTCATTATAATTAATTTCACTTTGAAATTGGTTATAAACAATTGTCAATATTTTGATAGATATTGTTTCTTAAAAACACGCTATTTGTTTTGACAGCGGGAATAATTTTTAAATTAATTGCTACAATTTCTGTGTTTGGATTTTGGTAAAATGGATTTCTTATTTGGAATCATAAGGTCCAAATTATTTAATTAAGACACTTTTTGTTGACATTATGAATAGTAACGATGGTAATTATCTTTAATTATCGTGATTAATTAGTAATTAGGTAGTTATGGGTAATAAAATAATATCATAATAATAACAAATGACCCCAACAAGTGTCCTAATGTTACTGGTTGTGTCATGTCCGACCATGGGATTCCTTTTTCCAAACATAGGTACCCCATAGAATCACTTTTGAGTGATAGTGACATTTTATTATATTATTTTTTAAGGGAAAGTATAACCAAAGTATGTATCACCCAAGTGAAACGATTTTAGTTTTGTCTGTGTAAATGATCTATTAGACTATATATAGTCATTCTAAAGATAAAAATATTTCCTAAATCATGGTAATTTTTTTTATAATTTTTAGGCATTAAATTAATAAATTTATTTATGACACCATGATGATGCAACGATTTCCTCATTAATTATCAATTAAAATAAAATGAAAAGATAATGTAAAATCTAAGATTACACTTGTAAAAAACCTATTGGATAAGTAGATTTCGAACCCTTATCACCTTATCCTAGAAATTAATAATTTTGGGACCTTTAAAATCTGAAACTCATTATATAATAAAGTAACATTTCATGACTTTCCAAGAGTGCCCCTCCTCTCCTCTTATAAAAGGCCCCCACCTCTACCACCTTATACACACCTTCAAATCCGTTTGTCTCTACCAAAATCTGCCCAAATACTCTCTCAAATTTCCTCTCTTACTCCTAGAAGCCTCACTTTGGGATGAAGTCTTCCCAAGGAAGCCTTTGGCTCAAATCAAATAGTGTTACCCGATTTTAAGGTAATGTATTCTCTTATGTTCTTTTGTTTCATTTTACTTTTCCAACCCCTTAAACACTTCTTTTTACATTATTTTATAAAAACACCAGCATCTACAATATTCTAGGATGTTTTTATGAGAATTATTTGATTTAAACTTACACACACCTTCGCCTAATGGTTAATGAACATACTGTTTCTGTGGGTGGCGAATTACTTCCTCATGAAATAATGATTGTTCAATATTCTTTTAACAACTCTCATGGTGGACATTAAGATGTCACTATATTTATATATGATATATATTATGTTTATGTTTTCCTTATGCTTCTGTATTTTTCATTTATGGCATACCTTTATGATTTCCATTATGGGTAAACATGATAATTTCATTTTAGGAAGTGCGGACTACTGTACCCTCAAAGTGATTTGAATCGTTAATTCCATATGTGGGATGTATAAAGGATAGAGTTAATGATATTATATATTATTTTATATTGTAATTATAATATATATTTATATCATTATTATTTCATTCCATTAAATATGAAATAGAAATGAAATTAGCATTCATGCGTACGTACGGATTACCGTCTACATGAACGGTGCATTTCATTTCTTACCTATAAATGATATGTAATATTATAAATGCATGTATATACTGGATATATATGATATATAAGGTATCTACATAATGAATATAATTCTGGAGATAATCTATATTCTACCACATAAACAACTTGTAATTATAACAATTTTATTGTTGACTCAAGTTTCAATGATCGACAAAATGACCGTTGTTAACTTAAATGACAACATAATTTTCATAACATGGTAATAAGTGATATAAAAGAAATAATGAACTTGAAAAATGTTTTTAACGAAGTATAGATTAACTATATTATATTATTCAGGAGATTAAATAATGATCGAGTCAAGTCGGACATGAGGTAAGGGACTTCGTCTCAATCTCCTTTCATTGAGGCTTATTTTGTTTTATACACAACTTTCCTCTATACTGTGTATAAACCCCTCTAAATTTTACTTTTATTCAAAATGAATCTTTTTATACAGATCATTTTACTAAATGAAAAAATGGAATGTTTATTTGTCGTACGTGTACCTCTACAACGACTTCTCCACTTCTGTGATCATTATTTGAGTTTCAGCCTCCTCTACAAGCCATAACTATTTTTTTAAAATTTAAAATAAATACCATGTTTTAGTTTTCTTTTATTTTGGTATTTAAAATGGTCTTGATAAATTTTTTATTATATCGATGTGTTGTATTGATATCTTGTGATTGAAATGTGACAGCGTTATGTTTCTTTTATGCACGTTTTACGTGATACGATTATGTTATGGTTTATGATATGTTTAAACCATATCATATAAGGAATGCATTGGACTTAATAAGTGACTGGTGGAGCTCTCTATAGCTCCCATATTCATCGGTAGGTCTCATGAGACAAACTAGTGTCTTGGCACAAGGCCTTGACAAAATCATATTTGTAGTCTTGGCATGAGGCCTTGGCTACATGGTTATGATAGTATGTCATTATGTATTCCATCATTATGAAAGTGGTTATTGATATTTCATTTGATTATTCGACTAGTATAAAATCCATGTGAATAAGTAAATGGAATTATTTCATTTTATGTTTTCCATATCAAGATGAAGTTCATGTTTAAAAGGATTTTGTTTTAGTTATACATTTCCTTAAATGCTTATGTTTATTTATTAAAGTTTCTGCTATATTGTTATCCTTACTGGGCATCTGAGCTCACCCCTTTCTATGTTTTATTTTCCCAGGATGTGAAGAAATATTTTATGACTAACCTACAGGGATAGTCTGAAGGGGATATGAGTGTGGACTATAGAGACTATGTGATTGCGATTTTCACTTTATGATGTAATGAAAAATTTATGAATGTATCTAGTGTTTCCAAGGCTACTAAACTAATTGGTCTTTCGAGACATGATCTTTTGTGATCATTCCAATGTTACATAGTAATGTATTGACTCTGGGTAACTAGGTTCGGGGTGTTACAGTTGGTATCAGAGGTAGTTTATTACTAACCTTCGAAGCTAGATTTAGATAAACTCGGATTAGAGCACATAGCCTTATGATAGAATTTGAGGATTAATATAGAAGAAATTGCTAGAATTTAGGTATTATAGAGATTTTGTGAGTTTTCCAAGGAATACATCCCTGTCTGGATACGAGTAGGTAGAGGCAGCTCTGGCATAGATGTACCTAGGGGTAAAACCCGAAAACACCGCTTTGAGCTACACTCGAATGGGAACTGCTGCACGACAATGGGCCTTGCTGTACTCTTGGTTATGACACTCCCGAGGGATATGCTTAGGATAATTATAATTTTCTTTAAAAACCATTATGAAGGGTTTATGAGTAAATATTTCTTGGAAGAAAACATTTTTTTATGGATTATATCCATAAAAAGTTCAATTTATGTTAAGTGTTTTACAAGTATGGAATTATGTATTTAGATTCATAAACAAATATAGATTATGAAATTGTTTAGAAATGGCACCTAGTGGAAGGAATGGAAACCGTATCAATGCACACACTCCATGTATGGATTTACCTCCTGCTGATGTTAATTATAATGGAGTAGGTGATACATCCGGTGCTGATCATCTTATCACCATACTGGGACAACTCACTCAGGTTATGAATAATAACCTTACTCGTATGGAGCGCCCTGATCCACAGTGTGGAGGATCAATGTTAGATCACTCCATGAGGCAACAACCACCAAAATTTAATGGGGGTACAAATCAATTAGTAGCTGAGCAATGGATAAATTCCCTAGAGAAAATATTTCATGATTTGGGGAGTAGTAAAAGGGAAAAGGTTATCATGGAATTTTACCACCTCACTGGAGATGTTGATCAATGGTGGTTATTAATTCAAAACACAAAGGAAGATGATGGAGTATCAAATATGGAATGGAGGGAGTTCAAAGAGATTTTTTAGAAAAATACTTTCCTCGTGACCATCGAGCAGATATGGAAAGGCAATTTCTGAGTCTGAGACAAAAGGGGGATGAGAATGTCGCAAAGTATGAGGCTAACTTTACAAGGTTAGAAAGGCATGCAATAGATTATATACATAACCCAAGTAGTAATATTGATAGTTTCTTTGATGGGTTAAAACCATTTCTCTATCGAGCATTAGTATCACAATATTTATCAATATACGAGGATATAGTCTCATGTGCTATCAAGACATAAAAGGAATTCTCTAAGTCTTATGACAACAAAGTAAAGAAAAACAAGAAGAGAATGGTGGAACAAGAGACAGATAAAAGGAAAAAGGGAAAGAAGGATTTTCCATTATATGATAATTGTGGGAAGAATCACCCCGGTACTTGCCTAAAAGGAATGGGAGTTTGTTATAAATGTGGAGAAAAAGGTCACCTGGCTCGTGATTGCAAGGGAAAGAAAGAGGCTATCAATGTTGAATGCTACAATTGTAAAGAAATGGGGCATTATTAAAATGAATGCCCTAAGCTTCAGGGAATCTTACCTCAAAAAAGGCCAACGGATCAAGGCTAAGATTATGCTGTTACTATAGATGATGTTGAATAATTATTGTATTTGTGTTTTTGGACTCATGAACTATATTATGGTTATAAGAATAATGTGATATATATAAGTATTGTGCTGCAATACTTGTTGTTTTCATTAAGGTTCTAATATGATGAAGGTAATCATATGTTTAGTATGTGACAATAAGAGAAAGTCTACTTTGTTTGGGGAATCTGATGTTACAATTGATTTTGGAATTTGGAGACCTTTCAGAGAGAGTATGGATAGAGGTATTTTGGATAACTATAAAGGTTGGAATGAATTAGGTTTAACTTTGGATAGTATTATTTGAGGTTAAAACATTTCTGAAGATTATTTTTGGAATATTATAATACTATAGTTTTAGGAAAAGGACTACCTGCAGGTCGGGAGATAACCCATCGCGTCAGACAAAGCTGTAGGAATCGAACCCACAACCATAGTGAGACAAGCCATTATTACCTACCAATAGCCTATAGGAAGTCCCTGGTTATTACAAAATAGTTTTTCTAATCTAAATGGTATGTTTTAATATTTGGAACCTTTTACGATTAGGATAAATATAATATTTTTGAGTTCTATTACCTTTTGGAGTGGAGGATGGGTTTGGGGTAAAAATTTAGTAAGGAATGAATTTCTAAATGACAAGTATATTTCCTTACATTATTAGTAAATCTCATAAATTAATTATTAAACATTATGAAAGGTAACTTAAAACAAAAATTCTATTGGTTAACTTTTCCTACTGAGGAATCCAAGACCGTTTAACCAATCACAAGTTTGTGATTTTCTTGTAGTTAACTTCCTCCTAATCCTATTTTCTACAACTCTCCATCAAAACGTGATGGTTTGTTTCTCCTCCATATCCATATTTTCATATAATCCTATTATTGGCTATCTCAGGTGACCTTTTTTACTTCTCTTTATTTCTTTTAATGTTATATTTTTATTAAACCTATTTCCGGTATGGGTTTTGCACAAAGGTATTTTCTATTTTTAACCTTTAATTTTCGAAGAACATTTTCAAATTGCATGGACGCAATTTATTGACGGAGGGGGAGAATGTAACACCCCGTGCCTTCGCGATACGCCTCTCTTTCAATAATGCAATAGCTTGCATTGTATGCAAGTTCGAGATTATAACATACCACGACCAATCAAAATAGCCATTATGAATAGTAATACCAATTTTTTCAAATTATATAAATTTTATATTTTAAAATGGACTTCCTTTTTGGATTCAGAATATCAAAATTAGCCTATGTTGAATTTTTGGTATTTTTCTGAGAACCTCCAATTTTCAATGAATAGTCAAAAATACATAAAAACAACATTTTTAATCAGAATAATTTATAGTGATAAATTATATTATTAAGTGCTTTTAAAGTATAATTAGAAAATAATTTTACCATTCTATCCAATTGTGGTCATTAGAATTAATTTCACTTTGAAATTGGACATAAACAATTGTCAATCTTTTGATAGATATTGTTTCTTATAAACATGCTATTTGTTTTGACTGTGGGAATAATTTTTAAATTAATTACTACAATTTCTGTGTTTGTAGTTTGGTAAAATGGATTCCATATTTGGAATTAGAAGGTACAAATTATTTAATTAAGACACTTGTTTTTTGACTTTATGAATAGTAACGATGATAATTATCTTTAATTATCGGGATTAATTAGTAATCAGGTAGTTAAGGGTAATAAAATAATATCATAATAATAATAAATGACCCTAACATGTGTCTTAATTCTACTGGTTGTGTCATGGCCGACCATGGGATGCCTTTTACCAAACTTTGGTACCCCATGGAATCACTTTTGAGTGATAGTGACATTTTATTATATTTTTTTAAGGGAAAGTATAACCAATGTATGTATCACCCAAGTGAAACGATTTTAGTTTTGTCTGTGTAAATGATCTATTAGACTATATATAGTCATTGGAAATATAAAAATATTTTCCATATCATGGTAATTTGTTTATAATTTTTAGGCATTAAATAAATAAATTTATTTATGACACCATGATGATGCAACGATTACCTCATTAATTAACAATTTAAATAAAATGAAAAGATAATTTCAAATCTAAGACATACACTTGTAAACAACCTATTGGATGAGTATATATCAAACCCTTATAACCTTATCCTCGAAATATATAATTGCAGGACCTTTAAAATCCGAAACTCATTGTATAATAAAGTAACATTTCATGACTTTCCAAGAGTGCCCCTCCTCTCCTCTTATAAAAGGCCCCCACCTCTACCACCTTATTCACACCTTCAAAGCCATTTGGCTCGGCCAACCTCTTCCAAAATACTCTTTCAACTTCCCTCTCTTACTCCTAGAAGCCTCACTTTGGGCAGAAGTCTTCGCAAGGAAGCCTTTGGCTCAAATAAAAAAGAGTTACCCACTTTTAAGGTAATGTTTTATCTTATGTTCTTTTGTTTTACTTTGCTTCTACAACCCCTTAAAATATTTTTATTCCTTTATTTTGTAACAAAACTAGTATCTTCAATCTTCTAGGATTTTTTTATGAGAAGGATTTTATTTACACTTACACACACCTTCGTATAATTGTTAAAGAACATACTGTTTCTGTGGGTGGCGAATTACTCCCTCACGAAACGATGATTGTTCAATATTCTTTTAACACCTCTAATGGTGGCCATTAAGATGTAACCATATTTATATATGTTATATATTATGTTTATTTTTACCTTGTGATTCTGTATTTTTCATTTTTGGCATACCTTTATGATTTCCATTATAGGTAAACGCGATAATTTCATTTTAGGAATTGCGAACTATCGCCCCCTCAAAGTGATTTGAATCTTTAATGCCATATGTGGGGCGTATAAAGGATAGAGTTAATTATATTATATATGATATTATACTGGAATTATAATATACCATTATATCATTATGATTTCATTCCATTAAATATGAAATAGAAATGAAAGTAGCGTTCATGCGTACATTCGACTTACCGTCTCCAAGAACGATGCATTTCATTTCTTACCTATAAATATTATGTAATATTATAAATTCATGTATATACTGGATATATATGATATATATGATATCTACATCATGAATATAATTATGGAGATAATGGATATTCTACCACATAAACAACTTGTAACTATAACAAGTTTATTGTTGACTCAAGCACCAAAGATCGACAAAACGACCGTTATTAATTTAAATGACTACATAATTTTCATAACATAGTAACAAGTGATATAAAAGGGATAATGAACTTGAAAAAGGTTCTTAAGCAAGTTGATATTAACTATACTTTATTATTCAGGAGATTAAAGAACGATCGAGTGAAGTCGGACACAAGGTAAGGGACTTCGTCTGAATCTCCTTTCATTGAGGCATATTTTGTTTTATACACAACATTCCTTTATATGGTGTATAAACCCCTTTTACTTTTACTTTTATTCAAAGGAAATCTTTTTATAAAAAGCGTTTTACTAAAAAACAAAAGGGAATGTTTTTTTGTCATATGCATGTGGCGACAACGACTTCTCCACTATCATGACCATTATTTGGGTTTCAGCTTCCTCTACAAGCCATAACTTTTTTTTAAACGAAAATAATACCATGTTTTAGTATTCTTTTATTTTGATATTGAAAATGGTTTTGATAATGTTTTTATTATATCAATGTGTTATATTGATATCTTCTGATTGAAATGTGGAAATGTTATGTTTCCTTTATGCATGTTTTATGTGATATGATTATGTTATGGTTTATGATATGTTTAATCCTTTTCATATAAGTAATGCATTGGACATAAGAAGTGACGGGTGGAGCCCGCTATAGCTCCTCGATGTATCGGTAGGTCTCATGAGACAAACTACTGTCTTGGCATGAGGACTTGACAAAATCTTATTTGTAGTCTTGGCATGAGGCCTTGGCTACGTGGTTATGATAGTCTGGAAATATGAATTCCATCATTATGAAAGTGGTTATTTATATTTCATGTGATTATTAGACTAGTAGAACATCCATGTGAATAAGTAAATGCAATTATTTCATTTTATTTTTCCCATATTATGCTGAATTTATAGTTTAAAAGGCTTTTGTTTTAGTTATTAATTACCTTAAATTCTTATGTTTATTTTTGAATGTTTCCACTGTATTTTTATCCTTACTGAGCATCTGAGCTCAACTCTTTCTATGTTTTATTTTCCCAGGATGTGAAGAAATATTTTATGACTAACCTACAGGGATAGTCTGAAGGGGATATGAGTGTGGACTATGGATACTATGTTATTGTGATTTTTCACTTTATAATGTAATGTAACATTTCTGAATGTATCTAGTGTTTCCAAGGCTACTAAACTAATCGGTCTTTCGAGACTTGATTTTTGTGATCATGCCAATGTTACATAATAATTCTCCCACTCTAGGTAACTGGGGTCGGGGCATTATATTTAGAAGGACGATATTCTTCGTTGAGAGAAGAACACTATTTTTCTATTTTTCCAGAGCTTTACCAAGGTTCTCCGAACACAACATGTGCCCCAAAAAATAATAGCTAAGACTATTATTTTATTCACACATGAATTTATAAATTCAAACACATTAATTAATTAACTGAAGCATTCCATTAATTAATTGAAATGTGTTGGAAAATATTTATGGGAGTGAGAAGGAGGTGGAATGTCACAATTAAAGAGGGGGAGTTGAATGAAAGTTGCCACATTAACTAAGGGGTTTTAATGGGGAGTTTAAGGGAGGTGAATGGGTTTTGGTTTGTGTGGGCCCAACCACACTAAATCCTCACATGGGAGGTTATGGGAGTTGTGGGCCTCTCCCCTAACTTCCTTTTAGAGGAAATAACCAGCTCTTAAAATAAAATTGTGTATCACCACAATTTTATTTAATTTAAGATAAAACCCCAAATTATAACATTCATCCTGCATAAAATGAATCTACGGTAATGGTGCCCTTAATATTATACTGGTGCTACGAGTTTATTGGTGTCCTCTGATTTCAATTCTGAGCACCAGTTCGAACGATAGAAAACCCGCTCATACGTTTACTGAACATACCCAAACAAAACATCAAAAATTGATTCCGGGCACACCGGTCCTCAGAATCAGGTGCCGTCAGAAACTACAGACTCGCAAAATTTCAATGAAATTAAGAAAAAAATTCCTTGAATTTTCTGGGCCTTTAAATTACCCCCACCTTAGTTCTTTATGTCCCCGTAAAGCTACAACACACACTACGGAAACTAAAGGAGTACTGAGCATGCATCCAAGCCTCCCGCTCCCATGTGCTCTCCTGGAGGTTCCTGTGCTGCCAGCGAATGCGCACCAGAGGAATCAACCATCCGCACAGGACCCGCTCCTATCGATCCTCAATATCCTCTAGAACCTCTGTGATAGTCGCCCCATCATCGGTGTCCAGCTCCCTGTGGTCGATGACGTGGGATGGATCGTGCACACATCTCCTCAGCTAAGATACGTGGAAGACATCGTGCACCCGGTGCAACTGAGGTGGAAGGGCCCGAAAGTAAGCCACCTCGCCTAATCTACTGAAGAAGTGGGGAAGTGACTATAAATCATTCGACCGATGAACTATGGGTGAGACTTGACCATTTAAAAGATCTCATCTACACCCTTCTTTGCCTACGATTTACAAGAGCTGCTGTGATTTCTCCTCTGCCGAAAATGGAAATCTTGTCTCATCCCCTAGATGAACCATGTCCTTCGGCTAATATAATCAATCCTGACATGAACGATACACATTCATGTCATGGACGACATCGTAAGGCCCTGACACTACTACCAAGAGATCCAACCATTACTCTCACCTCCAAGGGTTGAGTCACACTGTTGAAATCAGTGTGTGGTCACTCAGTCTCCTCTAGTAGGAATCTCGAAAGTGAGGGTCAAGTACACAGATTTAATCGGAACCTCTTAGTATTAAACACAAAAATAGGAAGGAAAGAAAATGTCACAAGGACAAGTGTCTTTAATTACTGCAGCTCGATGTACAAACACACAAAGAAACCACAACAATGACATTAACGAAGCTAGAAGCACCATGAACAAAGGCCTCCATGCCTGGAACAGGTCCCGATCTTGTCCACCTGCTTTTGGAGCTCCATATCCATATGCTTTATCTACCTAAAGTTGTGCTCCCCCATGTCCACTCATTCGCTATGGTCGGGGTGGACCTCCTCGTGGTGGTGGTGGAAACACCTCAAAGCGTCGTCCACCACCAGTTGCACGACCAGCTCCTCTGCCTCGGTCTCCGTCTCCTTGTGGTTCTCCTCGATCGAACCTCTGCCTCTACCTTGGAGTCCCCACATCTATCTGTTGATCGTCTGTATGGAAGGTCAAATAGTCACATTCCATATGACCATGCCCACCATAAGAGTAACAATCTCCACTCCTGGTAAGTCATTCTCCACCCTGGGTGCTTCACACACACGATCCTGAGTCATGCGGCCGACCACCTGTGGGTCTGGTCCTCTTGGACCTCTGTGTCATCTATCTACTACTAGCTGCAGAAGAGTCCGTAACATGTCCACTGGTGATGGGTCCCACTGTTGGAGACTACTCAGCAAGGAAACTCTCCACTAGGAGGGCTCTCTCCAACACCCCCGTCTGCATCGGAATGTTATGGGAGACAACTGAAGCTCTAATCTCTCGCCTGAGTCCATGCTCAAAGGTCAATACCCTGAAGAACGGGTCTCGTACCATATTAGTGGAGTAGCGAGAGAGGTCGGTGAACCTCGCTAAGTACTGAGCTACACTCATGTACCCTGATGCAGATGAAGTAGCACCGGTATCCGCACCGCTCGAAGGGTGGCTGGGAGAAACTCTTCCTGAAACAGGCTCTCGAAGTCTGCATATAGAAGTGTCACCTTGTCATGGACCAAGATCATCAGGCTCCACCATCTGCCTACTACTACCCGAAGGAGGAAGACATCAAGGATCACCATGTAGTCTACCGGTGTCCCTACTAGCCAGAAAACTCTCACCACAGCCTCCAGCCAATCCTCAGCCGCCTGTGGGTCCATCACTCCCCTGAACCAGGGTGGCCTTTGGCGCTGGACCTCATACAGTATGCCCAAGCGGCATGCACTCTCTACTGTTGTGGCTGGTGGCATCAGTGGCCCAACGTGGGGTAGTACCATTGGTGCCTCTGCTGGTTCCTCAACTGGAAGAGGGACCTGTATTGAGGCATCGTCACTCGGTGGGATGTAAGTACGCACAACTCTCAGGGCTCTAAATGGTCATCTGCGGGGAGGCATCCAGAAAGAACTGATTCAACACGGTCAAAAGACTATACCAGGTGAGCTGACATGGTTTAAGCTGACTTAAAGGAAAGAATTTTTGAAAACACAAACGCAATTAGTGTTTTCGTGCACTGAGACGGAATTAAGAAGTTAGGGTCCTGGTGTATGGATACATTGTCCACCCGCAAAAACACTGGACTACCTGAACTAAAAACCACACTTAGTACCCTTAACACTATTGCTTCAAAAAATATAAATATCAGAGTCCTAAGTTATGTGGTAGAACCGACTTCTCTGATACCAATTCATCATGACCCGTCCCTCGGGGGCCGTATCATGACTACCACAAGCCCACCTTTTATAGTCCAGGGGCTGGTCACTAGTACCAAAGGTGTAAATCCCTAAAACTGGAAGGGCATCGCCTTTATAAAACGAAAACACACAAAACCAGAGTACAAGAGGAATAAAACACTATGTAAAAACTGAATATCAATTATACTGAATATAAAGGGGGCCAGAATACAAGCCAAACTGTAAAGTACAAAGAAAGGACAATCATGTACAACTAAAAGAAAAATATCTAGAAGGTGACTAGAAGATCCTGGATCGTCCACCACAGATCCTATCTGAAGGGTAGGTACATAAAGCCTCCATAGTGCTACACACTCGTCCATCACCTCCAGGTACCGCCTCGCTGTGAGGTCCACCTCTAGGTACCGTCCAGTCCTGGCTCGCTCTCGGCCTCGATTTGTGATGTCTGTCATCTGCATCCAACACAACGATGTGCGGGCGTAGCCCGTGAAGGGGTGAGTATAACGATACTCAGTAGGGACCCCGATACCCACAAGGTCTCACTAAATCCAACAAGGATAAACCACAATCTATCAAATCAACAGATAACTATTACTTATGTATATTCCCAAACATATACCTAATTTATCAGGTAACTCATCTCAATCATGAGGAAACACAAAGGTCATTGACTCAGCTCAAACCTGGATTTTAATTCACGATGTCGAAACTATAGCTGCTGGATAACTCCTCCTCTGTCAAGTACAGTGGGCCTGCTGCTACAACCCAGCGCTTCCCACTAACCATAGACTACAAAAGTACTACACCTTTCGAGTACTGTGGGCCTGCTTCTACAACCAAGCGCTTCCCAGCATGGGTCTACCACTACAACCAAGCGCTCCCCCTCATATCCTATAGTGGTAATCCTTCCGTCGAGTACCATGGGTCTACCGCAACAACCATGTGCTCCTGCACCGTGTTTCTACTGCTACAACCAAGATATCACCACTGGTCCATCCTAATCACTCTGAGTCAATTAGTCAGCAGTCGTGATGTCTCATCCAACAACTTGGTCTATGCAATCTTCTCACTCATCCCCCGGGGGGGGGGGGGGGGTCCGCTCCATGTTCCACAAGCCGAACCTCCATGTGTCAAGGAGTCTCAAATTAAAGTATCTCAAAAGGACCGCCTCATCATAGGGGTGTCAACGCAACAGACAGCGCATAAATCGGATGTCTGGTTAGTGACTTATTAGCATTTTAGTCCCAGGGGCCCGATTGGTTTCGTGTATGAACCAACTTGACCATAACTAAACTCTACACCAAACTCACACGGGGTGTACTCATGGGACCTTTTCTCAACGATATTACCAATTACACTGATGGTTCGTCAAACGGACGTCCGGTCTGAGAGATACTGGCTTTTCCGCTCCAAGGGCCCGGTTGGATTTACGCTCGATCCAATTCCGACCGTTTTCTAAAGTCTTACAAAACTTAGAAAGAGTGTCGCAAAAGGAATGCATCATTGTGAGGATCCCAGTTCCATTTATGGCTTGTCGATCGGATGCATGGTATTGAACTTATTCGCGTTTTAGGGAAATAAGACCGGACCTTCAAGCCCAGTGGGCTGGCGGGTTGGCCCGACCCAGTTCGACAGGTCCGACCCGGCAGGGGGGTCAGCCCCGCCCGATGGAGCATGGCCCGGCCCGATGGAGCATGGCCCGACATGGTGGGGGTGGCCTAGTGCGGCGGGTCACGACCCAGCCTGACGTGGCGTGCCGCGACCCGGTGTGGCACGGCCTGGCCTACGGCGAGTAGCAGCTCGACCCTGCTGGCCGAGCATTGGGGGGGGGGGGGGGGGTGGGTGGGGGCCCTCTGTTTTCCTGAACCGGCGGCACCAAGCGGTGCTGCCCCTCCTATCCGGCCATCCAAAGTTGCCCGGTCTTCCTGGGGTGAGCGGGATGCTGTCCTCCTGGGCGGCACCTGCGAGTGCTGCGACCTCCATCAAACCGAACGACTGATGAGCCGGCCGGTTCACCCGCCAAAGCGGGCCGTGGAACGCGGACGATGATTCTACGTAGCACGGTGCGGAGTGGCACCACAGTTCTTCCCGTCCGGCTGGCTTTAGTCGGACAGTTATTCCACGGCTGAGAAGACCTTAATTGCTGGCCGCGGTCTCCCTTCCGCGCGGCACCCGGTACTGCTGTCCTTTTCGGGCTGGCGCACGGCCGCCATTGCTGCCGCCGCCTTCGGTTGTCGCTGACCCTGATCACCCCCAACTCCAGTCGCTGCCACCTCTTCTTACACCATCCCCATCTCAAATAAAAACAAGCAACAACGGAGGGTCGTCAGTCCATGTTTGTTCGGAACGCGCCCTCCGCTTAAGGCAGCAAGAAAAGGCCATAAAATATTACTTGTATTCATTAAGAACGAAGGTATAATTTATTCAATTCAAATTATACAGACTCCCTACCTCGAATTAAGGTTAGTTCGTAGTCGAAGTCGTGGGGTAGCGGTGTCAACTCATTTACATCGGGGAAGAAATATCCAAGGATGGCATGTTGTTAGCATTCCTTGTGGGTGGATCATTCTCCTTTGGCTTGGCCAAATATCGAAAAAGATGATCGTTGTTCTTTAGAGGTTCTTTGTTGGAAGGATGGTGTTCTTCATTGAGAGAAAAAAGCTATTATTCTATTTCTCTAGAGCTTTTCCAAGGTTCTCCCAACACAACGAGTTCCCAAAAAAATAATAGATAAGACTATTATTTTATTCGCACAAGAATTTCAAAATTTAAACACATCAATTAATTAATTGAAGTGTTCCATTAATTAATTGAAATGTGTTGGTAAAAATTTATGAGAGTGAGAAGGAGGTGGAATGTCACAATCAAAGAGGGGGAGTTGATGGAAAGTTGGCACATTAAATAAGGGGTGTTAATGGGGTGTTTAAGGGAGGTGAAAGGGTTTGGGTTTTTTGGGCCCCACCACACTAGATCCTCAAATGGGAGGTTACGTGAGGTGTGGGCCCCACACCTAACTTCCACTTGGAGGAAATAACCACCTATTAAAATAGAATTGTTTATCACCATAATTTTATTTAATTTATGATAAAACATTAAATTATAAATTTTAACCTGCATAAAATGCAACTACGGTAAAGGTCCCCTTAAGCGAATACTGGCACCATGAGTTAATCGGTGTCTACAAATTTCAATTCCAAACAACGGTTCTAAAGATAGAAAAACCCACTCGTATGTTTACTGAAAGTACCCAAACAAATCTTCAAAAATTGATTCCGGGCACACCGGGCCTCGGAATCGGGTGCCGTTAGAAATTGCAAACTCGTAAAATTACAACTAAATTATGAAAAAAATTTCCTTGAAATTTCTGGGTCATTACATGAAGTATTATAGGAGAACTATAGAATACAAAATTATTCTCCTGATTTTGGCCTTTAGGCAACCGGTTTGGGCCTATGGGTCTCAAGGGCCTTCGGGTCATCAAAGGCATTCAGGACTCAGGGCCTTTAGGCCACAAAGACCACATTGTAGCCATGTTCTCACCGAGTAGGCCCAAAAGTGGATTATATCATTGAGTAGCAGTCACCAGATGTAGAGCATCCCAGATTTGAAAAATTAGAGGGTATGGAAATTGCAATCGGGACCAGGTACCGTGCATCTTTGTCTGTGGAAATGTTATTCATTCAACAAATCATGGTGGGGAGAAAGGAGAAAAATTATACAGAAGCTAGGGAGGGTAAATTTTAGTGGGTTAGGCTTACAGGTCCAATAATGGGATTCTTATATCGATGGTCCTTTAGGTCATGTATTGGCCTTTGGTTCATGTTTGGCCTTGTGACTTGTGCCTATAGGTCATTTTAGGGATCCTTGTAAACCCTTAAAAGGGGGGGTAATCCATATAAAAATAAAAAGAATGCCTCCGGGCCATTCAAGTACTATTTTCCTCCTATAATATGATATCATGCTATATCATTGAATTGCACATGTCTTTTCCTTACTGTTTTTATTCCATTAATTGTATTTATGTCTCAACATTATCAACTATGAATACCATTTTTTTATGTACTGTATTAGGAGCTCAAATTTATTTCTAAGATCACTATAGAAAATAAAGAAACAAGGATTCCATATTTTATTTTCTTTATTTGTTATGATACTAGTATTCCAATGAAACTATGTCTCAAGATAATTTCAGTATAATAAATTTATTTTTATGAATAAAATAATGTAATGTTATGTGTAATCGTTTGTGTCTCTATAATTATTAGTATTCACATAACATAAATATTAATTTGATACAAGTTGGGCCAACAGATTTTTGGTAAGCCTGAGATTTCACATCCTATGATTTGTTGATATATAGTTGTGAATTTGACATTACTATAATTATTGAACTATTAATCAAGTTAAATTATTATTATGATTCATTTTTTGGGGTTTTAATAGGTTGACAGTCACATGCATCATTGGAATCGTAATTCGTATGTTTTCCCAGTGATCTAGGATGCATGAAAGTGAAAGGCCCCAAATAAAGTGACCTGATGAGATAGATTATATTTTTTAGATGATGTAATGGGAAAACTATAATGTGATGCCTCTAGTTATTTAGATATCTTATTTATTCAATTTTTAAAACAAATTTTTGATAGTTTCTATACTAAGAGTGGGGGTGAATTATTGGGGGTGATTTCTAACACTAATCAATAAAGTATATCCAATTACAAAATAGATATATTAGAATATTAATTCAATTATACTATTTTCATTATTTTATTACTATATAATAAATACTTTAATGTATTGAAGAAATAAATTTTCACAAGGACTATTACTAAATAAGAGTACCATTTACTTACTATCTAATGTGACAACTTCTCACACATTATCCACAATAATGAAATTGAAATTATAGATCATTGAAAACAAATCATGCACACATACAGTTTTCCCTAATCATTTGGTGGAGGATTCAAAATATACCTAACCCCCTATATTTTTTATATTTTAAGCTATCTACAAATAATTTTTCTATCTACACTTCCTATATAGAGTGTCATAAACTTCATTATGCAGCTTGGAATATGAAGGATGTCCATCAAAAATGCGACATCTATTGAATGTAACAATTTTAACTTTTTCACAACATTCTTATTATATTGTTACATATAAATAAATGATAATGAATATCTTTTACTCTATCACTATAATTTTTTTTTGAAAAAAAATCACTCTTCATCATAAAAAAAGGAATGTTTTTTTCTTGTAATAGTCTTTGACATATTCATTCCCTAGCCTTCATTTTTCTAGTAGTATACATGAATATACACATTCCATCTCTTCCTCTTTTATCTACAAAAAATAGTTTTTACACTATATTAAACACAACATTCAATATAGGTTTTTCAAAAATTGTTTTTCTTTTCCATTATTCATTATGTTGCACCTTATTCTCTATCTGGTGCCATATTTCACAATCAGGTATTCTTTATATAGCAGTCTACTTCTTCATCTTTTGAATTATTACATCATTTTAGGATTCCATTATATTTATACATTAAACTAAATATGGTACCCCTCAATCGAAAAAATTTACCCACAAGTGAAATACTCCCTCACTTCATATATGACTGTTTTCTATAATCATTACTTATTCAACAATGATAACAGTCATAGTAACATTAGAAAAAAACCTATCAACCAATAATCCTTATTTAACCATATCCCAGTTATATATTCCAATATTCAAAATAATAATAGGGATATGTGTAATCATATATTAAAAATTTCTACATCAAATTTTTGATTTCCCCTCTAAAATACTCATTTACTTGAACACCTTCAAAACTTTGTAAAATATAGCAGTCAACATTATTCATTGGAACATTCTGTAAATGTGTCCTTCTATATTATATTTAAAATTTAAAAAATCTTTTTATTATGTGTCATACCACCCTCATTATTATTGATTTAATTATGTTCTAATTTAATCAATAGAGATAATAAATTCATTAGAACAATGTAATTATATTCCAACATTATTCAACTTGATTTTCTATTACATTAGAATGTATTTTATTTCTTATCAAACGAATTAATATACACTGTATTATAAAACATCATAGAAATGACACTATTGGTTTTCCTTAATGATAATCCATTTGATAAAATCTATAATCTCCTTATTTTTGTAGAATTGGGTTACTCGTATCTTATTAGAATTTTTTATATATAACTTATCCACATAACATAATTATTTAAAAACCTAAATTTCTAGTATGATGATCTATCACATTCAAACTGATATATCCAATAGAGATTTATTATCTGATGGATCCACTCATAGTCTTGTTTTTCTAATGAATCTCACTCAAAGACATCTATGTAATGTATCCAATTGTCATCATGTTTTTTACAAATATTATTTATATTTATCTCAATAATTATTCTTAAACTAATAATCAATTTATGATGATATTAAAAACATCATCTAATAGTCAACATAATTATCTTTATATGATAAACCATCAAACACAATTCCACTACTTTATTAACCACGTTATACATCTACTAAAATTTTATTGGATTATGAAAAATTTGATGTTATCATGCAATTTGGTGATCAAAATTGTATTTAATGATTTTCCCATTTTCATGAATTGTTTTATTCATTCAATATTATGAAAAAATAACATCTACCATGTGTTATCATGTTTAAAAAATGAGGATCTAATTATCATTTATAATGTTTTATCTGATTTTATAGATCTCACAATCTATTGTCCATATAAATATAATCAAAAAAACAAATTTATATTTCTTCAATATTATCATAATCCATCTATAAAATATATTAATTTAGTTATAATCATTCATATCATGTTGATCCAAATAGTTTTTTCCAATATCTCAGTCCTATTATTCATTTCGTTATCATTTCATAAAGGCATAAAGCATGTGCTCTTCGCAACATTCATATAACATGATTTATATATAATGATCATATCATAAATGGTGCATTTTAATATCAAATACATAACTCAAGACTTCACTAATATGTAATAAATATATATAAACAATCTATGTGGACGTAAAAAAAATTAGATTCATCTATTATAACAGGGCATGTGATATTCATCTCATAACCATCATGGTTTGATTATAACTTCTTCCCTTATATAGTATTTTATAATTGTCAAATTTTCATCCTTTAATTTCATGTAAATCCAAACAAATAATCCACCCAACATCAGCTCATAAATATATTAAAAATGTTGATATAATTTAAAACCTTGTAATTAATTAAAAATCATTCATTACAATTGAATGAAAATAAATCAAAAACAACATAGGCCCTTCACTGTACTCATATTATTGTGTAAGCACCCACATCCTAGGTGAATGGTTATTTTAATTGTATAAATATGAGATTCATAAAATTTCATCTATTGTATAATTAAAATTATTTTAATTACTTTCTTACACACATATGGTATTATAAAATTTATTATATGATTTAGACATATGTATTCTTATACATTGGCTACAATCACCTTTCTACATTGTTCGAACCCAAATTGATACACCATAATATCTTATGTGGGGGATAAAACTATGAGAAATTTATTTCTCTCTTACATGGACTAGGTGGTTTGTTAAAAGGTGCACAGAACTACAAAATAGTGACTACTGAAATTTATAAGGTCTATTACGTATCCATGTTGAGAAAATACAACAAATATATTTTCAATAATAATAATATGAAAAAGAAACTGTCATCATAAAAAATAAATAGAATAAGAAGAATCAATGAATTGAAAACCTGGGATGGAAAAATGAAATTCAACATACAACCCTTGACCAACAATTAGATGATCATAACTGCAGTAGAAACTAATCAAATAAAATCAAATTAGGTTCAAAACCAAAATCATCCATAGACTTATCCCATTATCCAAATAATATCTAGTCTATACCATATGATAAAATCACATTTCTACCAACATGTAACAACACAAAATGATAGGTCTTCTTGGGTAATAAATATTAATTATTTCCCCTATATGCTTTTAGTACAACTAAATTGGAATAAAAAACGTGGTCTCATATATATTTGTTAATGTGGTGGAAATGTATTTGAAATTCTATGATAGATAATTAACTATATTGTAGAAAAAAATAATTCATTACTAACACATGAAACATATTGGGAACCTGATGGTAGTTATAAATACTTCAGACAATATCATGGTTTATCGTAGCACATCCCAAAATCATCCAATTTTTTTTGTTAAATACATAGTTTAAATCACCGAATAAAAAAAACATAAAAACCTAGGGAATGAATCGCTATTGAATATGAGGTAAAACATACTAGGCCCCATCTCAACTAGGTATTTGTGATATAAAATTCCACGGTATGAATTATCTAGGTAATAAAGTATAAACAATAATTCTCAATAAGGGAACTCCATTTATCCTAAATGTGTGTCTGGTTGTTGAGGGGGGTATCCTATACCTACAAATCCCTAAATTCTGTGTAATATATACAATGATGTTTTTTAGTATTTGTGGGTTAGTGGAGTTCATCCCCTACTGGCGAAGTTATGGAATATGTGGGTGAATTATCCATACTACCGTCATATATCCAACCACCCGGGGTCAAATATCCTATCAAAAATTATGTAAAACCCTCCATTAAATGAATGAAATACCCAACACTAAATACCACAGAACATTATTATAGGTATCACTAAAAACACCCAAGGGGCCTATAACTCATTGTATTAATATAACATGATATACAAAAAAGATCTCCCAACATGAGTGGATGGGAGAATCCATCCCCCTATGCTAATTCATATTAAACAAATGAGTTCCATGTATAACTTTTCACCCAAGGGATAGATATCCATGCAATAATTTTTCATTTACATTATTATATATTTAATAAATTTTTAATTTCATGTTAAATATTATTACATTACGATAATTTAGTGTTAGAAATATCACTTAATATCCACAATTATCAATTTTCATTATTAAGGATCATATATTGAACAAATATTTGTTCTCCCATTTCACAACACCACTCTATATACTATATTAATTGTGAACCGACCATAGACTCTTGTTATATAAATAAGAGTGGATAAAATAACTGGGATCCACCATTTAATTGGAAATGATATATCCAATGTCATCCTCAAGGTAAAAAAATATATCTTTTCATATCTCTAATCCTATCTCAGCCTTCTGGAAATTCCAAGTTTATAAAATTCTCTATTTGGTTCAATATCTATAGACAACACTAACCATCACTAGTTAAGCACTACTCCCAAAAATGGTAAAGTCACTAAGTAACATATTTCGTGGTCCAATATTTTTTTAAAGTCTAATTTATTTAACCAAACCCATATTATGTCAGTATATCTAAATTTTTCACCTTTTACATGAAGCCATCATCCATTGATTGAAGACGAATCACTATCATTAAAAGGACCAAAATGTCCCTGACACTTCATTCTACCAATTAAACACAATAATAAAAATAAATATATGAATTATCACATAACAATGTTGGGGTAATCAAATAAAACTCATTACATATAAAAAATAACAAATAACAATGGGAATATTGAAAAAACAAGGTAAATTTAATAAAGTAATAACCACGATTTGTTGATATTCTAGAAACTCTACCAAAGTTTCTCAATACCTCACAACACACATTGGGAACATATATCACATCATACAGTTCTATAAATAATTATATAATCTGGTTATAAAATATTACAATGATTTAAAATTTAATTTAAATGTTGCAATTCTTGATAAATCATGGGGATTAATCTTCAAACACAAAATGTGAAAAGTTGCACCTCATTTGACAATGACACCCCAATGAAATAAATCCTTTAAAATATATATTAACATTGATATGATTTCAAGGAAATTTAATTATATATAAAAAATCATGTAAAAAATTCAAATATCAATGTACATTTATTAAATCCTAGAGAAATGGAATCTATATATCATCCAAAAACATCATCTATAAGAGTAAGTCCATTAAAAAATATAATGGTATGATTCCATTATGATCAGGTTCAATCAATTTAGAAACCATATAAAATCTCTCACAACTATTTGTTAACCAATGAAAATTTCACAATGGAAGAAAAAATAATTCCACTTGATATTTTTCCTATAAAGAATCACAAATGTCCCCCTTCTAATGAAGAATTCAGATTCTAAGGATAAGGGGTTTTCATGATAAAATTGATTCCCCTACCACACAATAGTTTTCAATCCTAACTTGTTATGTGTTGTTAAATTTCCAATAATTACACATAATAATAAATAAAAATGTCCAGCTGAAGTTCCACGAGACCTTATTGGGGATATATGGCTCACCAACTATCTAGTGTGGTATGACTAGAAAAATTATAGCCCATACACGTTATATAGGAACTAATATAAATAACATATATTTGAAATTGATTATTTTAAAATAATTTAAATATATTTAGTAGTTTTATTTAAATAGAACCATAAATTTAAAATAAAAATTATATTTTACACCCTTTTCTTTCATTTTACATTGAATTATTGGTCTTAATATGAATAACCACATTATAAAATATATATATAGTGAAATGTAACATAATTAAATGTTAAATATTAATTCTAATTAATTAATAATAAAATATTAAAAACTAAATTATCAATTAAATGGAATATAATTTTTGAAGTTATGTATTTTTCTTGGAGTAGTTGAGTATTATGGTAACATATATATCTTTAACTTTTAAAAACTAAATTTAATGAAATTTATTAGAAATATTTGAATAATCATTCCTAAAATATTAATCTAGAAGTTAAGAATTATGAAATGGTTAATTTAAGTTAAAAATAATTATTTTTGTGAAAACATGTTTTTATATTTCAAATTTGTTTCCATATTGATAGTATTATAAAATCTATATTGATTAATAATGATATTTATATTTATATTATACTTAATTATTCGAAAATTGTTACAATTATTTAATATTTTTTACATCAAATGAAATTAAAATAAACCCACTTTATTATAAAAATGTATTGATCTACAAATTGTTTTTACTTTCAATTTCATGTCTTTATCAACATTAATTTTGGTCAACTTATTGATTTTATTGATAAAATGGTTTCAATATTGGAAATAATCATATTATAAATCATATTTTAGTCCATTGTTATTTTATGACATAATTAATGGATCAATTGGAAATCAATTACTATAATAAGGGTTAAATGTGATTACTAGTGGTGGTGTGATATTAGATTGAGGGGTTAACATGGAAAATAATCATAATTAAATGTGTTTTTTTGAAGATATTTAAACCTATTAATTTATTTATTTAAATAAACAAATTATTTTGTTGTAATTTCATATGAATATAGATTATACTATTTATATATATTAATTAATTACTTCAGTATTGAAAACCTGGAATAACATTAATAAATTCCACATGAATCATGATTAACATTCGATACATATCATGACTATACATTATCAAGGAACATAAATCATTATTTTCATTTGGGGAAAGATACATAATAATATTATTTGTTAATTTATCTGTAACTTATACTTTAATGATATTTATATTATTAGCCTTCCAGAGCTATTATTCATAAAATGTCTAATCAATATATATATATATAAATGATTTATAATAGATAACAAATATGGGTAAAATGATAAAATATAAATCATAATGGAATAATATGATCATATGGATATTATAACATAATTAAATCAATGTTACCAATATAAAATATAAATTCCTAGAAAATCATATATCATAAACTCTAAAATTTTGACATATCCAAAAACATGATAAATAAGGGTTTCACAAAATAATAATTATTCAATAGATATAATATTGAAATAAGGAATCATAATAATATGAAATCATAATATTTTGAATGATTATATTTGAAATCATTATCGTGGATAATAATTTGATAATAACTTGAATAATTCATAAAAACACATAAAATGATAACTTAGCCATTCATTACCAGGTGAATACATAAACATGTCATTGTTACTATATCAAATAATACTCATAGCTAAAAATTTTAAAAAATATATTCAAAGTAATGTCTAACCTTATCATTATCATCTCAAAATAAATTAATATAATATTACTCAACACATAAGTGGTATGTTATATTCCCAAATGTAATGTAATCACTAGACATTCATATATATTCGACACGATCGAAATACATTAATCATAGTATCATTCCATAAAATATAAAATTATAATTGTATTAATAAACATATCATAATCATAATCAAAAATTACATAGAAGGAAAAAGAACAACACCATGGGATCATATCCATTGTAAATGATATGTAATATTAAAGGATGTTTTCATAGATTAAAATTTAATTTAAAATTTCACTTCTATAATTACTGACGAAAAAATACCATTTCACTTTGAAGTAAATTATTCAAATACTAAATATATTTAGAATAATAAAGAAAATAAATCATTGAAATTATAAATTAAAACATGTAAAATCATATTCATTGAATGTATTGGTAATTATGGTAGAAAATTAATTTCACGACAGAATCATAAAAATATGTATGTTCCCACATCAATAAAAAGATCCCCATTTAGAAATTCAAAATCTCATTAATTTATTGATTGGATGAAATAAAAAAATAAAAAAAAAATAAAATTAATAATAAATTATCATAGTAAATACATTATTGAAATTGTTTTAGTGAATCAGGATATGGAGAAATAGATCTCAAGAAAAACAACGGGAAATATGGTCATGTATTAAAACATTGTGTAACAATTTCGAATATTTGAGAGAAAGAAATGGTACTATAACTCAAAGAATCATGATATAAATATTTTATTTAAAATATAGATGAGATTAATTAATATATAACATATCATTGACCTCAATTTAAATTGAAGCATAACCATTCCTAGTATAAATGGGATCCAAACATAAATCCCCTATCATAAGTCTCGTCATACATTATACATGTTAAAAAAATAGTATAATAAAAATATATTTATTATAAATCTATTACAAAACCATATATGTACTTATAGTATCATATAAGAATTACTTGAAACATCATTCCACTCTCTTATTAACAATTTATTATTTAATCCATTTTTTTGGGTGATAACTATTTTTTATTGATGAATATTTTGATTCAGAAGATTCGATCCCTATACATAGACCATGATAATATAATATATGAATATTGATTTTTGACCTCCATATTTTAATTATGGTAAATACTAGTATTTAATACTACTAATGAATTTCATGTTTACTTTTAAGAAATATGTATTCTAACAACATGTGTTAATTTATATTTATGAGTCATTGTTGGTCATTACACACCACCAGTTCTAAAATTCTATATGTATTATATACTACCAGGACTGCACACTATCATACTATCATACCACTGTACTGAATAACTAACATAGTATGAGTGACTATAGATCGACACATAGCTATGTTTTCAAGTTGTTATAACACAAAAATGTAAATTTATGAGATATACCCAAAGGATAAAACATCAATATCTTATGCCCAAATCATACTAATAACACTAAACATTTACTAAATACAAGACACAATCAAAGTATTCACACCTGAACCATAAAAATTTATCTATGACAACGCTAGTATATCTTCACCATATATCATGACAATTGGAATATTCCAATACAAAACTAGTGTAACACCACCAGAAAAACATGCAGCCGAAGCAATGTGCTATCAATATCATACTAGCAGTATCATTCAACCAGAACATGAGATAATCATAGAACATGAGACACTAATAGATCATAAGGCATTTTCACTGTTTATGTTACACTATTATTTTGTTTTGAAATATATGATTATAATTAATATATTTCTTAAAGACAATGATATTCAATATTTCAATGTGTGTGCCATAATGTTATAATAAAAATCATGTTAGAATGAGTATTATGAGGAAGTAGATCCAAATATTAACCTTATTGATAATATTGATAAAATCCACATCACACTTCAACATTGATAAGTGGAAGATAGAGACAATTCATGAATGAAAAAGTAGAGGATCCTAAAAGTGCCAAAAAGAATCAAGATGAACCTATTGCAGATCAGATGAACAGAGTTGCAGTGAAATAATGACTAAGATGCTAATATTCTTTCAGAACCTTCTTCCAATTAGAAAAAAATAGTTTGCTACATTGTTATTCTAATGATTTCAAGAAAACTAGACATTATATTTATTAGTGATCCTAATCAATAGTCAAAAGCTACATTGTAATAGACATAACATCTATAATCTTTATACACATGGATTTAATGTTTTTGTTTATATTTTATTTTATTTGCGATGTGAGTTCAATGCACTATTTTATGCATGCACTCCATCTCTTGAGCTAAACTAAAAGATACCCAATATCATATCAACCTTTATTCTTATTTTTTCATTCAAAGATAAGACTAGTAGAGGTCCTTATGTGGAATTTTTATCTTTACACTCACAAATTACTATAAAATAGGTCGTGTGTGACCTATAAAGTGTTACCTATTATTAAACTCAATAGAGGTTATGGGTTATGAGATTATTTTATATATACAACATGGTGGTTGGTGAGCCCCAAGTGGAGAGGACTACGTCTCTACATGACACAAAATATCTTGTATTAATTTTAATGTTGTGAGTTTGTAATTTTATTTTTCATAGTTTTATATTTAAAATTGGTAACTATTTTATCAATAAATAAATATTTATACATTGATATTTTATCATAAATTTTGTTTATATAGTATTTTAATCAAATAAATTTATCTCAAAGGATTCAATAATACTATATATATAATTCATTCATGTCCAAAATCAATCTTAAGAGATATTTTTTCAATGATTATGAAATAATAAATACTAATTATTTTAATAAGATGGGATATTTTTGAATTTTTGTGGGATTTAATATAATCCATTTTTAGAAAAAAAAAATTAAAATTTGGTTCTCAATTCAATTCCTAATTAGATAGGCACTTGAACCAAAATTTGGTATTAGAGGATCATAAGTTCTTTCAAATATCCTTTTAACTATTAAATTTTTAGACTTCTGAAGACTATAAAATTTCTATTATTTTTAAATTTTCAGTTCATTATATATATATATATATATATGGTTTCCTTTTATTAATGATAATCATCACAAATGTTCTACTACCGATATACCACATTTATTAAATAAAAATAATTATGGATAATGGAAAATGAAAATGAAAAGTCATATTGAATGTATGGGTTTTGAGATTTTTTATTCTATATTAGATGGGTTTAAAATTACTTCTACTTCTATAAATATTTGGGATGATGAAACTGAGAATTATTTTAAGATTAATTGTATATCCATGAATTACTTATAATTTTCCATAGGCGATCAAGTGTTTAATATAATATCTATGTGTAAAATAGTTTTTGATATTTGGGATACTCTATCTGTCTCACTAGAAGTAATAAGTAATGATAAGGAAATGAAGCTTAATATATACATAGTAAAATATGATAAATTTTAAATTAATCCAAATAATCCTATTTCTGACATGTAACTCACTTTTAATGATATTATAAACCCCCATTAATTTTTTTGGGAAATATTGTAATAGATAAGGGATAGATATTGAGATTGTTGATATGTCTACCTAAAAGATGGTGAGGAACATCAATGTCAATCATATAAATCTACAATATTAGAATTATTCTAGTAAATGGATTGATAGGTAAGATTATAATATTTGAAGATTAACAAAAGGTAACCCATGTGGAGGATGTGGATACAAAAAGAATGTCTGTATATTTTAGAATACTACACCTATACAATAGATGGAAATTGAAAAAATAAAGGTTCCTGATGTTGATTCATGTTATAATGAAACCTCTACTTTAAATTTTTTTTTCAAATGACCCAACAATGGGATTATTTATATGAGTCTAATAAATTTAAGTGAATCTTATAAGGAATCTATGGGATACCAAAGCAGTTATTACTAACATTTCTATATCCAAACAGATTTGGGTAACAAAATCATTTAATGATTCAAACATTCATTAAAGGAAAAATTTGTGAATATCTCTAGATAATGTATAGGAAGATTATATAGTGGTGGTTCAAGAAAAATGACCAGAGACTAATCCAATTTTAAGAGTCTTATCACGGTTTATGGTCGCTATATCACCATTGGTGAAAATGTAAAAGGAAAAATAATCTTCCTAGGAATGATTGGAAAGAGAAATTGTGTTTTAATTTCCATAGTTTTATTTGTTGATGGTTAAAAATATAATCTACGTAGTTTTTCTCATTTTTATAATGATGGTTTCCATGTAATTTTTTATAAAATTTCTTGTAATGTTTTCAATTCTAAAAAATCTTTAATTTTTACTACATAAAGAAATTATAATGTTTTGTGGTAGATTTAAATTCTTTAGTTTCATATAATGTGTCATGCTTGAGTGTTTTTTATACAGAATATTGGATTTGGAATAGGAGACATGACCATTGTAACATTCAATGACATAGAAAGATAAATAAACTAGGCATAGTTAGGGATCTAACAAAACTTGACTTCCAAAATTATAAATTCTCTAACTACTATCAAAAATGGATGTAACATAATGTTTTATTTAAACCAATTAAGAAGCCTCATATTTTTTGTCTCTCGAGTCAGTTCACATGGATTTGTTCAGACGTTCTTGAGTTTCTTGTCTTAATGGTAATAACTATGTATATGTTCTTATATATAGCAATTATAAGTATATTGGAGGATATTTTCCAGCATACAAATGTGATTCCTATTATTATTTAACCAAGTATGATAAATCTATAGAAAATTTTTGTATACTTATAATGAAATCCATAAGAAGTGACTATGGTCGAGAGTTCAAAATTCATTATTTTGTATAATTTTCCTCACAAAATTGAAAAAAATCAAAAATTCATGACACCTAGGACCCCTCAATAGAATGAATAAGTAGAAAGTAAAATTGAACGTCTCAATATATAGATAGTACATTGATTTATGAGTACAACCTTACTATGGATTTTTCAGAAGATGATTTCAATACTACATGGTATATCATAAATATTGTTTTCTTTATATCTATTTATAAAAATACCCCTTATGAGTATTGTAATAGTAGGAATATTAAGGTAAATCACTTTAGATTTATTCATGAAAATGTCTTTTTTCATTATACTTGGATAATATTGAAAAATTTGACTCCATGAGTGATGAAGGAATTATTCTAGGTTACTGAATTTCTTGTAAAGCCTATATAGTTATCAACAATAATACCAAGTCTGTGGAAGTCACAATCCAAGGAAAATTTGATGGAATTGGTCAAAATGATGCTAATACCTCTTTAGAAAACCTAGAGAATGAATTATCTTCTCTGAACATAAATTCCATACAATTATATTCTTTTATAAAACTAGTAGAAGATTTATCTATTTTTTAAAAAAATTTAGAACTCCAATCAAGAAAATATATATGTAAACATTCATACATTCCCAAGAAGTATTAGAACTCTCAACTATCATCTGTTAGATATTGTTGTGGGATATCAAAACAAAGGAAAAAAATAAGAGATTCTGTTAGAAAGCAGGTTGAACATCAATCTTTATTGTCTCAACATAATCCTAAGAACACCAATGATTAAATTAATTATGTATTCTAGGTAATAGAAATTCATGAATAGTTGAATCAGTTTGAATGAATTAAAATGCGAAAACAAGTTGATAGTGCTAAGAAAAGCTTTAATATTTAATCTGAAAGGGCATTTGAGAATAAAGTGGACGAATCAGGCAATATTGTTAGAAACAAATTTAGACTTGTTTTACAAGGTCACAGTTTAGAAGAAGGAATTTACTGTGAGGAAACCATTTCACTGGTAGTTATAAATTAGTTCATAAGAATCCAACATTCCAATGAAGCTCATCTAGATATCAAAATTTATAAAAAGGATGACACTAGTTTTTTTAAACGGTTTTATAGTTGAGGATGATTTCATAGTACAAAAATTGGGTTTCAAAATTGTTATTTTAAAAATCATGATTTTAAATTACCTAAATATTTTTATGGTTTAAAACAATATTTTTGATCTTGGAATTATAGTCTCACTAATTTATTATTTCTAATGTTATTTCCAAAAGAATATGAAATTCTCTTCTTTTCATAAAAAAAAATTAAAAATATGTATTAGTTGTAAGAATATATGTTAATGATATTATTTTTGTAACTTTTACAAATTTTATTTATAATGGTTTTTCTAAAATGACGCAAAATGAATTTCAAATGAGCCTAATCTATGAAAATATTTTATTTCATGGATTTCATTTTTTCCAAATAATGAATGAATTATTTAGAACCAAAAAAATATACAAAATATCATTTAAAACATTATAATCATGATTTCACTAAATGTAGTGACACTAATATGATTACAACCTATAAATTGGATCATTATGAAATAACGAAACAAATTGTTCAAAATAGTTACAAAGGTATGCTTGGAATTCTTCTCTACATAAATTCCTTCCAACTAGAAATTATTTTTGTTATGTGTTTGGGTTCTCATTTACATGAAAATAAAAATGTATCACAACGAATTTATGTTGAAATAATTTTCAAATAAAAAATATATAACTAATTTAGGATTATTTTACCCCCATGGATAATAATTTCATTTTCTAAGTTACACTAATTTTGATTTTGTTGGATGCTGGTAAGATAAAAAAGAACCTATAGTAATGGCCACTTTTTAGGGAAGTCTATTGTTTCATTGTGTTGTAAAAATAAACATTCTATTTCATTATATAATGATGAAGTTGAATAAATAGCTCTAGGTAGTAGTTATGAAAAATATTTTTGGATGAAATACACTCTACAATACTATGGATATCAATTTCAACATTTCCTTATAAATAGTAAAAATACAAGTCTAAAAAATATCTATAAAAATTGTTTCTCATTCCTTAAAAATACATATAGATATTAGTCATCTCTTTTTGAGAGATCATTTAAAAAAATATAACAATCATGAATTTATTGGTATTGATCATCAACAACAAGATATATTCACTATGCAGTTGTATTTAGTGAGAAATAATTATAGGAAACCGGAAATAGTTATGATAAATTTTAGTTATGGTTTACATTGGTTGTCATAATGTTGGTAGTTATACTATTGGTTTTCATACCGTTTGTTATCATTCCATTGGCTCTCATACCATTGGTTTTCATACTATTTTTTCATACTATTTTTTTATATAATTTATTAAATATTAATGGATTATAAACCATTGGTTATCATACCATTGTATTTTCAATTCGTTCTTTCTATGCATTTCTGAAAAGTTAAAATTTTCAATAATGCAAACTGCATGTTTATTTACTGGTGTATTTTATTTACTAAAACCGAATACCTATTTTTTATTCACATTTTATATTTATATTTGAATAATAATTTATATTTTAGAATACCTAATATCCCAAATTATTTGAATATTACATAAGTATTTTCTCAACAATTCATGAACCCTACGTTATATTCACATATCTCGCCCGAGCCATGCACAACCCTTTACCTTATTATTTTCTAACCTTCAAATTTTATACCACAATGTATAATGAGCTAATATAGATTCCAAAAATTAAGAAAATTTAATTTTTTTAACCTTTTAATTCAATACCATCAAATGAACTGATGAAAGAACTAAAATCTCATGCGATGGATACTCAAATTAACCCCTAGCATCCTACCCAGGTTGTTTTTATAGAATATTATGTAGATTCAAAGTGGATAATGTCGATTAAGAATATATTAATCAAGTTTCTACAATCTCATGGATTGTTTAAATGCTTCTCATCAAATTATAGACCATTTTATTGGAAAAAGTAACATGAGTTCTATTAGCATGAGTCATTTTCATTTAATCATGATGGTGCAAATTGGTTAAAAAGTTTTTCAAGAGGTATGGTATTTGGATACTCTTAAAAAAGAGGGACATGTGTTTGATTTTACCAATTATGGATTATGTTATGATTATCAAAGAAACTTTCATGAATGTAGTGAATAGTTAATTTTTAGGAATTCTATGTTGGGTTAATAGAAGATTGTTCAACAAGAAGACCTATTACTTCTGTGGTTTATTTAAAATATGCGATGCATTTCAAGTTTTTGTGGAATATTATTTTTCTAAGGATGTGATATATTTATATATTGAGATACCATGATGTGTATCATCTATCACTTATAAAAGAAGGCCATAAGATTAATCTTTGTAAATATATACTGGTAAATATGTAGGAAATAACTAAATCATTATTTAGATCAAATTCACAAATCTACCCAAAGATTATTTTAGTTATGATAATGGCCATGGTCTCAATTCATGATGACGCTGAATCAGTCATAGATTGTGGTGGTTTATATATTACACATTCCACTTGATTGAAAATGATGATATGATGAAATCCATATAATAAAAAATAGGTTGGATATTCTAAAAAAGTATATACATATTAGAAACATGTTGATCATTATATAATACCTACGGATGATGTTGATTTCTCTTTGGAACCTGAGGTTGTTGTGATTAACTATAATGTGGAGAAATAAGAGTCTATTGTTGAGGAATATGGAAAAAAATCTATTGATGTATGGAGTAATCCTCATATGTATCCCAATGATTATCCCATCACTGATGTCGCTCCTAGTCCACCAAAGAGGATTCCTAAAAGAAATAAAATAATCAAATGTGATGAATAAGAGAAAGAGGTCTCTAGATGTGATCAACATAATTGTTCGATGTCAAATGAATCTGATGATTAAGAAAATGAGTTAGAAGAAAAATTAGAAAAATATAGAAAAAAAAATTAGTATATCGATGATCAAAGTGACTGAGAATCTAATAATGAAAGTGAAAAAATCCAGAAAAAATATATGTTGAGATGACTCCTAAGATAAATGATGCCTTTTTTGAGGGAGAACATTTCACATCATTGGATATTTTTTATGAGACTCTTGCTGGTGATACTGGTGAGGCAAATTTAGTTTCCATTGGTCAAAGATTTTTTGAATCTATTGTGGATTGAAAGCTGAGAGTTATAGTTGGAGTTGAAAAACATATTGCCAAGAAAGATATAAATGAGATTATAAAAGAAGAGTTTGTGAACGAAGAGGTAGTTTATGTTCATAAATCCCCTTTTAAGGAAAATTCATAAGGTAAGTACACTACTGTTGATTCTCATATAGATGTTTAGAAGCAAGATATACCCACTGTTAATACACAATTTGAAGCTAAACCTTCTAGTATTGGACATACTATATATGCAAAGAGTTGTGAATATCTGAGAAATTAGGATATTAGATGTTACAACTTGTGTGGTACCTACAAGCACAATTTTTTTTTCATGATATGGGTTGACGGTATAGAATAGGAGTGGGTAAAATTCTCAGTTGTTATGAGAAGTCCTCCATGGGTAGACAAAGCTAAAGTATGAATGGAAGGTGATACTAAATGATCGTTGATATCCAATGTTAATATATAATGAATTCTTGATATTTTTAGTTTTTCGATATGTATGGTTCCTGAATCTTCTTTATATCATTCAGTTTTCCCTTGGATGTTTTCCATCAAATTTATTTAAATTTTTATGTTGAAATAATGCTGGATGAGATTCACAAGTGTGTGTGATGTCAAACCCATATTTTTTTTAAATTACATAATAATATGAATGGAATTAATTTGAGTTGGTTATTTTTCATATCCAACCAATAAATTATGCATAATATTCATTCAATGTATGTATAAAAAAGGATATTGCAAATGAAATTAAATCTCAAAAATCATTAGGTTTGGAAAAAAATCTGATATTTAAGTTTATTTTCATGATATTATTAAAATTATGTTGAATAACTCAAATGATACATATTTTTATACTGTTCCTCCCATAGTGGTGGATTATGATAAAATTCATTCAGTTGTGAGAGATGAATTTTTATCTACCTTTTGTGGTCCCTATAGTAGAGAACCAATAATGCCTTTACAAATTATAATGAAATTTTAACAAAGAACTGAACATGACTGCATGATGACCTCAAATATTTCAAAGGATTTGGATGCTAATTGGAAGACTATTATAAAGTATATCATGTTATATCTCTTGAGAATATATAACAAACATGATATTGATTCTCATTTTAAATACGTGGTTGAGAATCTGAGAATACTAGTGGTGACTCAATCCTTCAAAAGAAAAGGTAGGAATCTCATGGAACTCACTACTTCTCTTCAAACCATTATTAAGAATACATATGATTTCAATAAGACTATTGAAAAGCAATGACTTATTATTAATGACATTATAAATCATGAAATCTTTATCTACATATTTATTCATATGCAGATGTAGTGCTAGATGTAATTGCTATTCCATTCACATCTGCTGGACTACTGTACCCTTCCCTTCATTCACAATACCATTTTTCCGAAATCAAAAATATGTTTCAACCGTTACCTCATCCCCATCATCCTTCTCCAATGTCGCCTATTAATGATGGTATATATCTCTTTCTAGTTGTTATTATAGAAACCCATCCTCAATTTATTTCCATTCATTCTTTTGGTTTACCATGTATTCTTCCTAGAGCAGATCTAGCTAATTTGGCTTAGGAAAAAGAGAACAATCAATCTAATGGAAATGAACCATGCGACCCTTATTCCAACCCATGATTGAAATATTTTGTTTCATTAGACTCTCACTTATTTGATGGGATATGGAATATAATTGAATTTTTTTCATCCTTTGTTCATCCCCTAAATAATTAATATGTTTTTTTCTAATATAAATTACTTAGTTGATAATCCCAAATTGTAGACAATTTGTATGTCTTAATTAATCCTTATATTTAATATTATTATAATTAAATGTTTCCATATTTATTATATTTTAATATTTTTTATCTTATTTATCTCATACCATCTCCACAAACCGTGAATGATAAGAATTATTTTCTTATTTCATGTTATGCTTACTCTTATCCAATACATATGATGACCTTATTTTACTATTAATGTATTTTTTTTCAATCATTGATTATTGATCATAAAAAGGGGGAGATAGTTGACCTTTTGGTTTTAATGATCCCATAATAATGTATTTAATACTACTAATGAATTTCATGTTTACCCATTAGAAGTCTATATTCCTAGAACATGTGATAAATTTGTTTGTATGAGACACCATTGGTCATGAAACACCATTATTTAAAATATTATATTTTTCTGAGATACCACCAGGACATCACACCATCATAATGTCATATTTATTGACTGATGAAATTGCAATGGATGAGACACTATTTAGTCAGACACCATTGATCTATACATTCATTTGTCTTCATTTTGTCAAAACACAAAATTGGAAATGTATAGTATAACTCCATATGAGTTTTCATCAATATCATATCTTCAGACTCATACTAGTGACACTATAAATTTCACAATGTTCCAGACATAGTTAGATCATACACCAATGAACCATACACCGTTAGCTATGACAATTCTTGTTTAACACTACCAGTATTCCGAAAAATTTGAATTGTCCAAGACACTTCCAGTGTAACACCTCTAGAAAAAAAATACACCCACACAACATACAATAAATATCATATAACAAGTATAATACTTCTGGAAACAAGAGACACCACAAAGACACAAGACACCGCCGTAGATGAAGATTCCATCATATTATATAATACGTTCCTTATTTTATTTTTTGTTATATTATTCTAAAATATATATTTATTGAATTCAATTTTAATTAATAATTTAATTATATTTCCTTAATTTTATGACATAAATCATTTCATAATTAGGAGTACAAGGATGAATCTCTAGAAATTCTCCTTGATATTATTGTTGATGAAAAAAACTAGACACATTATCTTTTATAAGTGGAAAAAGGATAGAGTTTAGGAAATCGATTACAGAGAATCTTGAAAGTACCAAATATTATCAAATAAGAATATATATAAAATAAATAGATCCTAGTTGCTAGGAAATCTTGACCAAGAAGATAAAATTCAATCAGAGCCTTCATTGAGTAATAAAAAATGTTTTTGTGACACTTTTTTTCTAATGATTTTAGGAATGATCACATGAAAATTTATTGATGAAACTAATCAACAGTAAAAAAATCATCACTTCAATATACCATGCATCTCTTTAACCTATTTTCCTATATTTATTATTTTTCTATATTTTATTTGTTTTCAACAGTGTGTGCTATACTCTGTTTTATGTATGAAAACTCTATCACAAGATAAAATGAATGATACATGATATATTATCACAATATATTATTTTTTTTCCACATATATGAGTGGTACGTGTCCCTATGTGGCTTATATATCTTCACACCATCAAATAACTGTATAAGATGTTGTGTGTAACCTGAATATTATTCACTATTGAAAAACCTGATCAAGATCATGTATCATCAGTATACATTATATAAACATATTTTGGTGGGTCATGATCAAGTGGAGAGGACAAATTCCTGAATTGATAGTGAACCACTTGTATTCATTTTACCACTGTGTTTTTAAATTTGGTTTTCATTGCCTATATCTTTAAATTTGAAAACAACTTTTGTTGTAAAAAAAATTTATACTTTGATTGTTTTTCACAATTTGTGTTTATATAGTATTTTAATAAAGTGAATTTAATTCAAAGGATTAAAAAATATTATATATTTAATTCATCTAAGACTATATAAATGTCATGTGAATATTTATAAATATATATATATATATATATACCATACAACTTATTTTGATAACTTGGGATGTAGTTGGATATTTATGGGATTTCAAATAATACATTTTCCGAAAAACATTTTTATTATGTAGACAAATAATTCTCTATATACAAACTAACTCTGACCCACATTAATGATGTAATTTTTATAATATATAATAATTATATAAAATTTTGTTACTATTTACATATATCAGAGATTGGAAAAATGTTTAAATTATTTAATGGATGTTGTTTTCCAGACATGCACACCTGTGATTTTTACAAGATTGATTAATTTGGAAAAGGGAAATCAATAATAATTCACCATTATATAATAATAATAATAATAAAAACAAATGTAGCACATATAATTAATAAAACCATCTTTATAACCAAACCATTGAATTATTTACAAATAATGTTTTCCTCACGTAGTGAAACTATTAATCCATACGAACAAATATGTGATGATATAATTTCCGAAATGATAATAATGATATGGATTATTGTTTTGTGTTAATTATTATAAATTCACATAAAAATATAATATATAATAATGTAATAATTTTATAATGTATAAAATATAATATTTTGTGGTAGATTAAAAAAATAAAATTTTATGTACTCACTTAATATTTTTACATATTAATTGGGAAAACTCATTGATATAGCACAATAAGCCATGAATAGATGGTATATTGGAATGGATATATGAAATAAGATGTTTTTATTTTTTATAATATTATATTATTTCATGGGTTTTCTTGAATATTGTGGCCAAAGATTTTGTTTAGATAAGGATATGTGGTTCACTTTTATAAGCATGAGGAATGAACCCCATAGAATAACAAAAAGTATTAAATAATAATAAATTAATTTTAATGATAATGTGAATATAATTTAATTAATTTTAGTTACCATTATTTATAAGTAAAATTCCTACCATCTACTAATATTTAATTATTTTTACAATATTATTTCACACTTATCTTTTATTTTACCCCCACCCCTCTTAATTAAGAATCTTGATGAAAAACCTGATATCATAGATAATTGCACATTAAGGGTCATGAAAGTGACCATAAAAATGTAATAAAATCATAAGTGGACAATGGATGATATTCAAGACCATATACTATTCACATGACTAATGATTTTATTATTAATCTCAAATCATTTAATAAATATTATATAAGATAATATAATTCGAAAATAATTTTAATTAGTAATCACATCGTTTTAAATTAATAAAAAAACTAAAAATAGAATTTCAATATAAATCTATAATATAATAGTTTCATGTATTAATTATTTTCATGATTCAGTTAACAAACAAACTAATCCAAATAATATTATGTTAATTATTTTTAAATTCTTTTAGTATATTTTTAACTTACATGAGCAAGTAATATATCCATATTTTGTATGAATTTAATGTGATTATTTGACCACTAAATATTATCAATAACATTGGAAGAAAAAAATTAATTCAAATTTTGAATAACCATTTTGACCAAATCATAAAATTTTTTATTCCTTCTGGAAAAATATTATTGATATTATAATATAGATATTGAATCATTTTAATTTCTCTATAATTAAAATAATAATAAGTTCATTGTTGATCGTAAATAGAATAAAATTGAAATATTATGAAATATTATCAATGAATGATCAAACTAAAGTCATGACATATAAATAAAGAAGATTTTATATAAATATTTTGGTCATATTAAATTATTTATAACCATAATTACAAGAGTGACCATTCGCGAGGAGAAAAATATTTAACACATTTACTATTCAATATTAAATAATATAACTTATAATTATTTTAAAAAATTTAAATTGTAATTTAATATTTTGAGATATTTTTTCAATGTTACTCATCCATAAATGGAATAATCCTTTTTTTAAAAACTGGGCAATTTTTTGTGAATGTAATTTTTTAAAATATGCATTTTTAAGTGTAAAACAAGATATATTTTGATACCATATCTTCTGGAAAACCCTCAAATGAATGTTAAAAAAATTAATATTATTTATAATCTATTAATTTTTATAAATCCATCCATAAATTCTATTAATTTTAAATTTTATGAAAAATAGGTATTACAGACATCAACTAAAAATTTACAACATTCCACGCCAATTTTATGGCCTCCCTGGATTGTTGGATGATATGAAAAAAACCACTCCAAATAAAATTTTTCCTCCATTCACTATTTCACCAGTAGTGAAAAATTTGATTCATATGTTTGGATTACGACTAGCGTCTATAACCAAATGAGTAGATCACATGACATAGTATTGAGAAGATACCAAGATTGATCATTTGATGATGTGATTTTGGATCTTACTCAAATGAATAACCACCATTTACAAGTCATGTGACATTGGATGGTTTATACGGATCATCCTTGGAAGGATCTCTAGAACCTGAGAGAGATTCCATGAATGATAAACCTTTATTCTTCAATCATGATGTTCTCAGGAATCCTTGGTTTTCATCGAATTCGTCTTGGATCCATGATCATCCATGTATGAAAAATCCCATTCTGGATTCACAACATGAATTGGGTGTATTGGAATCTAATGATTTTTAATGACATTTTTTCTAGTATTGGTACTCTAATCAATTTGTAAAAAATTACCATGAATGGAGAACTTGGATTGTTTACTCATATGCTTGTAGATTTAAACTTCGAATTGAAGCACCCCAATAGCATATCCTTTCTTGCTAAGGGTAATAGATCAGGTGTGAAAGTTGAATAAGTGAATGTTCTTCCCTTTTGTTAGGTTTACTTGATGGTGGGCCATTCGGTTTCCAATTGAAGAGTTTTACAAAAGATGGTCCCTATATGGAATGCCCTAGAATGTAGTGATACCACCAAGAGTAAATGATATGCAAAATTATCTGTTGAGAACATAGAAGTCATCAGTGATGAAATTGGACATTCATAAGCCCATGTGTGGTATCAACTAGTTATCTCAACTGTCATTCATGAAAATATCGATTCTGTTATCACTAAAAAGAATCAGCATGATCCATAAACTAGGAAACCGACTTGGACAAACAATGTCGAAGAGGAGGGGGCCCCATATGTTGTTCATGACCTGGATTTTGGGATATCAAATGAAATTTTCAATCAGATGTTGATCTGGTAGAATGAAATAGGAGATGAATCTATCTTCCTTGAACTGTTTAATGACATATGCAACCAGGTATGCTCATTAATGGATGGACATAGTACTATTAATGAAACACAAAAGGACACCCTCACTCATAAGTTCCTACTAGTGATGTTGGTGATATTCCCCACACTAGATAGAACACCAATGGGGTCTCTCTCCCAATTGATGCATCTATATCATCCTAGGTCCCTAATTTTGGAAATCATTCAAATATTTCATGGACAATCATCAATAGAAGCATTGACAATACTTTGAATAAGGTCAATGAGGAAAAAATTAAAATGGAGAATAATGGATCTGAATCTCCATGCAACAAGTAACCCACATGTATAGACATACATCATTTGGGTAGAGCAGATCAAATTAAATGTGGCAACAAAGACATTTATGTTAAAACTAAATCTAACTAGGAAACTCTTGTAGATATGGGGATCCCTGACCTGAATGTAAAAGGAAAAGTTATGATGAACATCCCATTTTATGTAACTGATCTACAAGAAGGCTCCACAACTACCAAAAAGAAGGATGGTCAGCAACCAATGAAACTAAGGGTTAAAAAAACAAGGGGTCCTAGTAGCAGATTTAGTTTGAAATGAAGATGTTTTTTTGGAATTATTAAGGCCTTGATAACCTAGAAACAATCTGATCCATTCATTTGTTCATCCAGAAGCAAAAACCTATTCTTATATGCATGACCGAGCCCAAAATTATCTTCCTTCCTTATACCTCTAAATTAATGATGTTGGGTTTCTCTTTAATTTTCACCTATAGGTGTTTAACTGATGTCAAAAGGATATGGGTATTATCTCACTCTTCCATGACTAGTATCTCCATGGTAGTTTCAAGAGACCATCATGTCACTTTCTCATTTAATTACCTTGGATCTGATTTTTATTTACCTTTATATATTCCAAAAATACTTTTCAGGATCATTGGAAACTATGGGTAGAAGTGGGGTCCATGAATTCTTCCATCTCCATCCCCTGGATCATATTAGGGGATTTCAATGAAATTTTAAATCCAGTTGAAAAATGGGAGCTTTCAACAATTCCATCTCTTCAAGAAAATTTATAGCTTGCATTGAGAAAAATGACTTGGTTGAGGTATACATTGTATGTGAAAAATAAACATTTTATTGGTGTCAACTTAATATTTTTTTTTCACAAAAAAGACAGGAAATTCATCAATGGTGCTTCTCTAGATATATGGGGTACTATCTCATGTTCAACCCTCTCCAGACTCAATTCTGATCATCCCCCAATTCTGGTGGACCATGCTGTAATGGAAACCAAGCTCCATCTCCCTCTTAGGTTCAATACGGCCTGGGTCACTCAACTAGACTTCAGGTTCATTGTGCAGAACACATGGAACACTTTGAATTGCATGAATGATTCATTCCCTTGCTTCACCAAGCACAAAATCCTCAAAAAATATGAAATTATAGTTAAATGATCGATATTGTTCCCTTGATTCATATAATTCTTCAGTTTAGTCATCCCTTCAAAATGATCAAGAGATCAAATTAATCAATTATTTTTCTAATGGGTTTTCGGTTGAAACAGATTTAATCACCATGCTTCATAATATTCTGAAGTTAAAGGATGTGTTGCAAATGTTTCCTTCAATTCTAAATGGTTAATGGATAGTGATAAGAATTAGAAAATTTTAATGCACTTCAGAGAATTTGAATGATCTCTAATCCCCTTTCCTTGATAAAAAATGTGGATAGCCTAATTGATAATAGAATGGATCTAGTGGATCACATCATTTATTACTTCAAGGTGATCTTTATTGTGTCACATTCCATCATTATTCCTTTGGATGGGGTGATTCCTAGGCATGTGAATCAGGAGGATAACTCTTATCACATTACTGTTCCTCTTGAGTCGGAAATCAAATAGGATATATTTAGCCTCTAATCTGATAGTTCTCCTAGTCCATATGGATTTGGTAATTTGTTCATTCAATCCTTTTGGGATATAATTCATGCGGATCATTCCAGGATGTTTATTCCTTTTTTTCAACGGTGGTTTCCTTCCTAGTGTATCGAATTCTCAGTTCCTTGCCCTTATTCCGAATGTGGAAAACAGAAATGAAATTCACTTATTCAGTCCAATTTCCTTGGTCAATACTATTTAAAAAATAATTTGAAAAATTCATGCCAGAAGGTTATCACAAATTTCATGCAATATTGTCTCTGCCAATCAGTTTGGCTTCTTCAAGGGGAGATAGATTCATGTTTTCCTTATAATTTCCTTGGAATGTGTGAGTCTTTTTAAAATTTCCATCAGAGGTTGTTACATTTCCCTCAATATGGATATCAATAAGGCTTTTGATATAATAGAATGAGGATTAATATGAATGATCCTTTACATGTATGGATTTGATGATGTCTTCATTAATTGGTTCATGTCTATTTTGGCTCGGCTCACATTTTAGTTCTTATCAATGGATCCCCTGCAGGTTACTTTGACTATTCAAGAGGTTTTTGGTAGGGTGATCATTTATCAATGGTCATTTTCTCTATTACCAAGGACTATCTCAGTAGGTTCCCCTCTATCATGGATGGAAATTGAATGTTGAAGACCATTCAGGCTATATGAGGGTTGGTTGCTCCATCACATCTCTTATACGCTGATGACATTCTCCTCTTCACTCAAGGGGGCATGAGAAATATCAAGAACATCAAGAGAGATTTTTTCACTATGATATGGTTTCTGGATAGGATATTTGCAGGATCAAGTGCTTCGTATACTTTGGAAGAAATTTCCCATCCACCATGAATAATAACAACATCATAGGGTTGGCTATTCGTTAGGTAACTCTCACATTCACTTACTTGGGGGTGCCTTTATTTTGGGGGAGACTGAAGGTTTTCTCTTTCTCTAGATTTTTTGGTTTGATTATAAGTAAAATTTCCTCCTATGAGGGTAAATCATTATCCATGGAAGGTATAATGTGTCTTGTGAGGTCCATTATTATCTCAAATTTTTTTTACCCGTTCAAGGTTTAAAATTGGACGATTTCATTAATCGGGAAAATAAATGTGTATATCAAGAACACCATTTGGAGTGGAAGTATCAATGAAAAGAGGCTTGAAATGATCCCCTAGAAATTTGTGTGCAAGACTTATGATGATATGGGATTGGGGAACAAAAATGTGGGATGTTTCAAATATTCTCTCCAAGATATCATTATATGGATAATTCCAAATATGCAATATGAGGCTTTATTTTTTCGTAGATCTAGAATTATAAACACACTGAAGTCAGACGACCTCAATTAATTTAACACATATGTTTGGCATTCTTTCAGTAACATCTTTTCCAGAAATCATTTATAATCTCACTGGCTAGTCTAAAAATAAATCCTCCCTTCCATTTTGGAAATGCAATTGTACTGGAATACATTTGGAAGACCCGTATCTTGGTGATAACTCCATCATGGATTTGGACCTGTCAATCAATGGTCATACTGTGTATATGGAAGGACTTTCGAATCAGGTTATTTCCATTATAAGGAAATACTTCTTTTCTTCCAAAGTGGATTTATGGGTATGGGTGCCCACCTCTAATGAGATCCTCTCATCCAATGGATTTTTTAAGCACATTATGGGTAGTGATCCTAGTTTTCAGTGGAAGTCTAAATTGAATAAGGTCCTCTTCAAACCTTCTTGGAAAACTCTTTCTTAGAGAGTTGTGCACAAGAAGCTTCCAACGGATGATATCCTTAAAAAATGTTCTATATACTTCTTATCAAGTTGTGTAATGTGTCAACAACCCAAGGAATACATTAACCATATATTTCTCAGCTAAGTGGCTGCATCAAGAATGTGGGAGGTTGTGTCCATCATCTTTGAAGTGAATCAACCTCAGGGTAACTATTTGGTGGATTTGAAGTGAAGTTGGCCTGCTCTTAATCTCTCAACGCAACTCTTATTTTTATTTCGCACTGTTGTGGAGGTGCTAATATCACTTATCTGGTATTCCAGGAATAAATTCATTAATGAAAATCATGAATTTTCTACAGGTTCGGTTATTTTTTGGAATTCTAGCAGTAGTCCGTGAGGCTGTCACCCCAAGATGTATATCCTCTTGAACACCATTCACAATCTGTTAGTCCTCAACAGTGTGGGTTTCAAGGGAAATTATCCTTCACCTCTTGTCACAATTGAAGCGTAATGGAAAGCCCCTTTTCATAGATTGATCAAGATGAACTCAGAATGAACTTCGTGGGGTAATCTATGTTATTCAAGTTTTGGTGTGGTTTTTAGGGATCACAAAGTGTGTGTTATTGGTTGCCTTTATGGTTCTTGTGGAGTTTCCTCTTCCCTTGAATAAGAGATGTGTGGAGTTATTGAGGTAGTTTAACAAGATAATAGAATATGTTGGAATATGTTATTGCATTAATGTGATTCCATGCTCATGGTGTTAGCTCTCAGGATAGGTTCGCTTAATCTCTCTTGGAAGCAAACTAATCGATGTAAAAAATGCTTGGACCTACTTTATTCAAAGGACCACATCATTACCCATGCCTATAGAGAAGAAAATTCATTGGTGGATGGTCTTGCTAACAAAGGTGTTAGTAGCTCTGATTTTCAATGGAAGGATCAAGTTTTTGGTGATTATATTCCCATCATGAAGAAGGATCATTGTAAATTTTCTACATTTAGAATTCTGTAAGAATTTATTTTTCTAATAAAGGGATCCTCCTTTTCTTGGCATGGTCTCAGTTTACCATTAAAAATTTATTCTATCTTTATAAAAATATATACAATAATTCTTTTTATTTTAAGTGAAATATACGATAAAAAGTAGTTTTGTTACATTATACCCCCTTACAATATTTTATCCCTTCAAATTAAATCATATTGATAATAAAAAATATGGATACATCATGAATATAACATCTGTAGGATCCCAATTAGCTTCAAAAAAATTGAAGTGTTTCCACAAAATATTTACTAGATGGTTATGATTTTCTAAAAGAATATATATATTCAATCAAGAATGTCTAATGACTTTTCCAAATATGATATATCATTTTCCAAAGGTACACAATTTTTTATGATTTTATTTTAGTGTTATGTTATGAACTACATCAGGAGATCTGCATAGAACACATCTTGAACATGAGAGAGATTCAATAGAATTACCTAGAATTGAAGATCCATCTAGATGAGATATTAAATTTCATAATGACTTATATATATATGGAATATTATTTCATTAACTAATAAAATTAAGACCATCTTCCAATCAATAATTTATAGTTATTCATTATCATAAAATTTTAATACAATATCATGATGATGATTTTCAGAATAACTTTTTTCCAATCATAAAACTTCAATGATTTGATATTGAATGAATATAAAATAATTTATTATTTATTAAAATATATTAGTCACCAATATAGAAATATATCAATCCTCATCCCAAACATTAGGAGTTATGAATATCTATCCATTCAATGATTCACAAGGATCCATATGAATTATAAATTGAATTCTATATATATATTTAAATTTTATGAGAGAATAATGTTGATCCTAATGAAATATAAAATTCAAACTCCATGATATAACCTTATATTCAAGGGTATTAATGGTTCTCTAAAATGGTTATATATAATATGATTATATTTTATAATGATGTCTTATTCTATATTCAATGTCACATGATGCCATTTCAAAACATCATGGTAAACCATAGAACCAGATTGGAAAAAATAAATTGTGTTTTTCTATGAAACCTTTCCGTCTACTTAATTTATATACTTTATGGATAATCAATTATAATATCATAAATAATTTCAATTAAATTTTATGATTTCTAATGTTAGTACTCCTGAAAAACGAAAATCATTGTTCTGTTATGATGTTTATTGAATATTGAAAATCAAATAAATTATTATATTTTCCCATTGTGATTCTGTTATGGGTAATGGATATAAAATTACCATAAAAATAAATATAAAATCCATAAACTACAAACCCATCAGTCAATGATATTCTTATTTTATTAAAAAGTATCTCATGTTTTCAAAAAACAAATACATCTTCAAATATAGATACATCATCTTCGACTATAAAGAATATAGAATGACTCTATTTCAAATCCACCAATAAGTACTCCTAAAATGAAGATATTTATGGGAAACAATATCAAATAATGAACAATATATTTATACCATAATAATGGGTAAAATTATGAACATTTCTCATATTCCTATGTGCTTCCACATCCTCTGGTTCCAAATAAATTATAACATTGATGGATTTTTGAAAATATATTTGAGAATGATTTGATATTTCCCCATTACTCAAGATTTCATGGACCATATTCTAAAAATACATTAATTTTGTATTTATTTAAATTCTTTTCAGGGAATAAATTGAGGTCTATATGATAGATGTATTCTACCACCTTGATCACCATTTGAGGGTGGTAATGTGTTGATAAGTCATCATCATTATTCAGATCCATGCATCTTCTATAGTTTATATTAAATTATTTATATGTGAATATATACGTAAATATATTATTATCCTTATTTATGTAATAAAATTCATAGTAATGATTATTCCTCTTTATCATCATTAATAAAATTCATCAACCATCATGAAATTATAAGTTAGGATATTTTTTTAAATAAATTTATTATTGGTTTGAGGAAGAACATACCACCATATAATTCTACATGAGAATGAGTCCTAGTACCTCTATTTATAAATCCCAATATACCGTAAATAATTTACCACAATTGGTAATTGTTATAACCAGTTCCTTAAAGAACCTTCATTTAGGCTTAGAGAAAAAAATTAAATTATTTTTACCATGGTAACATGGATCCCACTAATGAAAAAGTTGTTACTGGAATATATGGGTATGATAAATTATTCAAAAATTATTTAAATTACCATGAAAATAAATGAAATTATGGGATCCTACTAATAATGGTTAATCTATTTAATTGAAAAATTTCTACAATCTTTGAATGATCTACAATATAACTCTCTAATTATTATAAAACCTACAAATGAATATTTTTTTCTCCATGATTCACTCATTATTAATTTGGTAAAATACTTATCCTTTCTCAATTTCATTATCATATTATTATAATTATATTCTTGATATTTCATTTTTTATCAATATATAAGCACAACATCTATAGAAACAAAAATCAAACTGAACATCATAAAATCTAAAGACTCCATTCATTAGATCTAGAAGATGAAATGAAATTGTTATATCCAAATAGAATTACTATAAATCTATAATTAATATAACTCAATTGGAATTCATTATTAAGTATATCTTCTATAATACCCGATATTAATTATATATAGAATGATATTTAATCACTGGAATCGATTTACATATTCAAAAATAATAAAAAATTCATAAACATTATGTTAATGATAATTGTTAATGACTCTTATCATTTAATGTCATCTCTAATAAATTAAAAGAAATATTTTCCTATCATTCATATAAAAAATAGTATCATCCCATGGGGTAAAAATTAAGCATATGAATCATTTATCTAGATCCCCATGGATAATCATTACAATTTCATGAAGCTCAATAGTGGACATTCAATAAAGATTAATATAAATTGGTTTAGAATGAGGTATCAAATATATTTAAAAATAAACGTCATGATTCATGATAATAATATGAATTTCATAGAGAAATAAATTATAATAATCACATATAGTTGAAATATAAAATTTTTTTTGTTTCTCCCAAACAATTTGAGAAAAATAATCTATAGGAATATGATATATGGCTAATAAAATTTATGTTGTATCCATTGTAAGTTCATATTCAAAATCATAATGAATGATGATCGTATGTGGATTTGGAATATATTATTTGACTAACCATACTTGTAAATTATTTAAGTATCTATATATTTATAGAAAATATAGGCTAAAATTTACATATAATTTATTTACAATGATAAAAATGATATTTGAAGGAGGCTCATTCCAACATGAATCTATTAGAGATGAGAAATAAACAGGTGATACGATAATCATATAATTGGTATTTTTTAATGCTAACCCAATATGTAGTCATTGAGGTGGAAATGTAATACCCATTAAAAATTCAATAAAATTAAATCATTGAGTTGATATATAATCAAATAAGAAGTTTGGTGTACTTGTGTAGATGAAAACTATTAAATTTTTCGGATTATTTTCCTATCACAATTCAGTTCTGATTTCATGGGAATTCCCCATATCAATTTCCATATTCATTTATTGATGTATAAAATCCTTCTGAACTCATGGGTAAGGGGATTCATTCATATAATTCCCAATCAGCATTAATCTGAAAGAATTATCTCCAATTTTCGAATCCTTCTTCTCCATAATTTCAATTTTTTACCATTTAATATCTCATCATCATTAACTCAATCATCATCTATCCTTTCTATAATTAATTAGTTTTATTTAATTACTAAAAAATTGAAGGAAAAAGTTTATTTTGTGTGAATAAATTGCTTCATTAGGAAAAGTAGTTAAATCAATCATATAAACTAAATTAAAATTTAATTTTTACCATTATAAAATATGTCTATATTTTATCTATAAATATAAAAACACAACAATTCATTTTAACCATTGATAATATATCCATTTTACAACAACCATAAATAATATTATATATTAAGGGTTGTGATAATGTCTACATGACATATAAGGAAGTAGTAGTGACCTCAATCTGTACTATCAAACATTATCCCTTTTATTAGAAATTTTGAGAGAGGTGAAATCACATGGAATTATCTATGTACAAGACTAATATGAGTTTCAACAACTGAAACTAATTTTATTTATTAAAAGGTAAGATAAATATTATCAGGATCATGACCCTTACCGTGTTCTATACACAACCCCATGAAATTACTTCCAACACACACCTGACATTTTGGGATTACACTTCTGTAATAATGGGTTATGTATTTATGAAAATGTTTTATGAATTTTAAAATTTTCATTTTATTCAAATAACGATTTTATTCATCATATTTTCTTCATAACATCATATATATATATATTACTAATTTAATATTTTGATAAAAAAATTTATTATTATATGAAGAAACTAAAATTCTAGTTTTCAAACATATATCAATTTAATTAAAAAACAACTAAAATTTGAATTATGATGAAAAAAGAAATAATTATTTTAATATATTTTATAAAATAGAATTTATTTAAACAGAAATTACATTTCAATTTAATAATGTAGAATGTAAAAATGATAAATTTAAAAATGTTTTTTTCCATAAAATTTTGTATCATATAGTAAATTGATATTAATTATTTAGAAGATTAAACCCTAATATATAGAAAATTAATTTTTTAAAATATTTTTTTTAAATCACCTCATAAAAATTATTATTAGGTCAATATACCTAAATATTTTATGTCATTAATTTTATTTTGTGAAAATTAAATATTCTATCAATATAATGTATGTATTACGACATCATATTATTCAAAAATATGAAGTAATAAATTTTTTAAATGCAATAAGTGACCAAATATAGTGTTACCATTTACATTAAGGTGTTTTTATGTTATTTTAAAAATTTTAGAAAATATTATTGAATCCTCCAAAACATTATTTTTATTTTTGATGATTTGAAATCAATTCATTATGAACATTAAAAATATCCACATCATTCATTATATTCTTTTAGTTTCCTTTTTTTCTTATCCTTATAAAATATTCATAAAATCCCTTATTTGGATAGAAGTATTGGAAATAACTTGTGATATGGTCTGTAGATTTTATTATTTTACAAATTACATTTTAAAATAGATTTTTATAATTTTATATTGAATTACAAACTATTTTGATTAAATTCCCCTAAATAACATAATTATAGATCACTCAAATCCCACTAATAGTGATTCTTATTATTCCCATCCCGCATCAATTCACTATAATATTGGTTTTATGATATTAATATACTTCTACCATGATTTTAGATATTTCCTCTCAAGTTAATGGATTCTGTCATTATCCATTTTATTAATGTAAATTCATTGATCTATGTCATATGATATTTAATTGTTCATATTTTAATATGTTTTTAAACATTATTTATTTTAATAATAATTCCAATTTAATGACATATTACCTTTGTCACTCAATAATCCTTTTTTGATCCATTATGTATAAATTTTCTGTTGGGAAAATTTTCCCATGATATTCTAGGGAAGTATTTTTAATTTTAACACCCATTCCAATTTCTGATAAATGAAATTAAAATAGAGATTCATATCATTAATTTATTGGGTTTATCTATGTATATAAGAAAAATTGTTAAATTCTGGGATTATAAGTGATGATTAAAATTTTAATATTGTTTTATCTAATTGGATTAAAATACATGTACATAATATTAATTTAATTGATGCGGACATAATTTTATAGCCCAAAAATGAATAATATAATGTTATTATCTCATGATATATCTTGTATTGTGCATAATAGGATACACTACCATACCTATATTATGATTTCTCAAAGTTGATACATAAATTATTATTAATATTTAATGATTTATGTTGTTTTGAAATTCCTATATTACCATGATGTCCCTGCATATGTCATTATTTGATGTTCATGATTATAATTATCACCCATTTATGTTTTCATTATGTTTTTTATTTATCCACATCGATTACATTTATCATTCAATTTGATGAATATTTCATTACATTTATTTATACATCTTGGATTTTCTTATGTATATATTCATGTTATGAAATGATATTTTTCATTATCAGTGAAATTCAAATGGAGAGTTATGGAGTTATTATTAATATGATTATATCACTATTAAAATTTAATGATATATATATATTATTACAAAAATATTTAAGGCTAATTGAACCTCTTATATTTTATTATGCATTTCATTATAAATTATATTCTATAAAAATTATTATGAAAAATATTGGTTTTCATAGTTTATATCATAATATTGACAATATATATTTGTTTATTTGTATTAGAAAATTATTGTTGATGCCTTAGGTATAGATCTAAACGTATAAAAACATCTTCATATTATGGGAATGTATAGATAAAGGGATTCCAACAAAATAAATAACTTTTTTATAATAAGGACAGTTGGTTCGATTGAACTGTTTCACCGAGAGATAAAAACCCTAAATAGGAATTTTAGGTATTAATATGATATTTACTAGGTTCATGGAAATGAGGCCTTCCAGTAAACCACATTTTAACCTCCCAGGGGATCTTTATTGGTAAATAGAAAATATTATTTTGAACCATTATGAATGATAAAAATTATAAATAAATTTATTGTTAATAAATAAACCAGTGACACCACATAATCAAAAATATAATTTGAGATGTTATATATTATATATTATTTACGATTAATCCCTTCACTGATAATGGATTACATTTTTTATGTTTAATATATTTAAAATTAACATCCTTAATTTTACCTTTATTTTTCTCATTCTCTTTCAATTGGATGATCTGTTACAATATCTAGTGTTACGGGAAACATGATGAATAACAAAATAATATGTCCATCCTAACATGATAATTTGTTGAGAAAATAATGACAACACAAAATAAATTACATCGAATTTTGAAAAAAAAACAAAATTATGGGAAACACCCACAACCCTCTAAGAATGAGAATTTTCAAATTTATCTCTTTATGAAATAGTGGTGATCCATAATGATTGTATCTTCAAATTTCTTAATTATAGAATAATTTTTCTAATCCATCAAAATCAAATTCTATATTATTCAATGCACTGAGAAATATGATTTTACACTACCAATTTATTAAAAGGAGGGTTGAATTGATAAACATTAGAAATGGATCCAGAATATAAATCCTAAGTATGATACCTAAGTAATGGGGTGTAATTAATTTAGAGAGAAATAAATAAATCTTTTCCTCACACTAATTACCTTAGGATGGAGACCGAGTTTCATGGTTGCACAAAAAAGGAGGTAAATCTATAATGTTGTTCATACAAAACATTATATTTTCTATTGAAAATTATCACACATTTTCATTAAAATTTAATGTAATGTTTAGATCATTATTAGTAGGATAAATCCATATCTATGAAAATATTTTTGTGATTCAATAGTTTTAATGATTTAAAAAAAATTTCTATTGAGCCCATGATTTCAATATATATATAGATGAATTTAATAGGCTACATGAGTATAGATATGGGAGAATTATAATGGATTTTAAGTTATGGGGAGTGATAGAGAGATCCTATGGTGGAAAAAAAGTATGTCATACCACAAGTCGATCACGTTGGTATAATAATCCTTGAAGTTTCTTGAAGGGGATAAAGAAATTATTTTTGAGTGCGAAGTATATGATATTAGTGAGTGAATTGTGATGCGAGAAACCCACTATTGTGATAGAGTAAAAGAATTATCTCTTAAATAATCATACAATAATGTAAATTATCAATTATAATGGGAAAATTCAATATGTGGTCAAATTTACTCATTAAAATGTTATCACATATAACCATTTAACACAACCACCAATGAATATAGAATAACGGAAAGAATATTTCATATAAAATGAAGATTAGAATCCAAAAATGTAATTTGTAATATGTATTATAATTTACATAATAAAGTGTTGAGAAAAAACTATACTATAGTACATCACATTCATTTATATCGTGATGGTGGAGAAAGCAGGAAACTTGGGTGAGATGGGCTCACATGCGCATGTTGGGGATGTTCATATGAAATTCAGTGAAAGGAATTATTTTGTTTGGGCTGATCATATGGGGAACTAGAATTTCATTGGCTGGTGTCCTTCTAAGAAGGATCCCAAAGGTTCCGGTGGGACATCTACGGAATAATCTTTTTTAATGAAGAACTTCGCGAAAGTTGTTAAATTAGTGGCGAACGAGGTGTTCTCTGATATTTTTCTCCATTCCTTTAAGATCCTGGATCTCTGTTTCAGGTATGTTTTTCTGTTTCGTGTCATTTTTGAGAAAAAGAAGAAAATATGGAAATTGTCTAAGTACACGTCGTGTACTTCATGAGTACACGCCGTGTACTTTTCTTCTGCGTGAGGTCGTGTGTTGGCTGTGTCCGTGCGACACACACGGTGTGTAGCGGTGATGTGGATGCCGCTTAATGCGGTGTATAGAAAGGGCTAGTACATGCCGTGTACTCTTAAATTACATGTCGTTTACTTTTATTTTCGTTTCATTAAACGGACAGGGGTCGTGACTTAACCCCGAATACGTCTTCTTCTCCAGCTTCTTCAACCCAGAGCAAGGGTACATCCGCGAATCTTCTCCAAGCCACCGATCCATCACCTCCTGTCCAAATCGAATGCTGCCGGTTTCAATAGAATCACAACAGTGAGTTATTGGTTATTCTTTGTCCATGTTTCCTAATTCCTTCTCTTTTGAGAGTTATCTGAGTTTGAATGTTTTAGATATTTTTGCAGATCTTCTCTGTTCTATGCTAATTCACAGGCCGAGGTTCAAGTATATCGATATCCTGGGATCGAGGTAGGTTGTTTGTTGACTACATTGAATGTCTTTGAGTTTTTGGTGCAAAAGTGCCGGATACCCTTGTATCGGGTATCTCAGGTTATGGTTTTGATCTTGTTTTGTTATCTTCCTTAGATTGTATGTATTCTTGAGATTATTAGATGATTGATAATGTCTTATTAGCATGTTTGAGGATCACCCCATGGGTGTTCCCCCTGCTTTGGTTATTTATCGCCATTTTGCTTAGGTTTCCTATGAGGCATACCTTGTTACATTTTTTTCCTACCTTGATATAATTTATTGCATGTATTTCCTACGGTTTATATGATTTTGATGAACTGTAGCTATAAGACAAGTAGTTTGTTGAGCTTACATTTGGATGATAACAGTTGATTACGCACGACTACACTACTCAGGGATGTGGGAACCTGGTGTGATAGACTAAAGAGGGAATTTACAATTAAGAGATTCCCTAGAGAGTCTGTTATAAATTAGCATCATTCATAGGACCTATGGGAATGGGACATTGAGCTTCCATAGAGTGTCCATAGTAATGTATCGAGACTAAAAGTGGAATTATACGTAAGTGATTCCACAAAGATTCTATAGCTATCATCGCAAGACTGCAGGGGAATATTTTTAAACAATCAAACTATTATAACAGTATAACCTTTATTTTCCATAGTGTCCATAGTAATGTATCGAGACTAAAGGTGGATGTTATGCTTTTGATGATTTGTAGCTCTTATTATTTTTAGGGAAATATTTATTTGTAAAACTAATAACTTTTAAATAGTCAAACACTTATAATAGTATAACCTTGATTTTCCATCTTCACCTATACGGTTTTACTCAAAACTGTGGGTATAGTCGTTGGATAAAAAATCTATAACCACAGTTTTGAGAAACCGTGGGTATTGGTTTCCCACGTGTGTGCGGGAAATTTATTTTCTCTGCGGGGAAAAAATTGGTAGGAGTTCTATACCCATGGTTTATTCCTCTATTCACACGGTTTAAATAAATACATTTAATCAAATATATATATACATACATATATGTGGTGTTGGGGTACTGTTAAGGCCTCTCTTGAACAGAGAATTGTTGCGAGATCAAATCCTATGGGCCACTAGTTTGTAAAATATGTTATTCCCATGGATTCCAAACTGTGGGTATAGAGTAATGACATGGTGTTAAAACCTATACCCATGGTTTTTACAAACCGTGTGTATAGGTCATGGAATTATAAATATTCCCCCAATGTCCACGGTTACCCAATCCATGGGTATAGCCTATACCCACGGTTTTGGGGTCTATACCAACGGTTTTGAACCATGGGTGTATAATCGTTTTCCAGTAGTGACCATGAAATCTTGTACGGGCAGGCTAGAGTTTAAGCCCCAGATCCAAAATAAACCATGAGGACTTTGAAACATGCCAAGGTAGGGTACGTAAGAATTCTCTATGAGGTTCAAGGCCACCACCCCAGTCATTCCAAACCCCTTCATGTCGGTTCACCAAACCAAACCAGAACTACGTGGTCTATGATCCTTGCCAAGACAAGGTATGTCGGAAGCCTCCCTGAGGTCTAAGCCCACCATCCACTAGACATTTCGACCATCCTCATGTCAGGTCAACAATACCAATGGAAACCTAGATTGTAAGCCCCACACCCAACCTGAACTACATGGTCTTTGATCCTTTCCTGGCATGGTGTGTCGGAAGCCTCCTTGAGGTTCAACCCCACCACCCATTGGTTCCAACCCCCTTCACATCGGTTCCCACACCACCTGAACTATGTGATATTTGATCCTTATAAGGCAATGTATTTTGGAAGCCTCTCTGAGGTTCAAGCCCACCACCCATTGGTTCCGAACCCCTTCACATTGGTTCCCACATCGTTCCGAACTACAAGGACTTTGATCTTTTCCTAGAAAAGGTACATAGGAAGCCTCCATGAGGTTCAATCCTATCCACCTGGACCCTAGGTCCTCATTCATGTCGGTTCACCTACTCCTGCCCCTGAACTATGTGGAATTTGATCCTTGCAATGTCAAGGTACCTAGGATGACTCTTAAGGTTATATCCCAACACCCGGTCATTCTGACCTCCTTCACATTGGTTCACCCACAACATCTTGAACTATGTGGGCTTTGATCCCTGCCTCCTAGACTGGGTATGTAGGAAGCATCCCAGAAGTTCTGCCCTATTTGATGGTATGCCATTGTCACCCTATTCGGCGGTAATCCGTTGTCACCCCTTTCAGTGGTATGTTGTTGGAACCCAAACCAGCAGCAAGCCTTTGTCAAGATGATCTACGTTCACCGAACTACGCTATCTTTGATTCCCTTATTCAATGATACATTGTAATTCTCTTCTAGGATCAATCCCACCATCATAGTCACAATGAGTCGACTCCATCACATTCTTTATCCACTTCACTTAAGAACCCATCATCCATCTTGATTCTTACCCGGGATGCCACATTCTGGTTAGATCTTTCAAATTCTCCTCTTCGCTGCTCCTAGAAGTAATTGGGTAACTAACCACGTGTTAGAACCGACATCAGTGTTCCCCCAATGGTATACACCTATCTGATCCACTCCCTTCAGTTTTCCTATCTTCTCGATCCATCTCCGCTAGACATTAATCTCATTGAATACATTGTGTTAAATATTGGAAGCAGAGGAATACCTCAGATACGTGAAAATGGAATATGATCCCCCATGTCCGACGTGGGATGCCTCGAGCTTTAACGTCCTTGAGAAGACCTATTATAAGGGGAAGAAACCCAGACGTTCCAATTTACCAGTGTCCAGACATGCCAGTGATGTCCAATGTGAATACTCCACGGACTGAATATTGCTTCCCTGACTGGACCCTTTGGAATTTCCCGACAGAAGAGGTGTAATTAACTGGTGTCCATGAATATATGGCACTAGGAAGAGTTTCACTAACATCTTCTTAAATCTAAAAAGGATACCTGGACTAGATGACGAGTTCTTTGGAGGAATCCACGGATGGAAAAACCAACATCCTATCAACCCGTTTCGATCAAGGAGAAAAGTTCCATGAATAAGGAACGGATTCCGCCTGCCTTTGGAAAGTGGGAATGCGTGGTAATAGCTAAGCATCCCCCATAGACCTATGTTTTCTCCCCATCAAAAGCATCAGGAAAAATCATCAACAAATTTAACTATAATATTATAAATTGTAATTACTTCATAATGTTCATATGTATAGAATGAATATATTTTAATTACATAAGCATTTTAAGATAATACATACACACTTGTTCCCCCAACTCTCCATCGATGTTATTCTGAAATTGAGTACATATTTTTATATGACTTCTGATATTTTTGTTCCTGAATCCATCTTATAAATGATTCATTATGATTATTTGACATAAAACTTTCATCACATGATGGATTCAAATCTCTACGACCTGATTTCTAGTTTTCAATATAAAGATCATCCTACAAACTATTATGCACAACATAAAGGTGGGCCTAGTATAAATTTATAATATTGATTCTGACATCCTATGTTTCTAAAATTCTTTCTCCTCCAAGATTCCCAGTGTCATGATATTATAACATACTGATTTTTTTCACAACAGATATGTTTTAGATATAGAATTAAATGAAATCGTTAAAAATATATTGGTTGTGAAATAGAACCCTTTGGAAAAAATCGAATATTAACATGATCTTTAAAAATATTCATATACTATTCAACATGTACAATTATAAATTTTTTATAAGTTCACATTGTTGAATATATATCACCAAATGAACCATAAAATGAACAATCATATAAAAGAATCTCGGTGGGAGGAAAATTTTGAATTCACATTAGATGATAGAAATTTCACTTCCCAAACTCTACAATTTCTTCAGGTCTATATCTTTGATGCATATGGATTTGAAGAAGAAACAGAGCTTCATTAATTTATAATAGACATTCTTGGAAATAATGAACCATAAAGCAATAGGAATTAGAACATACATTAAAATGTGACAGTCATGTGATTTCAATCCCTTCCACTTTAAACCTTTCATTCAAAACATGTTCTTAAAATTCGATGAATACCCAATAAGAAACTATAAATCATTCATGAATTTGAAAAACCAATATCTCTCCTACATGGAATGAGTGTAAGTATCTAGAGGATGAATGTGGTCCTTTTCAAACTTCATTGTGGCCAACTTTTCTTGTAATCCCATGTCAACCATGTCCACCCTACCCTTAATTGTATCCGTTGTTTTTCCAGGTGAAATAATAAATGTGTAGATGACACTGTAATTTTGTTTTTCAAAATTCATAACATCCAGAATGGGTTTGACATAAAAAAATTCGCGTATGTTAATTCCAAAAAACTGATCTCTTCTTCTAACTAGTTTTTGTATGGTTTATCAAAAATAGTTTAAAAAATCTGTGTCCAGATCATTTACCTTTTAAAACATTAATCACCGGTTATTGGATACAGTTATGTACATTAAAATGAACTTAAAAAGAATGAATTCATATAATATCAGTACTTATATCATTAGGGTATAAATATACGATATCCTAGAAACTCTATTTTTGATACATGGTTCATCCTAATTGACTGTGTGTCTTGTTCACAGACGACACACACATAAAATCTTGTAATGTTATATCCTGAAAAATTCCTATAAGAAGGAAATTCACATATCATCTCATAAAACAAGGCTCTCATTGTGAAATAATTGTTTCTATATAAATAATATAGCATAACACCATAATCCCCCAATAATTTCAAATCCATGATCAATGGGGCCAAATAAACATCAATATCAAAACCTTATTGTTTTGGTCCTGATATAAGCATAGATAGAATGATGTGTTTTGGTTTCATGCCCAACCACCGTGGAATGTTTTTATTTACCAACACAACTAGCCATTTAATTTGAGTGATTCTTTGAAAACAATAAGGATTAACTTCATCTTAAGATAACACATAACGAGTGTTTCTCATTTCGTTTCTCTAATGGGGATACTCATGATTGATTCTCTTCCATAGAGGAGTGTCTGATGGGTGGAATATTTTCCATGCTTATTTATTCTTTATGCATTCCACATTAATTTCTATGCAGTATCCTCACTTCTGTATAGGTGCCTAAACCTTAGATAGATTGAAAAGTACCAAACAACTTCCGTAGGACTAGATCCATCTTCTCTATGTCGAGAAACACCAAACATTGGGTATTTTATATGTGATTTTTTCTCATTTAGAAATTTTATAAACTCATTCTGGCATGAGCGTATTAATTTAGAGCTCACACCCATCAAACGTATCATTCATTTTACATCCAATGTTTACCACGGTAGATCATTATCATCTGGGAGATTTTCATACAAGAGAGCATGTAATTTTGTAAAACCAGTGTCACTCATTATTCTACCTTATGTAAAATTATAATGCTTCAGTATGGATTATAATGTAGTATATTTAGTGAAACAGCCATAAAAATTCATCTTTTCACAACTCTTTAACTTCTCAAATTTTTTTGGCAATCATGTTGTTCAACATAAACTATACTAGTCATTTATTCAATATGATCTCTATTATCATTCACATCTATAATCATTTCCCCAAAATGTTCTTCTTCATTCAACCTATATTTAATCATATCAAAGGATCCATAAAATGCATTGTTATCCCAGCCACTAGATGTATTCTCTTTTCCCCATTTTTAATCCCAAATTTATAACATTGATCAATTCCACAATCGATCAATTGTTCGTCCAACTCCACTGGTTTATCTATTAGTTATTGACAATAGTGTAAACATGGAAAAATGATTTTTGAAGGGTCATATGCTACATCTTTTACACAAATTGTTTACTATCTCACTCTTTCTTCATACTATCTAGTAAAATTATTGGCATCCATCCAATCATTATTCATAGACATCCTATTTGATTTGTTGATATTAATTAGTAACAAAATCAATAGCCTAAACATTGGTGTAAAAATTAATCGAGGCTAAAAAAAAGTTATAGAAATTAATTATCCTTCGAAAACAATTTATAATATCACAGATGAAATACCATTAAAACAACCAACCATTAACACAAATTCCTCTTTAAAATGACACACACTTTTTAAAATAATGCTATTAATTTCAAACCCCATTTATCAAAACCCCAATTGAATTTTTTAAAATAATTCATGAAAAAATAATTACGCAATGAATTTAATCCTTTAAAATTAGTGAAAACTATATATAAATTAAAAAATTTCTTTTAAACATCACTCACCACATCTTAAAACAATACCAACATTACATATGCTTTCAAAACATTCACATCCAATTATAATATCCAATCATAAGAGTTGAAAAACACTTCGCATGAAACATATTTCAATGAAATGTGTTTAAAAAATTTTAATGTTATTTGAAACCAATTAAGGTTTTTGGAACAAGATATTCATACACTTTTTAGTTATTGTATTCTAGTATCACATAATGGAAAGAACCAGTATTTCCAAATCATAGATGGATTTGGGTAGTTTCTCTTGTGTGTTCTCATCTATTTGGACCCATAACAAACCACATGACCATAATGGACTAGAACTATTCAAATCCTAACTCTTGATGCATCACAATATAATTCATACTCATTACAATCACATTTATAAATAAAATTGGTGTTTTTTTAAATATCCCTTTATGATCATAGAAGGATCACTCATGAACATCTAAATACTCATATGGAGCTACACAATTTCGGTTAGGTCTCGTATATTTCCATGAATATTTCAATGTTATTATCATAGATGGAATTTTGATGTAAGTAGTTCATCCATAGCTCATATAATTAAAATTTTATTTTATAATCCTCCACCATCTCACATAGAGTCTAATATACTACCATGCCTTATATAGACCATCAATTTACAGATTATAACTATCTTATGGTATCATAAGAATTCCTACAAAGGGTATTGATATATTTCCCACACCAAAACAATCACCTGATTCCAAAAATAATAATAACTCATTCTTTTTAAAATATCCAAAAAAGAATGTTAAAAGATAATCAACACCCAAATGACACCAACATCAACACTACTGACACTTGTTAACTTCTGTATCTCATTTAATAATCATGGAACAATAAGTGTATCCAGAATAAAGAAAAATAGGGAACTGATAAAGGAGATATAAGAACATCATACACTACTATCCACAGGTTCACATGTAGGGTGAGAGCTACAAATTATTTGTATGATTTAATAAATTTTTACCTTTGAATCCCTTCGTAATATAGTTCACAAAGTGGGAGTTTGAACATATGTTACACAACATATTTTCAGATGAATTATAAAACAAGTGTAAAAATAATAATCATACATATTTTCAAACAACCACCCTTTTATAATTTATAAAGACGTATGAAAAAATTGAAATAAAAGTATCAAAAAATGGAAAGAGGTACATTAAAATCATATAAGGCATGTCAAATTCTAGTTTATCCCTTTTTTAGAACCTTTTATAAAAATCCATTTTTCAAAAATAACCATAATAAAAAATCATTTTCATAAAGATCATTTAAAAAATAACAAATTTTTTTCCTTTATTAAATAAAACATTTTACACATTTAAATCGTACTATTTGAAATTATAAAATTACACAGTTGATGTAAAATAATGATCATATATAGGCTCTAAAGAAACATGAAAACATAAAGAAAAAACAACCAAAAAACAGTGTCATATAATGAATTAAACTAGGGGAATACAATCCAAAAAATAAAATAAATCCTCTAAAGTGTCCTAATAATTATGTATCCATCATGTGAAACATCGTAAGAGTCATGTATTCAGATTATAAACTGCATAAGAGGAACATAAGATGATACAATTTATATTTCCATATCCATGTAGTCATATAGAATGCACTAGGATCTATCATTATGAGAGGATCAAAAGATACCATGGTCCCTTCCATAAAATTCTAGGGACACTAAAACATATCATAAACTTACTCAATCTAAAAGGGCCCTTACACTATGTAGGACACTCAACACTAAAGATTTCACTTATCTAGATATCTACCAGTCTCTGGGGATAGCCAGGACATTCCAATAGTGGATGTGGGCATCCAAAAAAAAAATATATCCTCACATAAATAAAATTTCAATAATTTTAAATTTAACTGCAACCCACCTCCTAAAATCTCAAAAGAGACAACGTCATTTACATCCTTTTAGAAGCTCTAGAATAGGCATAAAAATATTAAGTATCACCAATGGGGTCGCGAGCCATAACAAGTATATGAAATTCATGGATCACAAATGAGGCACTCCCATATTTATAAAATAACTTCCATTAAATTTCCATATATGATTTTTCACAAGTTCTTGAGAATCCAATCCATTTTTACCCAATTTTAGATCAACATTTCAAATTTCATCCAAAAAAATCTATCAAAATGCACTAAAAAAAAATTGGAATCCTAGAATTTTTATAGAATTAATTTTTTTTAAAACAACATTTATTTTTGAAGTAAATATGTGCTATGAACTCTTTTATTAAACTTCAATATCCTTTTGAAAACATCTTAATCCACCATGTGACTAATGTGTAGCAAACCCATTTATGTTGGTTGAAGGTAAATACCATTGATTTTTCAAAATATTATTTTAAATAACATATATTCACTTTAAAGGAAAAAAATTATGAGCATACATTCAAAATATTAAAATTCTCAAAAAAAATTGACTCGAGAAAAAAACAAAACACATGGCATGTGACATATGTCTATGAAAATTATTTAAAATGATTTCAAGACAATTGATAATAAAAAAATTCATAAAATAGGATTATAATTTAATAATAAATCATTTAAAAACATCCATGATATTTATAACATGTATTACAATGGAATTCTAAAAAAATTCCTTCCTTACTCAAGAAAAATTGAAGCTAAACATGTCGACATTAATGGAGAACACATAAATATGTCATGTAACAAAATAATCATCCACTAATGATAGAAATACTCATCACAAAAAAAATATATACTATTATCTAATGGAATCATTACTTCAATGATTAACTGAGTCGCAGAAAATCATGGAAAAGAATATGGAGAGGAACACTTACCAATATACAATTCATTTAGTGTGCAATCAATAACCACAAAAAACCAGAATTTTCCGTAGTCCCTTTATCCCATAAAATTCATAATATACCATCAATATCAAGATATTATTATACACGAAAATGAATAAACTGATGAAAAATTAGAGAAAACACATAGGGATATGAGAGGTGTGCCATAATGAAGTGGTGCACTATGTATATGTGGTGAACAACATAGGAGTGGTGTGTGGTAGAAGAGAGGTGCACGACTGTTGGTTCATGTATGGTGGAGGGAGACTATTATGCTAGATGATACACATGGTGGTGTGGCGTGTGAAGGAGGTGATGACGCACATTGGTTGTCTGGTTCACAGTCGAGGGGAGGCAGTAGGAGAGGAGGATCGAGAGGAGGATGGGTCACAGCGCAGGGGCAGCTTCCATGAGACCATGAGGGGTGTGGGAATGAAAAGGTGACTATAATGGTTTTTTATAAAACCGAGTGAAACATTTTTCAGTGATACCTAAAATTCCCTGATAATGGTCAGTTTTATCAGTGCTTAAATAAAAAGCGCCAAAAAAAACACATCATTATCAACACTAAACAAGAAATGATAAAGGCCCATCATAATCACAGCCAAAAAAGAACTAATAAATATATTTTGATAATAATTGATTTTTATTAAAATTTATTTATAAAAAAATTATATATATGACAAATACGTTGTTATTTATTTATAATTATAATTATAATTATATATATTTATTATTTAAATAATTATTAAATTTTAATTTAAATAATAATTAAATGATAAAAAATATACTTTATATATATATAATCATAGAATATATATAATAAATATATTAATTATATTTAATTATAAGATTATAGATTTATACAACTATAATTCTCCAGATTCTATAATTATTTATATGAATATAAATTTATTAATTATATGAATATATATATAGTTATTTATTATATGAATATACCTAATTATAATTATAATTTTAAATTAATATTTATTAATTTATTTTTTTATTTACTTAAATAGTTACAAAATTTTAACAAATTAATATTTCAATTTTTTTAATGAATTTATATAATTAATATATGTTTTAAAATTTTATAATCATTTAAATATATCATTAATTTTTTATAAATATAAAAAATATATTTTTATTTATTTATCAATATTTCTATATTTTTTTTATTTATATATTTCATTTTACATGAATGTAATAAAAAAATTATTTATAATTTAATTATTATTTAAAAAATATATTTATTTTTATATATAACTAATAAATAAATATTTATTGATTTTTAATAAAAAATAATAATAAATAAATATTAAAATAAATTTGTAATTAGAAATATATATATATATATTTTTTAATAATTATAAAATTTTAAAAAATATATTTATAATTTTACAAATATATATACATATATTTATTATACTTTATTAATTATTTAAATATATTTACATTTATTTATAATTATATTTATAACTCTCTGTATTTTTGTATAAATATTTGTATATAAATATATATAATTAATAAATTTATTATTAATTTCTAATTATTTAAATATATCTATATTCTTTTTGGAACTATAATTATAAATATTTGTATTAATATATAAATATTTTTACATATTTATTATTATATCTATTTATTTATAGTATAAAATTATAAGTAGTATGATAAATATATTTTTTATTAATTTAAAATTATTTACATATATATAGTAATTTATAGTTATAATTACAACTATAAATAAATATATTTATAATTATTTGAATATATATAATTATAATATATGTAGTGATTATAATGTTATAATTATTTATTTATATATATTGACAATTATAACTATAAATAAATATATATAAAAGTTTTTATATATAATTAATAATTAATAATTTTGAATATATTAAGTATAATTATTATTTAAATGTATTTAATGTAATTTTATAAGTATTTTTTGGAACATAATAGTATATATGGGTAACATGAATTAATCATGTACCTATTAAATATACATAATAAAAAAAGCCATCAATGGACAACATGAATAATTTGAAAAGGTGTAATGTATAAATGAACATTATGATACATAACAAATGCACAGATGATCGGTATATTTATTGGAGAAATTCAGTGCACTATATATATAAATAATAATTAATATAAATATATACATTTTAAAAGTTATTTATATATAATTAATATAAATGAAATAAATATATTGAATATAAAAATTATAATTATTAAAATAATAAAATAATATAATAATATAATAAATCGAATAAATAAAATTAATCTAATAAATCAAATAAATATATTTAGTTTTTAATGAAATTTATTACAATATTATAGTAATTGATATATATATATATAATTATTGTCCTAGATACAATTTTTTTAAAACATTATATATATAGATATATATATTTGAATTGTTAAAACAAATATATTAATTATAAACATGCATTTTTTAGTTAATATATCCAAATAATAATTTTATAAATAGAATTTTTTTAAAAATATCTTAGTGAAAATATAGAAATGATAAATTAATAATTTATTAGCACTAAAAAAGAGCTGATAATGGTGTACCTGTTATCAATGATGTTCTTAGCACTGATTACAGATACATATATCCGCGCTTTTATCTAGCACTGATAAAGGGACCACTTTATTAGTGCTTTCATCTTAGCGCTTACATCTTGAGGCACTTCCCTTGCCCTGTTTTGTGATAGTGTATGTGAACCATCTCATGAATCACCAGTGGAACTAAAATACATCCATGAAACATCACTTGGTATTGTTCATCTAAAGACCAACCATCTGGGGCCTCACCACAAATAACTCATTCTCTCCAGAGCTCCTCCAAAAGATCTATCATCTTGGATTCCACTAACATATTACAACAGAGATTATTACACCATCATCTAAACAAGATAACCTCTACCCCCTAACTTCTCTCATGTATTGGTGAAATGCTAAAATATGTTTCATCACACTCCAAGAATCACCTTATTCACACACTGCATCAATTCATGACACCTTACACAACACAACTGCTACAATAATCCCCGTTCCAGGTGTATACACATTCTAAGAGTCACAGTCATGTATGAAGACTATCTACTAACGTTGGTGCATGTTCCAGTCAAATAGGGAGAATAAAATACCTCAAACTCATATGATTGGTGAAGACATGAAAATGCTCTCTATTGAGGTAATATATCCACGACATCAGGAAAATGTATACCACTTCCAACTCGAGAGTGTGAGTGGAATTGTTACATACATGGGGTTGTAACATCCGAGACACCTAGGAAATGGCTGATACCTTCTATATCAGAACCCAACCCATCCCAAGGAACAATTCTAGACAAAATCCCTCAAACCAATATCCTTCTGTTTGTAGGAAATTTTTGGAGAACCAAAAAACAACCCATTCAAAGATGGAAATACTAACTTATAATGACCATTCAAGAGAAATAGATGATCTTATTTGGTCAGCACTATAAGAGTATTGACAACTTCATAGAAAACTACTATGAATGTTCTGTAATAGCTTCCAAAGAAATGCAAACATCACACATATTTCATTGTATTTGGAGTTTCCCAAGACAAAATGGGTTCTATAATTTATAGATCCAATGATAATCCTTTATTGGATACAACATTCCCCATCCAATAGAATTTTAGAGACAGAAAACCACATTTTTTAAACCTCCCAAACTACTGATCAAGGAATAGAACACCAAAAAAAACATCGTGATGCTCTATATGATCCTTTAATATGTGGAGTAGAAAAAGATGTTATCAATAAAAACCACCTGTAAATTATCCAAGAACACAATGAAAACATCGATCATTAACCCCATGAACATAACCGGCACATTCATCACACCGAACGACCTTACAACTAAGTCATAATTCTCCTAATAACAATATAAAGAATTCTTCAATATATCTTCATTCATAACATTCATCGGATGATATCCTGAACATAAGTGGATATTTATGAAAAAACAATATACATTTAGGTCAAAAAGTAAATCATCAATCCATGGTATTGGATCTCAATTCATCACTTTCACTTATTTCAAGTGACAATAAGTGATACAGAACAACAAACATCCACCATCCATCCTTATGAAAAAAATTATTGCACCACATTGTGAAAGACTTAGCTAAAACAAACTGCACAACAATAGACCATCGAGAGGTATAAGAAGCTCTCACAAATCATATGGCTTCAACCTATATAGAGAAATTGATATTAGAGTCCCTCATGGTTGTAGTTTGATCCCTAATTCGATCTCTCATTGAGGGGGTAATACTACAACATATTATGGAAATACCCTAGGGTAATCATCTAAGACCCTAGGAAATAAAAACTAATGATCATCATATTAACATATCATCATCCCATCCATCAATGATGGAAATTAAGGAACACACCACTGACCCATCAAAGGGTGTTTCTTGCCAAGAAACATTTCTGAATCTCCAACAACATCCATGAACACAACCAACCCCCTAAATTTATTAATGATTTCCTACATAGAATACAACTTATCCATGATGTGGATGATTTTATATGGTTTTTTTTGAAACCATAGGGGATGTACACATTATCGGTTCTTCCCCAACAACAACTCAATGTTTCTACATAATAAAAACTAGTCATTTGAACCTCCAACTAACATTATCAACACCAAGGGAACTGGAAGTATTTCAACCTCATGTCCCAAGTCATTTATATGGGAATATGATATGAAGAATTGTTTATTTACTATATGAAACAATGAATTAAAACATTTAGAAAATAATTTAAGGTACCTCAAATAATGTTTGGCTCGACTGCTAGTGGAAATAGAAATGCAGGAAGCTAACCACTAACTTATCTGTTACCTATCTGACCCTGCTGCCGAAAACCTAAACTGCCACATTATACCCTATGAGGATGGACATAATCCCATATATGTCATATTACTATGCCATCCACTCTATATTGATCCCAATCTATAGCAACATTCATCTGTAGTCTTAGCTAGAACTACCACAAATCAGGAACAAGAATGTGAACAATTGGCGCATACTGACTGCTATGGAAGATCGATCACTATCAATGCAGATTTCCACATAATAAAAAAGAAAAACATTTGTCTCATCCCAGTGAATATGTCTGATAGTCACTTCCCCTAGAGATACGAGATATTATGGTTTCAGACCTACCCATGTATAATCATAAAATTTTATGTCCTAATAACTTTGAATCATGGACCATTTCTCAACTTCATTAGGAATCTTGATGACTCCCCTCCTATGATGATCTTGTTTTAGCTAACTTCCACTCTATGAACTATTATTTTTCCAAAACATCGATATACATCATCAACATAAATGGGGTGACCTGATGCTGGATCTATAGATGAAAAAAATACCTAATAATGATTCACCTTGGCAATTTCATCTGGAAGTATGTTCGATGCATAGTGCAGAAGGATCCTAAAATTGATCCTGAAATCTCACACATTGGAGCTATAATATTGATTGGTATAAAACTCAGAGAGAGTATCCACCTTCATGGCTGAAGGATGAAACTCATCTTTAAAATGGTCTCAGATTTCCTCCCTTGATACTATCGATTACACATGTTGCATGATGAAAAGGAACCACCACTACCTTTCTTCTCACACATCACCATCACATCCAATGACTCATAGTTCTTCATTCATGAAAGGATCAATATAAAAGAAATATCAACCTACTCTAAATAATAATCCATGACTACATCTGAAATGGATCCCTCATACCTCTACACACATTGGTGCTAACCCTTTCATAGTGTCCTCCTTCAACTATAATCGTCGACCTCTACTCTGTGATGATCCGGTGGTAGAACTTGCTTAAACTCTTCCATGAGAAATTTATATGGAATTTGGATAGGAGAAATTCATAAAAAAGAATAAATATTTAGATATATGAATCCTGGAATATAGAAGACCTTAATGGTAATTAATTTATTTAGTTTATTCATTGAAGGTTAACAAATCCTATGGCCTTAAAATTTAAACATAGGCACAAAGAAGAATGATGTCTGATAATTTCCTATGTCTCAACACTAAAAAAGTATAACTTATTTTAGTATCCTATATACTATTAAAACTCTATATGTTACATCACTAGGGTCCCTAAATACCCTTGTCCCAGCCAATATCATGTGTTTATAGTTCTTGCTAAAATTAGCTAACATAATTTCTCTACCAACCCTGAATCCTCCCCTATGAATACCTCCAAACGACATCATATATCTAAACCTCTGTATGATACCACACATTCATGACCCATACACAAAATGTGTACCCCTCAGGGGAAAAATGGGAGAATATAGAAAGTAACAGTTTAGTTATGCCTCACATTGTTCCTCAGTTAGTGACTAGCACAGAAGGTATAATAATCCAAAAATGGGATGTATTTCCCTAAAAAAGTACACACCTGGAAGGGATGTATATGATATTAAAACCAAATATAGATCATACAGTAATAAAATTGAAAACCCAAGTACACATACGTAATATCATTTTTGAAAAACTACAACTGTCAATTAAAAATACACCTTCCCAAAGAATGTAATGGTGAAAGTAACCACGAATCCCAAAAACACATTAAAAACAACCAATCTAGTAGAAAACATTACGATATCAATCCTACTCAAACAGACCTAAAAATAGTTTATATATACATAGGGTTATAATAAAAGTATATTCAATAGTATACTCCTCGTAACCTCTAATGAAAAATGTAACAAAAATATGATAATGATTACTGAAAAAAAGTGAAACAAACACATCACCAAAAAGGGTATACTATCTTCCCAACCCCACCATAGATAATCTCAACTAATATATAATACAAGAGAATATAATATAATAATATGAAGGGTACCCCTCAACAAATTCCACACAGGGATTCCACTACTCCCAATCAATACACATCCTGAGCATCTCTCTCCAAAAAGAATATCACATAGAAACCAAACTGAAGCAGCAAAACATGATCCTCGTGAAGAAAACCACCATGTCCAAATATGAAAATTGTGAATAGGTAGTTTCTAAGAGCCACCATATCTCTCATACCATGTTTCATATGTTGAGTATTACACATCATGCCATCACATCCAATACAACAAGTAATGATCCTCAATCCATCTCTACCTACACACATTATTCATATAATAGTCCTTATGTAATTGTATCATCAATACCTATGTGTTAAGAAAATATAATCCATTACATCCCTCTGCTCAAAAATATTTGGAAAACTATCCATGATGCATACTAGCACTAGTGACTATGAGGAGAATTGAATTGGTCCAAATGAGGTTGTGTTGGGCAAAAATCCCTCAAGGCATCATTGAAACATTTTTGAGGTGATTGTGTTTTGCTGACAAAGTGGACATCTGAGTGGTGATTGTTGACAAATAAAAACAATGACATACAAATTTGTTGACAAAGATGATTTCATAATGGAATGTCGAGTTCAAGAGCTGAGGTCAACAATCCATGTTTGATTCAAGAACGTCGACAGAAGGAATGGATGATCTGGAGGGGGTACAAAAGAACAGATACAAGTTGGCACCGTTTTCCAGTGTTTGCCTAATTTTTGGGCCTGAAAATCGACAAATAAAGAAAAGTGGTTTTTGGAAAATGGACTTGCGCGCAGTGTACATGAAGGCTTGGAAACTTTCGCGCCATATGTTTTTCAAGATCAGATCATCAAAATACGACAAAGGGATAAGGTTCACGCATGTTTTGGTGAGGTCGCGCAGGTGACTTGCGCGCTGTGAAAGATACTTGCATGTCGATGCCTTGGAAGCTTGAGAACTTGTGCACCTATGGTTTTTAAAGATCATAAGATTAAAATATGGAAATGTCAAGAGGTTCGCGCAAGTTTGGAAGTGGGTCATGCAAATGACTTGGAGGGGCAGAGTGTTGCGCGCCGAAGGGAGACTTGCACGCTGTTGTGCAGGGTGGTAAATTTTCCTATAAATACTAGACCACCCCTCTTCATTCTTCACCAGAGTTCAACACTTCAAAAAATCAGAGCTCCTGTCACCCAGGTGTGGTGGTCACACAAGTGGTGTGTGTGGTCGCGCAGGTGGGACTTGCGCGCCAGGGTGATAGTTGCGCGCCAGTGTTTGAAGCTGCGTGCTAGTGTGGAGTTGCGCACTAATATTGGATTGGGAGTAAATGGAAGTGAGTCGCGCAAGTTTGGAGTTGAGGAAGCCTGAGTCGTGCAAGTGTCTGAGGTGGACTTGTGCGCCCGTTCTGACGTTCGTTCCAATACATGCGAACCGAGATTGACTTGCGCTCCAAGTAAGGTTTGGTTCCGGTTGTGATTTTAGGGCTGTGTGGAAGCGGGATGTTTTCCCGATACCTTAGGTGCAAATAGAGATTCATCTATAGGTGAAAATTGGGCTTCAACAGAGCATCTACTTACAGAGGAAGATGAATTCCTTTATGCAAATGAAGAGACCTACATGTCTATAAACTGTGAGTGGATTCCTTCCAAGATCAGTGAGAAAAGAAATAGAAAGAAGGTGATCCTCTCCACTGGAAGTGAGCCAAAGAGAGAGAAATAGGGAGTGACCCTTGTGAAAGCAGTGAGCTGACCCTAAATCATGTAAAGGTAGTGAGCCTAGGACAGAGTGACTGTACCCGAACATTGTAATCCACAACTAGTGAAGTATAATGGAATTGGGTACGACCGGAAACCGGTCGGCGTATACTCCTTGGACATATCCCTTAGCGGTGAACCATGTAAAGTTGTTGTATCATGTGCTTTATTTACTTTCTATTTATATTGCGCAACAGGAAAGATATAGAAGAGTGTTTTTCTTAACAGCGAAACAAGATCAGAACATGCATTAATTTTAAATTATGCATACCCTGATTCAACCCCCTCTCAGGGTATTCAGCCTTGTGGACCTAAAAATTGGTATCATAGAGAAAGGTTGAAAGTTGTTCTTCTCTCAATGGAGGTCACTAATCATAAAGGGATTCTGATATTTGAAGGATGTAATTTTCAGATATGGAAGAATCGAATGCAACACTATTTCGGATCTTTGGGAATGGATGTGTTTTCAGCATCTATGCATGGTATCACAGCTGATATTAATAGTGGTGCGTTATCAGAAGCCAAACACAGAGAATTGGATGCTGACTCCAAAGCGATCAATTCTTTAGGGTGAGCCCTCTCCAATATCATCTATACAAAGGTGATGTTATGAAAAACGTCACATTCCATGTGGGAAAAGATTTTGAATATATATGAAGGGGATACAAAGGTGAGAGAGGGAAAGATGCAAGTGTTGTTGAACAAGTTTGAAGATCTGAGAATGAACCCGAATGAGTCTGTTGATGCATTCTTTGACAGGTTAAATGTTGTGGTAGAAGACATGCGGGGTCTTGGAGAAATTATCGAAGATATAAAAATTGTGAAGTGCATATTGAGAAAACTTCCACCTCGTTTCAATCCAAAAGTTTCTGTTTTGGAAGATAAAGACCCAAAAGAACTGACATTTGAAAACCTTCACAGCACTCTTGCTGCATATGAAATGAGAAACGATGATAACGAGACTGTGGAAAAGGGGAAATCCAAAGAGGTGGAATTCAAGTCCATGAAGAATCCCACCATTGAAGATTCTAATGAAGAAGAAGAGACAGATGATGTGATTTCATTCCTTTCTTCAAATATTCCAAGAGGAAGAGGAAAGTTTAATTGTAAACTTCCACTAGAAAGCTTTCGATATGGAAAGGTTGGTCATCTTGTGGCAAGATGCCCCATGAAGTTTCAAGATGATGATGATGATGAAGTTGAAATTCCCAAGAAGAAGACTTCAGCATTTGTGAAAGGGAAGAAGCAATTCAAGAGAAATTTCTTCAAGAAAACAAATATTCTTTTACAAGAATTTGAAAGTATAGATGAGTCTGAGGATGAAGAAGTTGAGGAAATAGAAAATTTCAGAGATCGTGGGGTAAATTCCTTGGGGGAGATTGTTGGTAGTTCTCAGAGAAAGGAAGAAGCTGGCACTGAAGAAGAAGAAGAAATTGAAGGGAGAGTTGATATGGAATCCAAAATGGAAGTAGCTCTTGAGGAGATAGACGTTTGGAGAGCCAAAACGAAGAAATCCAAAAAAGTGGTTCGTGATGCCAAACTCTATATGCAACAATAGGATGAAGAAAAGTCTAAGCTGTTAGAAGAAATTGAAAGGCTAAAATCCTCAAAACCAGAGAGCTCAGAAAATATTGTTGAGTATAAGGTTAAAATTGAGGAACAAAAGAAGGAAATTGATTGTTTGACTAACATAGGAAAGGAGCAGGTCAGACGTATCAAAGAGCTTGAAGAAGAAGTGGTCAGTCTGCGACAAAAAATTAAGGATATAGAAAAACTCTTGACCCCCAATGTGATATCAGAAAAACAGGCCATTCAGAAGATAGAGAAGTTGAAAACAGAGCCTAGTAGTTCAGTAGGGAAGAAGTAGCAATTGAGCTCAAATGTTAAGGCTGTTTCAGGGCTAAATCAAGAACAAAAATCCGTGACAATTGCAGTTAGACCGCAAGCACCCGTCCCAAAATTGAAGGTTGATTTGGGCACAAAACAGAATCTGAATATTCAGAGATCCAAAAGGGAAAATCGTAGTGATGAAGTATCACAAAGGAATGCATCATATATTAGGTGATATTGTTGTGGGAAAATGGGACATTCACAGTATGTGTGTTCCATAGCCAAGATATATAGAAGGGAACAAGAAACGAGATGGCAGCCAAACAAATAACGGTTTTCCAGAACATATTTTGAACGACACTATTTTTGGTGCGGAGGATTTGGGCACATTTCTTGGTACTACAATTTAACCATTCATATAAATGTTTCAAATCAGAATCAAAACATTAGCAAGCAGCAGATTGATAAACCGAAAAGTGAGTTAAAAATGCAGAATAGATTTGCGGCTTTGCAATATGAAGCTGGTCCATCATACTCTGAGAAAGAACAGAAGTCTCAATCCATGACGAGTATGAAAGAAAAAGTATGGACCAAGAAGAAGAAAATTGATAAGGCCATGGTGGAAGAGATTTTCCTTAAAGGATTAGATCTCTCTGGTGTGTGGATCCTTGATAGTGGTTTCACATCTCACATGACGGGTAATAAGGATCTTGTTACAGGTATAAAACATGACAAAGAAGGAGTTGTCAAATTTGGAAATAATGATGGCCTGAAGATTGTTGTCTCAGGGAAAGCCATGTTTGGGGGAAAAGAAATGAGACGTGCTGATGTCTTGGTAGTAGAGGGTCTCAGTCATAACTTTCTTAGTGTCAGTCAACTATGTGACTCTATGAACTCTATCCGATTTACCAAGAAGATGTGCATTGTTAAAGGAAAATATGGAGCAGTCATTCTATAGGGAAAATGAACAAAGGGAAATCTTTACCTGGTATGTGGGGAAGAAGGTTCATGTTTTTTATCTAGAGAAGAAGAAAACCAACTATGGCATAAGTGACTTGGTTATCTATGTCAACCATCCATGGAAGATCTGGTAAAGTGTGATTCTACTGGAGACCTTCCCAAACTATAACGTAATCGCACTCATACGTGTGATGCTTTTCAACAAGGGAAGATCATTAGAAATACATACAAGCCAAAGGAACAAAAAAAATCTTGAGTTCTTGAATTGGTGCATGCTGATGTATGTGGACCTATCTCATCATGAGCTATAAATGGGAAAAGGTACTATGTTCTTTTCATTGATGATTATAACAGAATGGCCTGGGTATTTGTCATTACCCATAAGACAGAGGTGTTTAGTTGCATAAAGCAGTACAGGAGGGAATCATAAAGGATGCTTGGGAATAAATTTTTGATGTTCCGTACAGATAATGGTACAAAATTATCAAACAGTCAAGTGGAAGAATATATTGAGAAACACGGGATAAGGAATCAAGTTTCTTCTGTAAGAACTCCCCAACAGAATGGAGTGGTTGAATGGAGAAATCGGATCATCAACAACATGTCCAGAATGATGCTTATTGATAAAGACCTACCAGAGAAATTTTGGAAGGAAGTAGTTTTGACATCGGTTTATGTTTCGAACAGGTCTCTGTTGTGTCCAAAGTAAGGGAAGACTCCGTATAAACTGTGGTACGGAAAGAATCCAACATTGAAATACTTTCTAATCTTTGTAAGTAAGTGTTTCATTCTCAACAATGAAAATCACATGAAGTTTGAGGCATGAGGAGATGAAGGGATATTCCTCGGCTAATCGGGGAAAAGTAAAGCATATAAATGCTTTAACAAAAGGTAGGGAATTTTTTTTTGAGAGAAATGATGTCTCTATAGTCGAAAATGAACAGAATGCTCACGACCTAGTGAACAATTTTTGGATGAAAGTGATGATGAGGTAAGTGACACAAGGGGAGTAGAAGTGGAAGAGACTGACACCAAAGAAGATACTGATGATGGAAAGGAAAGTGTAAAGTTTGTGTCTACAATGAAACCAAAGAGTCGAGCTAAAATTGATAGGCAGAATATAATTGGTGATCAGACATCACCAGTTCAGACTCGAAGAATGAAATCATTACATCAAACATTGTTTTTTTCTCAGGTGGAGCTGAAATGTTTTTCCGATGCAGCTGAAGATGAAAACTGGGTTTAGGCTATGAATTAAGAGTTTGATCAAATTGAGAAGAACCAAACATGGGAGATTGTTTCAAGGCCAGCAGACAAGAATGTCATCAGGACTAAATGGGTCTATCGCAACAAGATGAATGAAGATGGAAATGTTATTCAAAACAAAGCACGACTAGTGTGAAAGGGATACTCCCAAATAGAGGGAATAGATTTAGATGAGACATTTTCACCGGTTGCAAGGATGGAGACGATCAGATTATTTTTTGCCATAGCAGTGCAAAGAAAGTTCAAAGTGTTCCAGATTGACGTCAAATCTACATTTCTAAATGTGTTTCTAGAAGAAGAGGTGTACATTGAGCAACCAGATGGTTTTCTTATTCAGGATTATGAGAACAAAGTTTGTAGGTTGAAGAAGGCATTGTATGGGATGAAACAAGCATGAAGAGCATGGTACTCAAGGCTTGATCAGTACTTGAAGAAGCTTGGTTTCCAGCGTGGTGGAGTTGATTACAATCTTTATTTCAACAACAATAGTAATAAAAGGATGATGGTGCTGGTCCATGTCGATGATATAATATTTGGTGGATCAAATGAAGCTCAGTGCAGATAGTTTCCCGAATTTATGAAAAATGAGTTTGAAATGTCAATGATTGGAGAGCTAACGTTTTTCCTTGGTCTACAGGTGACACAAGGAAGGAATGAAACATTCTTTTCTCAATCTAAATATGCCAAGGAGGTCCTGAGAAGGTTTGGAATGGAAAATTCCAAGGATATGAAGACTCTGGTTGCTAGCCAAATGAAATTTTCCAAATATGAGGATGGCAAGGCAGTTAATATCATAGAATACTAGAAAATCATTGGAAGTCTATTGTACTTAACCGCAACAAAGCCTGATATTGTTTTCGCCACATGCCAAGCAGCAATATATCAGAGTAATCCCAAGGAAAGCTAGATGCATGCAGTGAAAATAATTCTTCGGTATATCCAGGGCACAGGGGATTTCGTCTTGACATATACTGACAAATCTCAGATAGAGTAATTGAGATATACTGATGCAGAATGGGCCAGTTTAGTAGATGATAGAAAATCAACGTCAGGTGGTGCCTTCAATCTTGGTGAATTGTGTATTTCTTGTCTAATCAAGAAGAAATATTGCATTTCATTGAGCACCGCAGAAGCTGAGTATATTGTAGCCACTCAAGCTTGCACACAATTATTATAGATGAAGCAGCACTTGATGATAAGGGAGTTGATGTGAAGTCTCTGATCGGAATCTTGTGTGATAACTCAAGTTCTATAAATATCAGTAAAAATCACATCCATCATTCAAGGACAAAGCACATTGAGATAAAGTATCATTTTATCAAGGAGAAGGTTGAGCAGGGAATTGTGATGTTGGAGTATGTGCCTACAGAGCGACAGGTTGCAGACATTCTGACAAAGGCCTTACCTAAGGAAGCTTTTGAGAGGCATCGACTGGCTCTGGGAGTTCAGTCGAATCCCCGCACTTGAAATAGTATGGATGTGGAACCCCCCCCCCCCCTCTCCCCGAGGAATGATGTGTTTTCCTTAATGAGCTGATTTGTTCTCTACTCTGTTAATGACTACAAAGGAGTGACCTTTGGGTTCATTGACAAAGGGGGAGAAAATAGTGATTGTTCAAGGGGGAGACAATGTGTAGATTTGATAAATCATGAATGATATGGGGAGAAGCTGACAGGTGGAGTAGCCAGATAGGGGGATTTGAAGCTAGTTGAACGTGCTTAGCCAGATCTTAGCTTGGACAACACATGAAATAAGGCTAAAGATGGGTTGAAGCTGTGAGCAGAAAGGAGAAGCGTATAAAATCTTACGATGCTAGAAGTGATCGATCAAAGAATAGATATCACGACAGCTGAGGATCGTGATAAAATCATAAGAGTGGTGTTGGAGAGTGGTAAGAATATTTCCAAACCAAAAATGGGTCTTCCAACAAGTCCTTCAACAATTGGTATCAGTTTAGTACAAATTGGTATCAGTTTAGTGTCAACAGTGGATGTCAGAGATGAAGTGATTCATTGATGAACTTTTCATTTACTCTTGTTTCTCATGCCATGCATTGCTCATGTGGGATTAGGGTATGTGTTGAGTAAATCCTTGATCACTATCATAATCGAAAAAGGCAAATGGTGGATGAAGAATCAACGATGTATCTTTTTCTGGATGAGTTTTCAACAAACCCAAAGGGGGAGATTGTTGGGTAAAAATCCCTCAAGGCATCATTGAAGCATTTTTGAGGTGATTGTGTTTGTTGAAGAAGTGGACATCTGAGTGGTGATTGTTGACAAAGCAAAACAATGACACAAAAATTTGTTCACAAAGAGAATTTCATGATGGAATGTTGAGTTCAAGAGCTGAGGTTAACGATCCATGTTTTATTCAAGAATGTCGACAAAAGGAATGGATGATCTGGAGGTGGTACAAAAGAACAGATACAAGGTGGCACCGTTTTCTAGTGTTTGACAAATTTTTGGGCCTGAAAATCGACAAATAAAGAAAAGTGGTTTTTGGAAAAGGGACTTGCGAGCCGTGTACATGAAGGCTTGTAAAATTTCACACCATATTTTTTTCAATATCGGATCATCAAAAATGGAAAAGGGATAAGGTTCGCGTAAGTTTTGGTGAGGTCGCGCAGGTGACTTGCGCGCCATGAAAGATACTTGAGCGCTGATGCCTTGGAAGCTTGAGAACATGTGCGCCTATGGTTTTTCAAGTTCAGAAGATCAAAATATGGCAAAGGCAAGAGGTTCGCACAAGTTTGGAAGTGGGTCACGCAAATGACTTAGAGGGGCCGAGAGCTGTGCGCCGAGACTTGCACACGAAGGGAGACTTGCGTGCCGTCACGTAGGGTGGTCAATTTGCCTATAAATATTATTCCACCCCTCTTCATTCTTCACCGGAGTTCAAAACTTTGAAAAATCAGAGCTCGCGTCGTGCAGGTGTGGTGGTCGCGCAAGTGGTGTGTGTGGTCCCGCAAGTGGGACTTGCGCGCCAGGGTGATAGTTGTGAGTGAGTGTTTGAAGCTGTGCGCCAGGGTGGAGTTGCGCGCCAATATTGGGTTGGGAGTAAAAGGAAGTGAGTCGACAAGGTTTGGAGTTGAGGAAACTTGAGTCGCATAAGTGTCTGAGGTGGACTTGCACGCCTGTTGTGACTTGCACGCTGATACTTGCACGCCGAGATTGACTTGCGCGCCAAGTAAGGTTTGGTTCTGGCAGTGATTTTCGGGTTGCGTGGAAGCGGGAAGTTTGCCTGATACCTTCGGTGCAAAGAGAGATTCATCTAGGGGTGAAAATTGGGCTTCAACAGAGCATCTACTTACAGAGGAAGATGCATTCCTTCATTAAAATGAAGATACCTACAGTTCTGTAAACTGTGAGTGGATTCTTTCCAAGAGCAGTGAGCAAAGTAATAGAAAAAAGGTGATCCTCTCCACCGGCAGGGAGCCAGAGAGAGAGAAATTGGGAGTGACCTTGGGAAAGTAGTGAGCTGACCCTAAATCCTATAAAGGCAGTGAGCCTAAGACAGAGTGACTGTACCCGAACATTTTAATCCACAACTAGTGAAGTATAGTGGAATTGTGTATGACCGGAAACCTGTCGGTGTATGCTCCTTGGACGTATCCCTTAGCAGTGAACCAAGTAAAATTGCTGTGTCCTGTGCTTGTTGTACATTCTGTTTATATTGTGCAACAAGAAAGAGAGAGAAGAGTTTTTTTCTTAACAGTGAAACAAGATCAGAATGTGCATTAATTTTAAATTATTCATACCCTGATTCACCCCCCTCTCAGCGTATTCAGCCTTATGGACCTAACAGGTTGTTAGTTATCCATCCTCCACCTAGATGATAGGGAAAACACCCCATAGGGATAAGAATCCCTATTTTGTAAATTTCCCTAATTGAAATTTCCCACAACCATTCTATGGGAATATTCTAGTCATAAACTAAAATTTTAGTAATGTTTCTCAGACTCCCAGCTACCAATACTAAGACCAGATAAAATATAATCAAAAAACCTTTTATAGAGCTACAATATGATAATTTATTCATTTCTCATCATTTTAACTATACAATAATTAATTCATTGACCAATAATTATCAATTTCCATTTTCCATATTACAATTCATTACTATTCCTGCATATACCAAATCCATCCTGATATATGATAATCGAGCTAAAGAATTCTCTGATCTATAACCTCAACATTTCATCGTTAGAATATCCAACCCCATGGGTTAACAATTATTCATTTATTAACATAATTTTATTTTATATTTCAAGGTATTATAGAAAATAATTATAATATTCCAAACCCATGTGGCATAACAAAATGATTTTGTGAATTACCCATCAATTATTTTCCACATATAGTAGGGGCATAAACCCACCTAAAACAACATTTCTTATATTGGAAGGAGGTTAACAAAAACTATCATCCTAATGTTTTGGGGAATTGAAATTATATAAAAAAACATTTTCATCGACCATGAAATTAATTAAAATAACAAATAAACATTAAAAAATAGTTAATCCCAACTTCGACCTATTTTGACATTTCTGATGTTGTCCCTCATCCTCACATGCATATACTAATTCATCTATACATTCTATCACTCAATTCCTACCACTATAATAGAGCATCCACACCCCATATACCCCAAAATCCTTCTATTCTTATCCATCCCAGGCTTACAACACATCTGGGACTCCCTACCACACATATAACAATTTCTCTCCAGGCACACCCATACTAGAAACACAACACATCTAGGCCTCCCCACCCCATATACCACAATATCCCTCCATGCTCATCCATCCAGACTCACATTACATCACAAGCATCATGAATGAAATATAATATCAGGATAATTTCACTAAATAATTCATTCAACCATTCTATAGAATAATCCCTCACAACATCAAAGCATACTGAAATTGGCCTTCATAAGTAATCAGTCAACTTAGGTCATACAATTTAATTATCATTTACCAGAAAACCAATTCACTATTCTATTTTGAATTAATGAATTCACTAATCTCATGTTTCAAATATGGAGAGCCTAAAGAACATGCTATATAATGCTATAACAAGCTATTTAATCAATAAATATAATAGGTATTTGATTCCTTTTTCAAAAAGAATCACTATGATTTGTGTTCATTAACCTATTTAATTATACATGAACACATGAATCCTTTTATTATCATCAAATTACAAAAACAGTATAAATAATTAATAATTAGTCTTCATTAGTTGTCCAACAAATTATTATTTAATTCTTGTTTTATGTTATTTACAAATTTTGAACAAAAATAAAAAGATAATAAATGATATAAATATATATTACACTAAATAGAAAATTAAGAGGAAAACTGTTATCCTGGTAAAAACAGCAACATATCAATGAGATGGATACCAATTTATAAATCTAGTCCCAATAATTATTCGGTCAATTTAATTTTGATCCTAGGTGTTAAATCATTATATCTCTACAGTTTCATGTAATTAAAAATAGAATCCAAAAATCCCCTATATAAAATGGTCATTTTTTTCTTCACATTAGAATAAGAAAGAATTAGTTCCCAATCACCTCTCCAACAACAAATTCATCCACCCGAGGATTATGTTTCACAAAAAAACTACAAAAATACCATGAACATTCAATTTAATATATGGAGATCATGGTCTACAAAATATAAACAATAAAGAAGAGGAAAAAGTCGAATAAATAAAATGAATGGAGTTTTAAAATACCTCATATCAAAGAATGATTTCTATGGATCAATGGAGGGAAGCAAGGAATCTATCTGGGAAAATGGTATCCCTTAAACGTCAAAGATAGGACCAATAGGTCTCTTGGAGTCGAGAGATACCAATTACAAACATAGATATTGACAATATCATTGGATTAAAATGTTTTTAAAATATACAACATCGTGGAATTACATGACATGTAATCTATATTCACGTCATGAAATCCCTACAATTTTTGTTTTTCCAAAAACTTTTTTCCTCTCCTCTTTATTTTAATTTTCAAACCCCAATTTTTTATATGACATCCAAACCACATTCATGTCACATAACTCTCCAAAATGTGAGATCCTTCCATAATTCCATCTTGTTGATACTGAACAACTCCAGGAATCCTTTGAGCCACTATTAGGGTCGATAAGACACTGAAATACACAAAAGGATTATCTATGTAGATATGGTCCCTTACAAGATCAATTTATTATTTATATGAAAATACATTGTAAATGTGTGGTATAATTGGAGATTGATCATTCAATACAAGAGAATCCAATGAAGGTATTTTATGGTGAGATATTTTTATATGAAATAATTATAAACCCATGGTAAATATGTTATGGTATAAACTAATTCTTTTTGTGAAAACCTTATGATAAAAGAGTTGATAAAACTAAAGTACCCTCATTTAGTTTATTTTACAAAATGAAAATATTTAAAAAAAAATTTGAAGTGGGGTTGATTTTATTGACCAAATCTATTTGAAATTAAATTATTTATTTAATAATTAAATTAATTATTAAACATTAATTTTTATTAAAACTATACAATAATTGAAATTATTTAATTTTAGACCACTAAAAAATAAAGAAGTTATTTTTCTATCTCTATTGAATGGTCACTAAGAATACTAACCATTGTTTTGAAAAGGACTCTATAATGATCATTGATATGTGTATATATTAAAGTATAGGATGAATAATAATCAAAATGTATTGATGAAAAATTTCCCCACCTTGTATGATTATTCCATATGAATCCAATCTATCATACCTTCCAAGGGAGATAGAATCACAAGGATTTAACCTTACCAAATCCCTAGATGATATACAACAACCAAAACTAAAGGGAATCCATTTAATAGAGAAGACCATTTTTATTGATATTAAAACTCATTCAATATACACTAATCTACCCAAAAAAACATTACTAGTGAACACATTTCAAAAGAGGGTGTGTTGTTGTAATAGTGGTTTTATAATTCTAGCATATTAGTGCATATTTTATATTTTTACATTTTATTTACAAACTGATTATATTTATCTCTTTTAATTAATTACATCATATAAGTATTTTTTTTATAAAAATAATGTTTTGATAATATGGAACAAAAATAATATATTTTTGAAATATATAATTTAAATGAAAATAGACTTTTCTATTTAATTATTCTGTATAATTATTTTATTTTATTGAAATATTATAAATAATTAATATTTCTATTAAAATATATATTAATTAAATTAATTAATATTTATATGGGTATAAATAATATTATCATAGTAAATAATTGTATTATACATTAAATAAAGCATTATAATAAAATATGAAATATAATATATATAAAAAATAATATTTGTAACATTAATATGATATTTTATATCTTCATATGGAAATTTTAAAATGTATTTGTTTTCAATTTTCTATGCTATTAAATAATTTATGTAACGGTTAATTTTGAAATAAATATATTATAGTAATTATATCGTCATAATTACAAAAAATGAAGCGTAATAAATTTTATAAAGGGAATCCAAAACAAAAACAATTCCTTTAAATTTCTCGTATTATTATGTTATTCAATTAATATTATGAACCATATATAAATCCTTGAAAACATAACATATATATTAATATTTTGATCCTAATTCATCATGTACTTGAACCACATTTATAAAATGTGTTAAATATTTTTTCTAAGTGCAATTTCTAGAGAAGTATACTAATTAATTCCACTATTATATGGTTGATACAATGTTAATAATCTAATGGAATCATTTATTATATTATAACATAGAGTCCAAAACTAATTTATATAAATAATTAAAGAATTAAACATCATTTTTCTATAAATACCCACCCACACTTAAGTTCATACTCACTCAAAATCCATTGAGCATAAAGATCCTCCTCCTCTCAGTATATAAATATCTAACAGTGTGATACAAATATCATAAAAATATTCTAAAATTTTATTAGAATAACTCAATCATAGTTGAAAAGTATGGGTTCAAACCCACTTTTATTGAAAAGAAAACAATTGAAGAGAAAAAAATAACCCGAGGGGGATATACAACACATTACTATCATTAACAAAAATCCAAAGTCTTATAAAAGATAATGCATAGAATATTAAAATTTGATATAGTACTCAATCAGATACGAATCACCATTACCACCACAATCAGCCTCTTCACTCATTTATATAAACCTATTGGAGTGCTTTAAAAAAATAGCAGCACATAGAGTGAATCTTCAACTCATCCTAATTTTCAGATTATAATAGTCCTTTCTATGCCTTATTGTCTTCGTAGGGATATAAATTCCCTAAAAATATTTCTTAATTCACATCAATTATTCTTTATATTTCATTTTCATAGATTGTATATTTTTATCATTATTTTGTTCCAAAAGAAATTTCTATTTACCGATGGATCCAGAATTCTTGAATTAATACAAGATTACCTAGAGGAAGTCAAAACATTTCCCTTATAAATCATAAAATCCCACCTTTATTGGTTGGGGATGGATCCCTGGCCTTTTTTAAATTGTATGAAATCCTATTTTAAGACACATTATATCACCATATAGCACTAATGATTCCAAGGTTTCATGTATGACCCATGTTTTTATGAGCATGGGAATTACATGTAATACCCACTCACATTACAAGAATATATACAAGAACAAATGATTCATTTTTTAAATTGAAAAGAAGATTTGTACATTATTATCACAACCATAATAAATCAATGTTAAAATGGGGTTTTCACATTATTTATAATCCATCAACATGAACAATATGGGTGTATCACTTATTTAATGAAACCACTAAATGAACTCTGAGAAGACCATAAAAGGAAAAAATGTTGGGTAAATAGGTAAAATTCATGGTGATAATTTTTTTATCTAAACAAAGATCATAATTATCAAAAGGTCCATGATGTTTCTATTACACCAGAGGCTTTGAGATAGGAACAATGTTTTTACCAATTCTTTTCTAACCATCCCATGATAGTTTATTTTGACCTATAGTATCAACTCCTACATAATTCATATTCAATGGAAATATGTGCAATGTGGAATGATTTCCACAAATAGAAAATAATCAAAAATAATAAAACATTTTATAGGTATTACAATAGTATCCTATTCATTATCAACAAATATATAATGAATATATTTGTATCCAACTTTAATTCTTATATAATCAATTTGAGTGGGTAATACCAAACATTTGGTTAAAAATGGATTCAAATAAAATTAAACAAAAACCCTGAAAATGGATAGAAATTGCATATTTAATATTTTATGTCCATTTTTATTTGAATCCTTATTGTTGATGTAATATCAATGTGTATTTTTTGATGAATGTAATTCCAATTTATGAAATAAACCTAATCCAAACTCCCACAAATGTATTTAAGACAACATAAGGATTTAATTATGGCATAAAATCCTAAATTAGGAATGATAATAGATTTTGAGAGATTGTGTTGATGCCCCAAGCCATCCTCTTTAATTCCGAACATGGGAATAAATTATCTCTCTATTATAGTGAGGGACTATCTCATCATATTCTTTATTTATGTAAATTTAACATGTTAATAAATTTCATTTCCAATGACTCAATTTTTTTCTTTTTTGACACATTTATTTTATATAATAATGATTCATAATTAATGGGGGAATACATATCACTGTCATTAAACCCTTCAAACAATTATTATGTTAACCTATTATACTATGAATATTAACATTTTATATTCTATGGAATGTTTTTTCTAGTTACCCATTACTATTTTCACTAATATTTATTAAACTTAATATGAATATCCATCATTTAATGTGGAAATTAATTTTTATAACAAAAGTTTATTAATTATGGGAATAAAATTGGTCCCATATTTTATCCTGTTGTATAATCTATGCGGTATACAAATTCATGAAGTTAATATAAATTAAATGGGTATTCCCTTAATTATATATACCACTTGGGCATTGGTTTATTTATTAATCTCATCCCATATCATGTTTGATGCATGAAAGGGCATTATAAGAAAAACAAATTTCTATTTCTTGTTTCATATCCTTAACATATGCTTATGATGTTATGTTTTCTATTGATTCCATGTTTATATGTTGTGTTGATGGTATAATCATATATCATTAATAAATGTCAATGTTTATGATTATTTCCATTTTCTGTGACACTTTTATACCTATATAATCACATGAATTACAATAACCATGTTATCATTTTATTATTCCATTATTATTATTTACCAATCAGAGAATATATTATGTATATCATAAGTTTATTCTATGAAATTTTAAAATATCAACAGAATTTTAAGTGCATTTTATAGTGTTATAATCATGTAACTATAAACGTATTGAATATTATTGTAATATGTATCTATTTAAGAAAATATAGTTTGCATATAATCCATTTTGGAAAATATTATATATATCATTATTTATTAAATAATCTGAAATGGTTATAAAAAATTTGGGTTGTCATTTTTCCCAATTTTATTCAGAAAATTTCATGAGTGATATCCCATATTTTTTGTCTTATTGGGGATTTTGATTTATGTCCACTATGGGAAAAACCATTTGTCATTCCACGATTCTATATTTTTATCTTATTTGAACTATATTGATAAGAAATATTGTAGTTCAGAATCGATATTTCGACCGACATTTAATAAGAATTTTTTTCCAGAGATATAAAAGACTATTGTTGGTGACACCATTAAATTTATTACATTAATTAAACTATATAATAAAAAAATTACACAAGTTTTTTAATAAATTCATATGTGTAGCATGATGTTTTTATTGTTTATAATCATATGATCCATTACATTCATCAACATATTTTTAATCACCAGAAATTATCTTTCCAACATAGTAGAAAATGGTCATGGAGATTATTTATTTATAAATACCTAATAAAACACTTCCCATTCCATGGATTTTATTTCATCCAATCTAATCATGTTTGTGCTACGAGTCTACTATTTATCATCATCACCTAGATAGAGTTATACCACTATGAAATCCTTTTGATGGTCCAAGTACAGAATAATAGAAAATAAAACTTCCCTCAAATTTATCTGTTCATTGGAAATTACTAGATTTAAAGTACCACGTATATATGGTGTAGTTTATCACATATTGGACTCGATGGAATCATTCACAAACTATTGTTCTTTCAGAATATCAACATGGTTTTCACTATTTGAAATATATTGAGATGTTTGTGTGAGAATAATCAAAATGTATTTCATCTCATCACCAATTTAATTTGGTTTCTAATTAGTAAAGTCATTGCATTACCCATCATATTATTTATAAATATGATTCATTGATGTTCAATCCATTATTGAACACCCAAAAAATGTTATTTTCAAAATAAAATATCAATATTTTGGGTTAAAAATCATATGATTATGAAAATAATTGTATTGATTTTATAAATTGTCATACCATCCTTCATCCCATCACAAGAGTCCCATATCTTATAAAAATTATTAACCATAGAGTTTCATAGGTTTAATACACTAAATCATTATATTGACTCATTATAGGTTTATTAAATAGAAAAATCATATCCCATGGAGTGTATCTCCAGGGTGGAAGTCATAGGCCAAGTCATTTTCCACTATTACTAGTCATGTTAATTTCTTACACACCACTTTATAGTTTTTACCAGTATTCTCATCTATGTGACATCAATATCAACATACTATTATCCAGAAACTGATGTAATTTATAGAAAAACCACAATCCATTCCTCAGAATTACATATAAATTTCTCATATACATAGTATTATTCTAATGGTTCTCATTACTATTTTTTCAATTAAGAACCTCTAATGTTGCTAAGGAATTTTCTACTACCAACTATAGTAAAACATGTATATTTTATTTAAATATTATATCATTCTAGATAAATATTCAAGGAATATAACATATATATATGATAAAGACCATAATGGTTTTGGTTCATTAGAGAATACATAGATGATTAACTTGTTTCTTATATGCTTATCAACATATCTAATAAAATCGTCATAATATTTCTTTTATTATAATATTGTTCATATATACATCTATTCCAACATGGAGAATTAAAAAAAGGATGAGATTGTATACTTATTAAGTGTAAACAATGATGATTTAAATAATAATTTCACATTATTATAATAAGAGTATAATAAAACAATCAATAGTATGTTATAAACAGTAAATATTCATACCCAAAATAGGATATAAAATAAATTCTCAAATTATGAAACACTAAGTACAAAGATACATAGTGGTTTCAGGGAAGTAATCATAATTATATACTAACAACATATGAATTTGAATCATATTAATTGGAAATTGTAATATATTCTACCAATGTTATTATAAACCATTTCCATGGATTATTTTTTATTATACCAAGAATAAATCATATTTATGAATCAAAATGGGACTGTATCTATTGAAAATCATTTCCATATATAATCATGTGAGGATTTCTATCCAAAATAAAATACTTGAATAAAATTCTAACCAAATATAATCTAAATCAAGTTAAATTTTTATCATAATCTTGTAATTATATATTAATATCAAATTACATAATTCAATTTTGTTTTATAATAGACTAAACCATCCCATAATCATAATCAATTCATATGTATTCCATATGATCCAAAAACAGTCATCATATCATCATATAATAGATCATTAATAATAAATGTGTATTCTAATCATCTCATAATTAAGATAATAAGACAACCATTAAATGAATAAGGACTGTCTTATTGGATCAAATACACCATTAATGAATAATTTATATCAATTGATATTATTTTATATTAAAAATTTATTAATATAAAAAGGAGAGTATATTTTTCGGAAAAAATAAAAAATATATTATGAAATAACATATTAAAAATTAAAAAATTAATTAACATAATGGGAAATAATTTGCATAAAAATATACATGGATTCCAATAACGGTATCATTAACTAATTTGAAATTCAGGACAATTTTATATTCTATTCATTCAAAAATCATTAAAAATAAAAAAATGTTCACAAAATCATTAAAAAGTAACAAATTAAGAAAAAAAGTTATATTATTTAAACCAGTTAACATAATGTTAAAATAGGAAAAAATTACATTAAATTGTAATATTATTATATTTAAATAATTATTAATGACATTTTACAAAATTGGTATATGTAACCGACTAATTCCTGAAAACAATAAGAAAAATAATGAAATATTTTAGTGAAAAAAATATATGAAGCATTTTACGTACCAATTATAGAATAATGGTTAAAAATAATTATTATATATATATATATATATGAGAAGAAAATATATGGGGTTTATGAAATATAGATCATATAGTTTCAATAAAATTATATACAATCATAGTCAAAATTGAATAAAATGAGAATAAATATTAAATATCATACATAATGTGATTTTTCCTTTTCAAATATTCAAAATTAATTTTTAAGTAATATATAATTTTTATATATATTAATATAACATAATTTAAAAATTTATTTCTATATATGAATTACTTATAATTTATTATCACCTTTTTATTATCAAACATATTTTAAAATATTTGTTCTTCCTGATTATATTTTCATTTCTCAATCATGTTTGGGGATTATAAGTTTTCTTCATTGTACATATATTAAGAGTTATATTATACAAATAAAGATAATAAATTCATTATTATAATATTTATCAATTATATAAACAATTATAATTGTTTATACAAAGTGTTGACATCAAATAAATTACATAACTTCATCGACCTAGTACAATGTATACCCAAACATGTGATATTTTTATTTTTTTGGAGGAATAAAATAATATAAAATAATAATTCACAATTAAAAAATATAAAATTTTCAAATATATTAATTATATTATAAAAATAAATCATTTTAATCATAACAATGAAGGGATGATGAAAAAATAGCTTTTCGGAGGTGGTAGTGTAAATATAAAAAAGCACAATGTTTTATTTCCCTTTGGATAGAAAGAGGCTGTTAATGGGTTTTATATCCTCATAATAATGGTTCATTATATGGAAAGACATGATATAACTATTTTATAAAGGATACCATATATTTAGAATTGGAATTTGAAGAATTTAAAATGAATGATATCATTAAATGGTTATACCTCTTCCTTGGGAATCTTCTTTTCTAATGAACAATAAATCATGAAATGATGGAATAATGGTTGTAAAGAAATCACTATTACAAGGTAATATAATAAGATATTGTATTTATGGAGTTCATGGTCATACTAGAGTGAATAATATTTATGAATATGGTAGGAGAGTATATGCCTATTTATATGTTAGTGGAGTGTAACAATTATAATTACAAGAATAATTAAATTAATATAAAATAATGCTCATAATGACGTGGCACCAAAATCATATATTTCAAATATAGGATGCAGATAACAATAAATTTCCTTACATAATGGATTTTTTATTTTCATTAAGTGACCTATTAACACTTATCACTTTTATTTAACCCCATGTTAACCCCACTCATGATTACAATTGTACAAATTTTTTTGCTCAATTAGACTCATGAATGTCAGTATAAAAGTAATATATAAACAAAATTGGAAAAATAATGATATTATATACTATATATCATTTTTATAAAAATATTTTGTATGATGTTTAATTAATTTACAATATATTATTTAACATTACATATCATTAATATAATTTTATGGATTATTCACATAGTTTGATTTTAATGACAAGAAGATGGAGATTCCAATCACAAATTATTTTCTAACACATCGAAAACAAATATATTTATCTATAAAATTATTATAGAAATATATTGTATCTAAATATTATTGATTTTAATAATTTTATTATAAATAATTTTATTTTTTTATTCCATTAACAAGTATGATGTCGATGCTACATAATAAATTGTGATAATTATTAAATCCATAAAATTTAAAATAAATTAATATCAAATAAGAAATTAAAATCCATTAAAAATAATAATTTTTAAATATAAATTATCTATTGCTAAAAATTTGTGAAAAATATTATTTTTATTATGTCAAATGGAGTGATAATTTTTATTTTATATTTAATAAAAATAATATTTTGGTTTTTTCAATAAAAAATAAAACAATGTTTCCACATAATAAAAATATTGTAAAATTTTGAATGAAATAAAATCATCTTATAGAAATAAGGATATTTTAGATATATTTTTAAATCCTTATCATATTTCATTTATTATATGATTCTTGATTTAAATGTATTGAGGTAACAAATATTTACCACACTTATTATTCAATATGATAAGGAATAATGATAACTTCTTTACTAAATATATAAATTTCCATTAAAATTATTGAATCTATTTTAAAATATAAAATAAAAATAGGTGGTCTTTATATATTTTAAATTAAGTATGTAACACAATATTAAGTATATTTTTAAAATATATGTTTTATGCATAATATTTTATTTCTCCTAATCCCATACCAAGTAAAAACCATTAGATGAATGTTAAAAAATATGATGAAATATATTGTCTAAAAAATTAAATAAAATAATTCAATAATTGTTTTATGAAATTTTTTATAAAAAGTACATTCCACGCATAAAAACATTTTTTCAGAAAAATAACTCTTTTTCTAAATTTCAATACATTTATCAATTGAATACTAATGAATTCATTATAAACATGTGTAGATTATAATTTTTGATATTTTAGTTAATCTTTTTAAAAAATCCAAAAATAATACCTTTTTCACAAAAAAATTCTACTATATATTTTTCCATATAATCACATTGATTCATGTAAATAAACACATCCAAAAAAATTTATTTATTCAAATAGAAAAATATATGAAAATCATGTAGTGCTCTAATGTGGGTCGCTCCCTTAACCTGTAAAGGGAATTCATTATCTACCTTTAGTCACAAAAAATGATCCATGTATCTCAACCACAACCTATCCAAAAACATTCATGTATTCAATTTCATCAATAATTTTCTCTAAGTTGTACAAAAATTCCATCCTACAAATGATAACTGTTTAGTCAAAGCAGTTATCTCAATGATGAGGATGTTGTCTTACATGATTCATTAAATGTTTATTTGATATTATACTCTCTATAGATATGTTTTTTATATATTTCTATTATTTATCCATTAAGATAAGTGAAATGAAATTTTATTATAATTATTGTAGAATAATTTTCAACATTCTTTTAATCTAATGGGAGATGAATGTTTTTCTCATTTGTACATGTGGACTACCAGCTAGAGCTAAAAATAGGATTCATTTTGAATAACCACAAAAATTAATGGAAATAATGATTTATTAAATTAGTATAACTGATATTTAGTGTAAAATTATTATTCTTTATTAATAAGTTTTTATTTATCTTTCATTCCTTTTTATCATTTGAGAATTAAAATATTTTAATTAATAAATATAGACTTTCATATCCATGAATGAAATAACTAATAGTTCTATATAATAATTCTATAAATTGTAATATATACTTACATATAATGAATATATATATTATATTTATATAATTATTGATATTCTATATATGATGTAAAAATGATCATTATTGGATGACAATAATTGTTGAATCAAAAAAAATATGGAAAAAAAGAAGTTTACACCATCAAAGTCAATTATAATAAAATTTTGATAAAAATTTTTAATGGTATGTTATTATAATATATATTTTTCTGTTATATGTATTATAATTATTCTTTTATTGATTTCTTATGTTTTTAAAATTAATATATAGGATGCAAAAAATAACTTATGAATAAAATTAGACATGAAGAAAGTGTTTATCATAACACATGTGTTTGTGTACATTCTATTCCATATACACCTCATAGATAATTAAGGTTGTGTATATATATCCATTTGAATGGCTATATAATAAATCTATTTATATTCCTGTTTTTTAATTAATAATTTATGTAGTTTTTTCTATTGGTTATGATTCAAATGTTACTATTGTAGTAAAGGATTTATGATATAATCTTACATTATACCGATATTTATTATACATAAATATTCAATGATAATATTATACGTTATATCCCATGAAAACTAATTTTAATTTTCCACTAAAATATTTATATTTACATGCTATATTTTTTCATTTCATTTTCCAATATATATTTACTAAAGTGATTTAAATTTTTATTTAAGGAAAACTATATGATATATATATATATATTCAACTGAGAATATTTTCCATCCATGTGCACATTTTACTAATATTTTTTAATAAATTATATAATATTATAAAAAAATTTATTAAATCCATTTTAACATAGATTTGAATCTAATTAATGGGGATTAATGTGAATTTAATTTTTCTTTTCAAAATGAGCCACGTTTAAACAAATTCTTGAAAAAAAATAATTTTTTACATATACCACACAAATGAATTTTACCACCTACATTAATACCATATACGTAGACTCTTATATAATATGAACCCATGGGTCTTTTGAAATAAAATTTTATTCATAATATTATGTAAATTAATAAATTTTAAATATGTTTATTTAAATTTAAAATTGAATTTTCCTCTTTAAATGTTTCCATGAACATTTAATGAAATTTTATTCAATAACATCATTGGTTTATGTTACTTGGGAATGACAGGGGATTTGATACGTAGATAAAATCATTTTAATTTAAATATTTTATTACCAATAATGATAATAAAATTAGGATTAGTTCCATTTTATTTTCTATGATTTAATATTTGAAGAATTAATAAATATTTTCAAAATTTCAATGAATATATTTAAATGAATTATGATTAAGTGTTTTGTGGTACTCTTATAACATTTAATTGATTTTTTTAATGTTTAATTTTATATGAGGTCAATAGTAATTCATACAGTTATCCAAATAATTAGAGAGGGTACATGGGTGGTTTTATGAAGCTTCCAAATGTGTCCCATGTTATGGTGACTCCAGGCCCGCCTCTAGTAGGCCATGGGTTGGACACCATCACCTAGTAGGATATCACACACATGTGATGTCATTATATATACTGGTTGACAAAAAAATTCCAAAACCATACTTTATTGAAAAAATAAAATATAGATAAACATTTATGAATACATGTAAAATCACACCATCAATGTACAAAAATAAGTACTGGAGATAAAATTGGACAAATAAGTTCCCACTACAAGGAAAATGAAGACAATTCGATCGTGTAATTTGGGTTTAGGCAGCTATCAATGTAACCATAGGAACACACAATGCTCTATCTAACTCATTATGATCTTCTTGGTCTGAGTCCCTATAACACTCTATCCAAAATATGATCTTATGCATAAAATTTGACAAATGTGTGAAAATCACATGCATGGGAGAGTATAAAAACACCCGATAGGACACCAAAAAATCAATATTCATAAAGAATCATGAATAATAACAATAAAATCATCATAGATGTATTTAAATGGCATATAACAAGAGCATATATATATAACCATAGTAGAAACATAATCTCATGTAATATTAAAACTACAATTCCATCACAGGTTTCATTATCAATGGTTTGACATAGTAGTAATCTAAGAGAACAAAATCCAAAAGTTATAAAACACAAGTGGTGTATAAACGATACATCATACTCATTGGGGATCATGATAATAGGTACAAGATTGATTTTTGAGAAAAATATACATATATGATGATCTAATAATGGTCAATGGGGTATAAAAACAAACTAATCTTTATTACCCATCTATGTAAGGGATTGATTCCCACACTGAGTTGGCGACAATGATACCATAAAACCAATAGTGGGAAATGATAATGAAAGAGGACCTCACTTTAGAACTCATGGATAGATTTCGAAAACTTCAACAAAGTATGAGATCCTCAATGGTTATATCCATCCAATTCATTCGGTGTAACTCCATACTAAAGCCACAAGAAATAGATCAATGGAACACAACCTAATGACTCATGTCCAAGACAATTAAATAAAGGTAATAAATCCAATATTAAAGTAGTATAAAACATTTTTCTTCATAAATATCAGATACATTTCTATCATGTATTATTCCCAAGCATGTTTCACAGTCCACATAGTGTCCAATATTTTTTACTCGAGACTATTTCAATGAATTACTATCCATGTTCAGGTATGACTAGTCATGTTATCAACTGGTATCCATGTTTGAGTACACGATGTATGTGATCTAGGGTACTCCTAACCATGATTGTGAACACTATGAGGTAAATCACAATTCTACTGATTATGGTCTCACACCATGGGATAGGTTCACATGTTGTTCAATTTATATCTCCTCTATAGAAACCTAACATTATATCCTTGGAATATCTTAATATATATTACTAGAGTACAAGTCTATATAAGTAAGGATTTTAAAGGACACATTATAACATTTCTATTATATTATTTCATTAATGTGGCCTATATTACCATAATGGAACTCACAGAATGTTGATGAACTGGTTGATCGAAGACTCAACTTCACCACTCATTGGAATCCGACCACTAGATATCTCGATAAACCACTTATTTTGAGTCTCATGGTCATCATATTTCCAAATCCACATTAATATATCTGATTCATCTATAATCCATCATAATAGATCAACATCATCAACAATTATAACCTTTTTCTATTGTATCAATATCAAAATACCATGAATAATGTGCACTAATATTTATTACTCGGTATTTATTATGATAAAGGTTAAAGGTATTTCCCATGACGAACAAAAAAATAGGGATGAAATGAAAAACACCTGTTCATGAGAAAACAATCCTCATAAAATATTAATTTTCCCATTATTAATTGATTTTAGAATGATTAATGATGATATAAAAATATAAAAAACAATCCAACCCCAAATATAAGATAATATCTATCATATTCCCACATATCACATTATCCAAGAACCAATTCAATAGTTGATTGATTCATGTCCAATGTGTGACTAAAAAATGGTGGTAAATTGTAATATAAAAAACATCAACCCTAGATATGGTTCATTCACTTAAAAAAAAGATTTTGTGTCTTTTTCATTGGTGAGATCCTTGAGTTCTGCATCACACCAATCAATGATCTAGCATCTGGTTGTTGTACTATTGTTAACGATTATCAAACTACCACACTAATGACTACAAAGTTATTTTTCATTCCTATATATACCATTATTGACAAATCTATATAAATAATTATTTGACGAAAATATTAATAAAATAAATTACTAAATTAATTTATTTAATTAATTTTCTCTTGTCCTCACTCATGGTGAATATATGATGCGCCCTAAGGATAAGTTTCACCTAGGGTAAAACAGAGACTCTGAACTCAACGATGTCATCATTTTTCATTTCAATTTCACTATTTACAATTTATTATTTTTTTATAAAAAAATTGCATTCATGATATTAAAAATATATAGTACCATCCAAAATATAATTCTATACTCCCCCCTGTAATAGCCTTAAAAAACATTTCACAAGCCACAAAAAACACGAATAATTTCAAAAATATTGCTCAGATACAACACCCATAACACCAAACCAGCATCAATATCATTCCAAAAACAATTATATCCCATTAAATATGTATTCTATTTCCAATAAAATAAAATATAAAATAGCACCCAATAATATGAACTAACCTGAACAAATACTAGAAGCTTCATTCAAGCAAGACACATGTAGAAACTCAATTAATTTTAGTAATTCAGATAAATGATTCATGAAATATATATATCATGATCAATTAATTATATGTATTTGTAGCATGGTATAGTCCGTGGAAGAAGACATCATATGACATGGACATCAAATACCTTCCCAATGTCAAAAACATATTTCCCAGGTGTGAGTGATTAACCTTCAAACCAGTGTCGTATCTATGCGAAACAACCTACTAGGCATGCACGTTGGATTTATCATTGGAATAGACATTATAAAATAATTTTCAAAGTGATAATTTTAACCATTATAATTCCTCCATAGCTATTAGGTGTTGAAACCTATGGTCCAAATTTAGATGTTCCTTGAATTCTCCAATTAGGGATTCAGAGGAAAGAAACCATCACATGGTGCATGATGAATATGCAGAGGCATTTGAAGAACATGTGGAGGAAAAAGGAATCCTAAGATGAGAGGTTGAATTTTAAGGACATGTAAATAGTTACCCATTGATCTATGATTGTATAATAATGTTTCTACAATTTTAAATGATTTAACAAGACCCCAATACATGATGTCAAAAATCCATTGATAGACCCCTCAACCCAACTACATGAAACATAAATTCACTAATTCTAGGAGCACTGGGCATCATAATAAAATTTATTCTTAGTTCCTAGCTCCAAAAATAATTCATATAATATTTTCATGTATTTAATAAAAAAATTATACTCATTACATTCAAGCCACATTGAGGATATACATCCTTGACAGCAAAGTCAAAATGCTACACAAAGAGATGTGGGTGTATGGAATGCATATGTGTATCCTAGTTCTAGGTTCTCTCTTAATGAATCGTATAAATTCACTAGATATAGACTGAGGGAATCGGTTTCCCATAGAGTATAAAATTCAATCAATCCACAATCTCTACCAGATATTAATAAAATGTTTCCACATCGATGATATCAATCATTCCATAGTCGATAACATGTGATGGTCATGTACATACCTCCTAAACTATGAAACGTGGTTGATGTCTTGTTCTTAGACTAACTGTGGTAGTATAGATAAGTTTTATACCACCTCAACAATTCTATACAGTATCTCAAACCTTCCAAAGAATCTCAAATATATAATTATTCCTCATTAAATTTCGGGTAATTCCTATCACGATGAGTCCCAATTGAACGCATGGTCTCTTCATAGAAAACCAATAAAAACATTATTTGGACCAAACATTTCATATGATGGATCAATATAGTAAGGATCTCATTTTTTTCAGTCACTTCCCCTATAGTTTTCTCATCATCTTTAGGACCATAATTGATAACACCCCTTGGTCAGTCTTGCATAGTGGGTACATGCTTGGTCGCCAATAAAATTACACATAAAGTAATATAAAAATATAATAATGGTATCTATTATTAATAAATGAAAACTATAAAAACTGTTATTTAACCTCTAATATATGGAGAATGTATATCATGTAAGAAATAATCATTTCCTCTATGTTGGGAATGGTCTCCACAGTCTAGCCATCAACCTTTTTGCAATAGGTCATGTTCAAATGAAACATATTCCCAATAGATGCCTAGAATTCATTCTATTAATGAGATATTAATTTCATATCATACTAAAAATCATTCTTCAATTGAACCCCATAGTAAAATATTATCTCCTTTAGATTGATCCATCCCAATATCTCAATAGAAATATACTCTTGGATATCTTTGATGAGGCCCAACATAGTGAGTGATTGTACAATAACCCCGATTCAATAAAGTCCATGGTAACACCATCATGAATTATATGGATATACCATATCAATTACACTCTTTAACATCAATGTAGTTAGAAAAACACTATATAACTTAGTTGTTATCCTTAACTAATTAACAAGTAAATAATCAGGAGATGATTTCCTTAACTCTCTCATTTATCCCCAGAACCCAAACTGATATTAGAATTCAGGGTATATCATCACCAAACCTAGGAATAATTCTACAGTTTATGTTTGGAACTCTTTTAGAACACCCTAATGAAGCATTACTCGATCCACCAATCATCATATAAAAATAACAATATTCCCCCCCCCCCCAAAAAATCCATCATGAATAATTCATGTCGATATTTGAGCATGTAGCATCTCATAGTTGATATATCAAGTATATGAATCCATGAAAATATATTAATGTATAGGGTTAAAAACCATTGACTAGAGGTAATTGTATCAACCTATTCCACCACATTGGTTGAGTTGAGGTAGAGGCACTACTTGGCCTTATTTAATGTTCCAACAAAACCAAAGGTTTTCAATAAATAATGTTGGACTCAATAACCATAGAGGAACAATTTTACATTTAAATTAAAATAACCAACCATAAAATCCTTAATCATAACTAGTAAATTTTGAATGTTAACAATTTTACTCAATAAACCAACACCTGAATGAGAAACACAAACAATCCATACTAATAAAAAATCAGAGTATCAAGCAGAAGACTGAAAAAATCCAAGGATTCAATGATTAAACACACTATATCCAATCGAAGATATAAACTCCAAAAGACCACCCAAGAATCATGATTCACCACCCTATAAGTGATATTACTTACCTTTACCTATGTCATGGAATACAAAATCTGTAAAATCACAAAAGTGACAAAGCATGGGTGAGAAATAATACTCAGTTTTTATTCCCAAATAACATTCCTCCACACACGACTAGGATAATATCTGTAATAACAATATATATCCAAACTATATAAAATAGTGAAACAATGAATCAAATTACACCAATTCAAACATACCCTTTCCTTCTAAATTTATCAAAATATTAAATTCAAAAGAACATAAACATGAATTCAATTAACCATTTTCCATACATTTATTGGAATACATAAAAAATATTTTGTGGAAAAAACATTACAAGACAATATCCACTATCTAACCATGTTATCATGGAATTAATTTATAGTGTGACATCACATCTATAACCCATACAATTTTTATTGTGGTACTGACAATTGATGGTGATAATTCACAACCATGATCAATCCCATAAAACCCATTATTATCCTATTAAGAAAGAAACTGTAAAGACCCGGAAATTTCAAGGAAATTTTTTGTCTTAATTATCTATGGAATTTTACAAGAACGCAGTTTCTGACGGTGCCTGATTCCGAGGCCCGGTGTGCCCGGAATCATTTTCCGAAGTTTAGTTCGGGTACGTTCAGTGAACGAATGAGTGGGTTTTTCTAACTTCTGAACCGATGGTCGGTATCGAAATCTGAGGGCACTGATGAAACCGTAGCGCTCGTAATTTCTTAGGAATACTTTTTCTGAAGGTGCGTTTCCTCGGGTGGTGATGTTTAAAAAAAAGTGAAGAATAAAAATATAATCGTTCATTTTTATTTCATTACTAGGTGGTTTTAGTGAAATTAAGTGGTGTCACAATTTAATTTCCCTCTACTTTCTGGTTTAACTCCTAGGAGAGGAAGTTGTAGTGGGACCCATTGGGTTTCTAACCCCCCTTGGGATATTAAAGTAGAGGTGGGGCCCACACGAGCCCCACCCGTTCACTTTTTCCATAACTCATCACCTCCCCCTTTAATTTTGTAAACTCATCTTAAATTGAGTAACGCACCCGTACCCCACAACTTAATTCCAAGTCATCTCTTGTTTTTGTTTGTTTTTTTTAAACGCCCCATAAAGTGGTCAACACACGTTAATTAATTCGTGGATTCTATTGAATTTTGAAAGAGTTGACATGAGGAATAAAATAAGGGAAACCCTTTTTTATTTATTTGGGTGGTTTGTTGTGCGGGAAGATTTGGGGAGAATTACTCTAGACTTGAAGAACGTTCTTCCTCGTAGAAGAACGCGAAGAACAACAAAGAACGCTGATGATCCTTTTCTTCCACCGTGATAAGGGAGAAGTCGCCGACCGCGGTGGTCATCACCGACGACAACGTACCTTCCTCCATCTCCGCAACAAGTGAGGAGACGTTGCTTCCTCCTTGGACACACCCCGACGTCAACGGAATCTACATCCGACCCCCGCAATGCCGTTCTCCGCGACGTTCGACGTGCGACGTCACCATCTTCCCCCACGACGAAGGTGAGCCCCGATGAATCAAAGGTAGGGAATTAAAATTGTGATTTTTGGCGAACCCTCGTTTACTCCCTTCTAAATCTAAAAACATGGTTCAACTAAATATTAAGTTGATCCGCGAAGATTATTTTGCGGGTTGGGATTATTGTTATGATTCTTTTTTAAGAGGTTGTAGGGGATTGTCTTTACTTTTTTTCTGTTCGAGATTACTCCCTTGATTTTTATTCTTCGTGAATATGTCCAACTGCTATCGTTTAATGAGAGGGGTCCGGTCCGCACAAACACGGCCGACCCACCTCATTTTTCCATGTTGGATTTCTTTGTGGTTTGGTACGGGAAGGCGTGGTGCCATCGCACCACGCAGAATCATGCGACAAGGAAATGCGCGGCGCCGTCGTGCTGCGTTGTGAAAAACAAACATGGGCGCGACATCTTCGCGCCACGTCGGAAAAACATGGAGACATCTGCGGACGGAGTCGGGCCACGTAGAAGGGGCGCGGCGCCAACGCGTCACGCCGGAGAACCACGAAGATGGCGCGTTTTGTTAATTGACGTGCGGATTGATGAGCGACAACATAGCGGGGCCGCAAAGTATTTTTGAAGCTTGCACAGTAAAGTACGAGACCCGAGATGAACACCGGCTCAGACGGTTTTGAAAATAGACCACCAGAGCAACTCCGGTGGCCCGCGGATACACCTGGATGCGTGGGTCGCCGACGCGGCACCGCCGGCGACCGGAGGCGGCGGCCGGAGCCTTTCGTTCGCTAGGCGGCGGCGGCACCCGAGTGCGCCGCCGGAAGAATTGGCGGTGGCGGTTGCGCCACCGCCCTCAATTAACGGCGAGGGGCGGGCCACGCGCACCCCCCGCTCCCCGACTTCGGCTCGGCCACGCCGAGCCGCGGCTGGCCAGTCGGTCCGGGCCGGGCCGGGCCGGGTCCAGTCGGGTCGGACCCGGTTCGGGCCGACCCAGGGGGTCGGTCCCGGCCCAGACCCCCTGTTTTCGGACCACTTTCAGTCAAATGCACATATCTTGGGCTACAGACCTCCGATCGATGCACCGCCAGTTGAGTAGAGACCCTTGGAACGAGACAGTCGTTTCGGTATATTACACTCAAGGTTTCAGAGAACTTTGGGTTCGGCCGAGTTGGTTCGTACACGAAACCAACCGGGCCCTTGGAGCGGAAACGCTTATATCTTGAGCTCCGGATGTCCGATTGACGTGCCTTCGACTTTGATGGATTCCTCTAAGTGAGAAGGATCTTTTGGCTTACTCCGCTCGAGGTTTGGATGCCGTCGGAGTGCGGTCGGGTTGGTTTGCTCACAAAATCCAACCGGGCCCCTGGAACGAAAACGCCAATAACTCAAAAAACCGGGCGTCCGACTGATGCGTTGTCTGTCTCGTTGAATTCCTCTAGATTTGACGGAACTTTTGGCATACTTCACCTGAGTTTTGGTTGCTGTTGGATAGTGGCCGGGTTGGATTGTACCCAAAATCCAACCAGACACCTGGATCGGGAAAGTTGATATCTTTCAGACAGGACGTCCGTTTGACGAACCGTCAACGGCGTTGATGATCACGTTGAGAAATGGTCCCTATGAGTATACCCTATAAGAGTTCGGGGTACAGTTGAGATACGGCCGGGATTGGTTCGCTCACGAAACCAACCGGGCCCCTGGGACGAAAAGGTCAGTAACTCACAGACCGGGCGTCCGATTGACGCGCCATCTGTTGCGTTGAGACCCCTATGACGAGGTGGTCCTTTGAGATACTTATTCATGAGATTTTGAGATACTTGGAGAATCAAATTGTAGCTCGTGGAGCGGCCCCTCCCAGAGATGAGCGTGTGGAGTACGGAGACCGTGTAGCCGACTGAGACCTGACGACTGCTTGACCGACTCGACTTGGAGTGAGTCGACTAGCCCAGTGGACGGAGCACTAATTTTTGAGGTGCAGAACCATGGAGGACAGAGCACTACCTGTGTGACAGTGCAGACCCGCGGTACTCGTCCGGAGAGTACCTCAGCAGGCTACTAGGGGGTGTGAACTACTGTGTTTGGGTGGCATACCCCGGCGGGAAGCACTACTGTGTTTGGGTGGCTGGCCCGCGGTACTCGACAGGAGGAGTACCTCAGCAGTCTTAGGTTAGTGAGCAGTACCTCGGAGTTGTGACAAGACCACTGTACACTCCAGAGACGGAGCTCTTCAGCAGTTACGGTTTCGATAATGAAAATCATGGTTTGAGCTGAGTCTATGACCTTTGTGTTTCCTCATGATTGAGATGGGTTACATGATAACTTATGTATATGTATGGGCATATTAATGGGTAGTGGTTATCCATTAATTTCACAATCCTTGTGTTTACTCATGATTGAGATGGGTTACTTGATAACTTAGGTATATGTATGGGCATATACCTAAGTAGAGGTTATCTGTTGAGATATTATTTGTAGTTATCCTTGTTGGTTTTAGTGAGACCTTGAGGGTCTCGGGGTCCCTACTGAGTATTGTATAATCACCCCTGCACGGGCTATGCCTGCACCTCATTGTGTTGGATGCAGATGATGACAGTGCTGATGAAGGCCGAGTGTTCGAGGACTGGATGGTACCCAGAGGTGGACTACACGACGAGTCAGTACCCGGAGGTGGACTTCACGGCGAGATGACACTCAGAGGAGGTTGACGGGCGAGAGCGTTGTGGAGGCTATCTGTACCTACCCTTCAGGTAGGATCTTTAGTGGATGATCCAGGAGCTGCGCCATCTGTACCTACCCTTCAGGTAGGATCCGAGGAGGACGTCCCAGGAGCCACTTCCATCCCTCCTGTTGTTGTCTTTTTCTGTTGTACTTTGTTCAGTTGCAGTTGTACTTTTTTTTGGGTTTGTATTCTGGCCCATTTACCTTTCATCACTTCTCTTTATACTTAGTGTTTTACTTCAGCTTGTACTCTGTGGTGTTTTGTTTACTTTTATAAAGGCAATGCCTTCCCAGTTATCTAGATTTACACCTTTGGTGCTAGTCGCCAGCCCCTGGCCTATGGAAGGCGGGCTTGGGGTAGTCCCGGCATGGGCCCTGAGGACGGGTCATGACAAATTGGTATCAGAGGAGTCGGTTCTACTGCAGAACTTATAACTCTGATATTTTCTTTCTATGAAGAAATAGTGTTAAGAGTACCGAGTGTGGTTTTCAGTTTAGGGAGTCCAGTGTTGGTATGGGCGGCTGACGTATCCATACACCAAGACCCTGACAACTGATTTCCGACTTTGTGCATGAAAACACTGATTGCCAGTGTTTTTTCAAAGGTTTTACCTTAAAATAGCTCAAACCAGGTCAGCTCACCAGGTATAATCGTTTGACCATGTTACGCTGTTTCTTTCAGGATGCCTTTTCCCGGATGACCAGCTACAACCCAGAGGGATGTTCGTACTGACAGCCTGCCGAGCGACGAGGATTCGGTACAGGGCCCTCTTGCAGTTGAGGCACCAGCGGAGGCACTAACGATACTACCATACGTTGGGCCACCAATGCCACCATCCCCAGCAGTAGGCGATGCACACCACTTGAGTGCACTGCACAAGTTCCAGCGCCAGAGACCACCCAGGTTCCGGGGAGAGACAGACCCGCAGGCGGCCGAGGATTGGCTGGAGGCTGTGGTGAGAGTCTTCAGGGTAGTGGGGACGCCGACAGACTTCATGGTGATCTTTGCTGCCAGATTTCTTCAGGCAGCAGCAGGCAGGTGGTGGAGCCACTTGTTCCAGTTTTGTGACAAGATGAACTTCACATGGGAAGACATCGAGACCTTCTTCAGGGTGCAGTTTGTGCCAGCACCTCTACACCCCGAGCATGTTCAGGAGCTGCTGCCTTTGCCGCATGTTTTTTCAATCGGTAGCCGAGTCATCTGTGGGCAGTAGACAGATGATGCAGAGGTCCAGGAGGACCAGACCAGCAGTTGGGTGATCTCGAGGTTTAGGATCGGTGGTGCGGGGCACCCGGGGTGGGGTCAGAGCCAGGCATGCCAGAAACAGACAATGTTACTCATGCGGCGGAAATGGTCACCAGGAACGTGACTGTCCGACTCCTCGTACAGTTGATCCGCAGGCTTTGGAGGAGCCACCGAGGCAGAAGCAATGTCGGGTGCTTGAGAAACAGCTGAGTAGTGGACAAGGCAGTAGAGCTCCTGGAGCAGGTAGATAGGAGCAGAACTAGTGGATACGTCTCTTGTATTTCTAGTTCCATGTTGCTGTTGTATTTGTGTCTTTGTACTATGAGATGCAATAATAAAAAAAAGACACTTATCTTTGTTTTCTTTCCGGTCCTTTTTTTTGGTTGATACTGAGTAGTCCTGGTTAAAACTGTTGACTTGACCCTCACTTTCGATATTTCTACTGGAGGAGACCCAGTGACCTCACACTGATGCCGACAGTGTGTCTCGACCCTTGGAGGCGAGAGTGACAATTGGATCTCTTGGTAGTTACGTCGAGGCCTTACGACGTCATACCTGGCATGAATACATCATTCATGTCAGGATTGACTGTATTAGGCAATGGGCGTGGTTCATCTGGGGGATGAGACCGAGTTTCTCTTTTCGGAAAAGGATAAATTTTAGGATCTCTTCAGATCGTAGGAAAAGAAGGTGCAGATCATCCAGGAGCGGATGAAGACTGCACGGTGTAGTAAGAAATAAGAAACCGGCTCTAGTATGAGAGACTCGAGTGTGTTAAATGTTTAAAGAAGGGGAAGATTTAAGGAGAGATGATTCTGCGAAGCAGTAGACGTGGAGGCAGAGCTAGGAGATAAGCATGAGGTGGTGTATATCATAACATGCTACCACCACCCGCCTTAGTTATCCCCGCCAGGCTCAGGGAGCTGGAGGGTGGAGGAAGAGTGTGACCGCTTGAAGTCAAGGAGTGTGACCCAATGGATCTAGAAATGATTCAAGGGATAGTCTGTGTGCACTACTAGCTGCTGTAGTAACGGACGTCGATATGAATAATTCCTTGCTTTCACAAATCTTGTTCCAGACCTAGATTTTCCGGTAACCCGTGGACTTAACCCTCACGTATGGAGATACCTTCAGAGGAGACTCGATAATCACACTTATGACGACAGTGTGGTTAGACCCTCGAGGCGAGAGTTTCGGTTGGAATCTCTTGGTAGCAGCGTCGAGGCCTTACGATGTTGGTCTGAGTATGGATTGGATCCACAGTTCATACACGGATTGACTATATTAGGCAATAAGGTTGTCGTTTAACTACGACGTTGGGATGGGTTTTTCATGGTCGGTGAAAAGGAAACCCCAGGCAGCACATGATAAACTCATGCTCAGGTGGGTGCGACCGATCACTCTTGATTCGGTCAACCTTACCCTCGTGGCAGCAGTCGTTTTGAGTTTCAGTTCTAGCAGGATTTGGAGGCCTCATAGTTCGAGAATGGCGATCACGTCCTTATACGGGTCTCACCTCGATGAGGTTTACGGAGATGTGGCCAAAGCGGCAAGTCATCTCCGAGGTTCAACGGACCTTTCTAGGTCCTCAGCTGGGTAAGCGGGGTGGTTTACTGCTTGACCCATCCACCTCAGTTGCACCAGGTGCACGACGATTTCCACGTATCTCAATTGAGGAGATACGTGCTCGACCCTTCGCATATCATCGACCATGAGGAGTTGGACGATGGCGATGAGGTGTCTTTCACAGAGGTTCCAGTGGGGATCGAGGATCGACAGGAGCGGATCCTACGAGGATGACCGATTCCTCGGGTGCACTTTCTCTGGTAGTACGGGAAACTTCGAGTGAGCACATGGGAGCGGAAGGCTCCGATGCGTGCTTTGTACCGCTTTTGTGAGCCTAGTTTGTGTTAAAGCTTTACGAGGACGTAAATCCCTGAGGTGGGAGTAATGTAAAGACCCAGAAATTTCAAGAAAATTTTTTATCTTAATTTTCATTGGAATTTTACAAGAACGCAGTTTCTGACGGCGCCTGATTCCGAGGCCCGGTGTGCCCGGAATCATTTTCCGAAGTTTAGCTCGGGTACGTTCAGTGAACGAACGAGCGGGTTTTTCTAACTTTTGAACTGATGTTCGGAATCGAAATCTAAGGGCACCGATGAAACCGCAGCGCCGGTAATTGCATAGGAATACCTTTTCTGAAGGTGCGTTTGCTCGGGTGGTGATGTTTAAAAAAAATTGAGGAATAAAAATATAATCGTTTATTTTTATTTCTTTACTAGGTGGTTTAAGTGAAATTAAGTGGTTTTACAACTTAATTTCTCTCTACTTTGTGGTTTAACTCATAGGATCGGAATTTGTAGTGGGACCTGTTGGGTTGCTAACCTCCCTTGGGATAATAAAGTAGAAGTGGGTCCCACATGAGCCCCACCCGTTCACTTTTTCCATAACTCCTCACCTACCCCTTTAATTTTTTAAACTCATATTAAATTGAGTAACGCACCTGTACCCCCCTACTTAGTTCCAAGTCAACTCTTGTTTTTGTTTGTTTTTTTAAACGCCTCATAAATTGGTCAACACATGTTAATTAATTCGTGGATTCTTTTGAATTTTGAAAGAGTTGACATGAGGAATAAAATAAGGGAAACCCTTTTTTTATTTATTTGGGTGGTTTGTTGTGCGAGAAGATTTGGGGAGAATTACTCTGGACTTGAAGAACGTTCTTCCTCGTTGAAGAATGCGAAGAACAATGAAGAACGCCGACGATCCTCTTCTTCCACTGCGATAAGGGAGAAGTCGCCGACCGCGGTGGTCATCACCGACGACCACGTACCTTCCTTCTTCATCTCTGCAAAAAGTGAGGAGACGCCGCTTCCTCCTCGGACGCACCCCGACGTCCACAGAATCTACATCCGACCCCCGCAACGCTGTTCTCCGCGGCTTTCGACGTGCGACGTCATCATCTTCCCCCACGACGAATGCACGCCCCGATGAATCAAAGGTAGGGAATTTAAATTGTGATTGTTGGTGAACCCTCGTTTACTCCCTTCTAAATCTAAAAATGCGGTTCAACTAAATATTAATTTGATCCACAATGATTATTTTGCGGGTTGGCATTATTGTTATGATTCTTTTTTAAGAGGTTTTAGGGGATTGTCTATACTTTTTTTTTGTTCGAGATTACTCCCTTGATTTTTATTCTTCTTTAATATTTCCAACTGCTATCTTTTAACGAGAGGGGGCCGTTCCGCACAAACACGGCCGACCCACATCCTTTTTCCATATTGGATTTCATTGGGGTTTGGTACGAGAAGGCGTGGTGCCGTCGCACCACGCGGAATCATGCGACAAGGAAATGCGCGGCACCGTCGCGCCGCGTCTTGAAAAACAAACATGGGCGCGACACCATCGCGCCACGTCGGAGAAACCTGTTGACATCCACGGACGGAGTCGGGCCACGGCGAAGGGGCACGGCACCAATGCGTCGCGCCGAAGAACCACGATGACGGCGCATTTTGTTAATTGACGTGCGGATTGACGAGCGACGACATAGCGGAGCCGGAAAGTATTTTTGAAGCTTGCGCAGTAAAGTACGAGACCCGAGATGAACACCGGCTCAGACAGTTTTTAAAACGGACCACCAGAGAAACTCCGGTGGCCCGCGGAAACACCCGGAGGCGGCGGCGGTTGTGCCACCACCCTCAATTAACGGCGAGGGGCGGGCCGCGCGCACCCCCCGCTCCCCGACTTCGGCTCGGCCACACTGAGCCGCGGCTGGCCATTCAGGCCGGACCGAGCCGGCCGGGCTGGGCCACGCCGGGTCCAGTCGGGTCGGACCCGGGTCGGGCCGACCCCGGGGGGGTCGGGCCGGGTCGGTCCGGGCCCAGACCCCCCGTTTTCGGACCACTTTCAGTCAAATGCCCATATCTTGAGCTACAGACCTCCGATCGACACACCGTCAGTCGCGTAGAGATCCTTGGAACGAGACGGTCGTTTCGGAATATTACACTCAAGGTTTCGGAGAACTTTGTGTTCGGGCGGGTTGGTTCGTACACGAAACCAACCAGGCCCTCGGAGCGGAAACGCTTATATCTTGAGCTCCGGACGTCCGATTGACGTGCTGTCGACTTTGATGGATTCTTCTAAGTGATACGGATCTTTTGGCTTACTCCACTCGAGGTTTGGATGCCGTCGGAGTGCGGTCGGGTTGGTTTGGTCACGAAATCCAACCGGGCCCCGGGAACAAAAAGGCCAATAACTCACAGAACGGGCGTCCGACTGACGCGCCGTCTGTCTTGTTGAATTCCTCTAGATTTTACGGAACTTTTGGCATACTTCGCCTGAGTTTTGGTTGCTGTTGGATAGTGGTCGGGTTGGATTGTACCCAGAATCCAACCGGACCCCTGGATCGGAAAAGCTGATATCTTTCAGATAGGACGTCCGTTTGACGAATCGTCAGCAGCGTTGATGATCACGTTCAGAAACGGTCCCTATGAGTATATCCTATGAGAGTTCGGGGTACAGTTGAGAAACGGCCGGGATTGATTCCCTCACAAAACCAACCGGGCCCCTGGGACGAAAAGGCTAGTTACTCACAGATCGGGCGTCCGATTGACGCGCCGTCTGTTGCGTTGAGACCCCTATGACGAGGCGGTCCTTTGAGATACTTCTTTGTGAGACATTGAGATACTTGGAGGATCGACTTGTAGCTCGTGGAGCGGACCCTCCCAGAGACGAGCGTGCAGAGTACGGAGACCGTGTAGCCGACTGAGACCTTATGACTACTTGACCGACTCGACTTGGAGTGAGTCGACTAGCCCAGTGGACGGAGAACTACTTTGTGAGGTGCAGACACATGGCGGATGGAGCACTACCTGTGTGACAGTGCAGACCCGTGGTACTCGTCCGGAGAGTACCTCAGCAGGCTACTAGGTGGTGTGCACTACTGTGTTTGGGTGGCATACCCCAACGGGAAGCACTACTATGTTTGGGTGGCTGGCCCGCGGTACTCGACAGGAGGAGTACCTCTGCAGTCTTAGGTTAGTGAGCAGTACCTTGGAGTCGTGACAGGACCACTGTACACTCCAGAGACGGAGCTCTCCAGCAGTTACGGTTTCGATAATGAAAATCTTGATTTGAGTTGAGTCTATGAACTTTGTGTTTCCTCATGATTGAGATGGGTTACTTGATAACTTAGGTATATGTATGGGCATATACCTAGGTAGTGGTTATCCGTTGATTTCACAATCCTTGTGTTTCCTCATGATTGAGATGGGTTACTTGATAACTTAGGTATATGTATGGGCATATACCTAAGTAGAGGTTATCTGTTGAGATCTTCTTTGTGGTTATCCTTGTTGGTTTTAGTGAGACCTTGAGGGTCTTGGGGTCCCTACTGAGTATCGTATACTCACCCTTGCACGGGCTATGCCCGCACCTCGTTGTGTTGGTTGTAGACGACGGCAGTGCTGAGGAAGGCCGAGTGTTCGAGGACTGGACGGTACCCGGAGGTGGACTACACAACGAGTCAATACCCGAAGGTGGACTTCACAGCGAGACGACACTCAGAGGAGGTTGATGGGTGAGAGCGTTGTGGAGGCTATCTGTACCTACCCTTCAGGTAGGATCCGTGGTGGACGATCCTGGAGAAGCGCCATCTGTACCTACCCTTCAGTTAGGATCCGAGGAGGACGACCCAGGAGCCGCATCCATCCCTCCAGCTGTTGTCTTTTTCTGTTGTACTTTGTTCAGTTGTAGTTGTACTTTCTTTTGGGTTTGTATTCTGGCCCATCTACCTTTCCGCAATTCTCTTTGTACTTAGTGTTTTACTTCCGCTTGTATTCTGTGGTGTTTTGTTTACTTTTATAAAGGTAATTCCTTCCATGTTATCGGGATTTACGCCTTTGGTGCTAGTCGCCAGCCCCTGGCCTATGGAAGGCGGGCTTGGGGTAGTCACGGCACGGGCCCCAAGGACGGGTCGTGATAGAAACAAATCCAATCACATTTTCTAAACCAAACAATCGGTTAATACAGTCAACATTTTCAACACAATCAATAAAAATTACTATAAAATTTATATTTATTGAAATCAACCTTACACCACATCCTTCACAATAATAATTTCAACAAAACAACCACATATATTGAAAACCATTTTTTCAAATAGTTTCCCATTAATTTAACATACCATTTTTTTAAAATATCATATTAAAATTAATCATTAATCAAAACACACAAAAATATATCATATTTCCCAAATCTAGAAAGCATCACAAAACTAGTTCCAAATAAGGATCATAGTTCAAAACATTACTATTTTCACATAATAACTGTTAATTTAATATTAAATACTAAATGTTCTATAAATATGGAGAAAACATAACTTCCACCTACGTTAGGGTTTCACGGCCCCCTCCCCACAAGGTGTACCCCTCCAGGGATGACAATTTGAGAAGTGAGATAGTGACTCATATATCCCGCCTCCAATGGGCCCTAGGATAGCAAGTATAACTAAGGGTATAATAAACCCAAAAAGTGGAGGCATTATGCTCTAATAGAAAACATGAGAAAGGGAGAGATAACAGAAACACCAACCAACACCAACTCAGAATGAAATATAAAATTAAAAAATAGTACATATGTGTAATTTGACAAAAAAATACTACAACTGAAATGGAAAACTATTTGTACCAATAGAAAGTAAAGACAACAACAACCACGAATCCCGAACATCTCATGCAACCCCTAGATAGTAGTAACTATCCTGATCTCCAACCTGCTCTATATTACATGAAAAAAGGATTATATATATATGTAGGGTGAGTATACCAATTTACTAATTAAGATCCTCCAAAGAGACTCTACTGCTAAATTTAAAAAATCATTCTAAAGCACAGTGAACCACATGTGAATCTAACTCATCACCTAAATAGGTATACTAAGTTCCTAGCCTCTCCATGGATACTCTCACCCTGTATCACATAAGAGAGTATGTAATATAATAAATAATATCAAGGGTAACCCTCTACCGCTTCCCCACTTGTTTTCCCCTTTTCCCAAATATTGCATGTTTTGATCATCTCTGTCCCAAAAGTCTTGCCTACAAAGACGTGGGTGAAGCACCACAACATGCACCTCATGTAGAAAAAACACCATATCTGTGTAACCAATGTAAGTAGGTAGTTTTTGGGACCCACCACATCTCTCATAACATGTATCATATGTTGAATATTAAACATCTAGCCATTATATCTCATACACCATGTAAGGATATTCAAGCCATTATAGCCTATACATGTTACACCTATAGTTGTCAATAGGAAACTATATCCAGAATATTGGTGTGTGAATAACGAAATTCCGTTATAGCCCTCTACACACATATATGGGAAAAAATAATCACTATGCCTAATATCTCAAGTAACTTCCATGAGAAGAGAGTGGGACCAAAGGGGGTATTCATCCATTCGTCCTACCATCAAAATGATTGGGAAAACATTCCCAATGGATCAAAATCTCTAGTGGGTCAGTTTCCTTAACTGAAGGAGTGTATTATCCTATAGAAACACAAAAATTGCCAATTATACTATATCTCAAAACCACACCATTGGAATAACCATGTCTATAACTCAACTGCATATTGCATCTATCGGACACTTGGATTGTACTTTTAAGACTACATATCCTATAAGAACAAAACCATTTAAAGAGCAATATTACACCACGTTAATCCATTTTAATTTTCCAAATTATGTTAATTAATTAGTTATACATTAATTTACCATTAATAATTCCACGTTATATTTCTTTATCATCACACCAATGTTTTATTCCCTATAGGAATAACCAAACCAAATCCACAACATCTCTGAAATATTAACTGATCATTGCATCCATGAAATCCCAAAACAATCATTTAACTTCATTAATTCAATCATTTAATAACATAATTATTAATTTCTATATTCACATACATTCTAAAAAACATTCAAAGCTACAAAACAAAAGGGGATCGACATGGTGGGTAGTTGAACTACTCGTCAAGTCATTGCTACCAATATAAATAGTGTAGACCAATCATCCCTTAAAAATCTAATCATAGAAAATACGTGGAATACCCTACAGGTCTTAACCCATTTTGGAAGGATGATATACAGGACTATCTTACTTTAGCAGTGGGGAAAGTAATATAGATAAACAAAAAACAAAAATATCAAATCATCCAATCATTCATATTCATATTATTCCATCATATTCAATGTCCTCCCTAACACCCCCATGCATAAACAAATGAATCTATCCACTATAGGTGTCAACTTACACCACAACCACTGGGGATCTCTCCCCCATATTTCACCAAACATATTAAGGACCACATCAAAAAATAAGTAGCATGAAACAAACATCATATCAACTATGATTTTTCCCATTAACAAGGCATTCTTCCTTCACACGCAATGAGCTCTAAAAGCTCTATGAATAAGGCTATTGTACTATAATATAAAGTGGGTAACTCAAAACATTATGAGGAATTTTTATTTATCAAAAAAATAGTTATTTAATTCATAATGAATTAACCATTTCATTAATAGTAGGTTCCAACTATAGCCATTCTAAATAGAAATATATCATAGCTATCACAAATTTATACATGCTTACTACCCAAATTTGATTAACAACAAATTATAACAACAAAAACAAGATTCATTTACATGACTCTTTATCTATAAAAAATTGTTTAATGTTAATCCCAGTTTACATTCTTTACCATTTTCCATCAGAATGAAAAGCTAAAAAAATGAAGCAAATATATCACACTTTATAAAATAACCAGAGGCAATAATATAGTATTGATAACAAATGATTTATTTGGAACAAATGTTTATTATGTCATTTCTATAAGGCCCCAGCCTTAAACATTACTTAATAATTAGTTATTACAACATTACACATTGGGGATCTTTTCAGGTTTAGTATTTTAGATAATTAGATTATAAAACTTGCATTACATTCCACATTTAAACATAGTGGTTACATAAAAGATAATATTCATTTTTCCCATCAATGGAAAAAATATTTAAAATATAACATGGATTCTTTCTTGACACTTCCTTGAAACTATCATCATATCATGTACCATTCCATTGACCTGTGAATAACATTTCAAAAACTTGGGATGAGCATAAAAAGCTCATAAAGGGATATAAAAGTACGAAATGAAAACATTAGTCCATGTATGAAATCATACATCACTCATAAAACATAAGAATTTTAACATACTTCATCAATTCATGAATAAATCATAGAAATCCTAAGACATAAAGGCAACTTGAGGCATTGATAACATTGTTACATAGGGAGTAACCCTTATGGTTACGTTTGGAATACCCATCACAGTATATTCCCTAAATCTCTTCAGAGAAACCTTAACGTTTAACCTCTTCGCGTTACCCAATGCATTAGAGAGCTATATCGGGCTCACCCACCCTTAGTTTATCATAGAACCACCCGTCCTCATAACAATTCTGAAGAACCATAACATAATCATATCACATAAAACATTCATAAAAGAAACATAATATTTCCACATTTCAATAACAAGATATCAATACAACACATTGATATAATAAAAAAATTATGAAAACCATTTTCAATACCAAAATAAAAGAAAATCAGTACATGGTATTTATTTTTCATTTTTAAAAAAGGTTAGGTTATGGCTTGTAGAGGAAGCCGAAACTCAAATAACGGTCACGACAGTGGAGAAGTCATTGTCGTTGCATACGTATGACAAAAAAACATTCCTTTTGTTGTTTAGTAAATCGCTTCGTATAAAAAAATATTCCTTTTGACTAGAAATAAAATTCAAAGGGGTTTATACACCATATAAAAGAGAGTTCTGTATAGTATAAAATATGCCTCAATGAAAGGAGATTGAGACGAAGTCCCTTACCTCGTGTCCGACTTGACTCGATCGTTCTTTAACCTCCTGAATAATAAACATGAGTTAATTTCTACTTTATTAAGAAAGTTTTTCAAGTTCATTATTCCTTTTACATCACTTATTACCATTTCATGAACACTATGCAATTATTTAGGATAATAATGGTCGTTTTGTCAACCCTGGGCACTTGAGTTAAAAATAAACTTCTTGTAATTACAAGTTGTTCATGTGGTAAAATATCCATTATAGCCAGAATTATATTCATGATGTAGATATCATATATATCATATATATCCAGTATATACATGCATTTATAATATTACATAATGTTTGGAGGTAAGAAATGAAATGCACCGTTCATGGAGACGGTAAGTCGTACGTACGCATGAACGCTACTTTCATTTCTATATCATATTTAATGGAATGTAATAAAAATGACATCAAGGTATATTATAATTCTAGTATAATATCATATATAATATCATTAACTCCATCCTTTATATGTCCCACATATGGCATTAATGAATCAAATTACATTGAGGGGGCGGTAGTCCGCACTTCCTAAAATGAAGATACCGCGTTTACCCATAATGGAAGCCATAAAGGTATTCCATAAATAAAATATACAGAAGCATAAAGAACAAATAAAAATATTATATATCATATATAAATATAGTGACAACTTAATGGCCACCTTTTAAGGTATTATATGGATATTTAACAATCATCGTTTCATGAGGTAGAAATTCACCATCCATGGAAATAGTATGTTCTTTTACCATTAGATGTAGGTTTGTGTAAGTGTAGCTTGAATAATTCTTATAAAAACATCCAATTATATTAAAAATAATGGTTTTGTTACAAAATAAATGAATAAAAAGAGTTTAGGGGGTTGGAGAAACAAAATAAAACAAAAGAACATTAGAGAAGACTTTATACTTAAATCGGGTAACTCCTCTTGGTTTGAACCAAAAGGGTTTCTTGAAGAGCTTTATTCATAAAGTAAGGCTTATAGGATGAACAGTGGGATGTGGAGAGTTAAAATGAGAAGGGATTGGCCGATCCAAAGGCTTTTGAAGTGTGAGTAAAGAGGTATAGGTGGGGGCCTTTAATAAGAGGATAGGAGGGGCACTCTTGGAATGTTAAGAAATGTTACTTTATTTTAAAAAGAGTTTCGGATTTAAAAGGTCCCAAATTGATATATTTATAGGATAATGTGATAAGGGTACGAAATATACTCATCCAATAGGTCTTTGATAAGTGTAATTCTTATATTTTCATTATATTTTCATTTTATTTAAATCGTTAATTAATGAGGTAATCGTTGTATCATCATGATGTCATAAATAATTTAATTTATTTAATGTCAGAAAATTATAAAAAATTATATGATGTAGTAAATATTTGAATTTTTCCAATGACTATATATAGTCCAAGATATCATTTATTTATACAAAAATAAAAAATGTTTTACTCAGGTGATACATTCTTTAGTGATATTCTCCTTTCTTTAAAAATAAAAAGATAAAGTGTCACATTCACCCAAAAGTGATTCCATGGGGTCCCAATGTTTGGAACAAGGCATCCCATGGTCGTCCATGACACAACCAGTAGCATTAGGACATATTTTGGGGTCATTTTTATATTATTATGATATTATTTTATTATCCTTAACTACCCGATTACTAATTTATCAAGATAATTAAAGATAATTACCATCATTACTATTCATAATGTCCAAAAAAAGTCTTAATTAGATAATTTGGACCTTATTATTCCAAATATGGAATCCATTTTACCAAACTCCAAACATAGAAATTGCAATAATAAATTTAAAAATAATTCTCATTGTCAAAACAAATAGCGGGTTTTTTAAACAATATCTATGAAAAGTTTGACACTTTTTTATGCCCAATTACAAAGTGAAATTAATTATAATGACCACCATTGGATTAGATGGTAAAAATATATTCTAATTAAACTTTAAGACCAATTAAAAAAGAATATGTAACCATATAATTAAATTAGATGAAAAAGCAGTTTTGATGTAAAATGCAGTATTTTTCACTATTCATAAAAAAATGAACATGGTCAGAAAAATACCAAAAATTTACCCAAGGTATATTTTAATGTCCCAATCATAAAGAATAATTATATTTTGACAAATAGTGCTTATAAAATTGTTAAAAGATAGATTTAAAAATGGTACTCCATCAAAAGGCGTTAAAACAATCTTTTAAAAATATTAGTGTATTCCATGCTTAAGATTGGATTTATTCTCATTTTAAGCCTCTAAAACACTATCTAATTCATAAATATACATAGTTAAGAATTTATTATTATTCATTACTTACTTGGGATGTTACATCCTTCCCCCTTTAGAAAATTTTGTCCCCGCAATTTATTTACTTATTGAATAAGTGGGGGTATTTATCCCTCATTTCATTTTCAGATTCCCATGTTGCCTCTTCAATCATGTGGTTTTTCAAAAAAACAATTACTTGATGAATCACCTTATTTCGCAACACTTTCTCCCTTCGGTCAAGAATCTGTACTTGTTGTTCTCTATAAGAGAGATTCCCTTCCAACTGAACTACCTCTGGGCTCGAAACATGAGATGGATCTGGCATATACTTTCTCAACATCGAAACATGAAAAAAATTGTGTACCTGAGATAAACTCGGAGGTAAAGCCACTCGGTATGCAACTGATCCAACTCTATCCAAAATTTTATATGGTCTAATGAACCTTGGACTCAACATTCCTTTCTTACCAAATCGGATCACACTTTTCCATGGTGAGTCTTTGAGGAAGACATGATCACCTACCTCAAAAGAGAGATCCTTCCTCCTGTTGTCTGCATAACTCTTCTGCCTGCTCTGAGCTATTTTCAGGTGTCTCTATATCAAATGAACTTTTTTTGCCATCTCTTATACTAGTTCTAGTCCCATCAACTTCCTTTCACCCAATTCATCCCAGAAAGCTGGAGTTCAACACCACTTCCGATATAACACCTCAAATGGTGTCATCTGTATACTAGAATGAAAACTATTATTATATGAAAATTCAACCAAAGAAAGATGTTGGTCCCAAATTCCCTGATAATCCATCAAACAAGATCCTAGCATATCTTCTAAAGTCTGAATTGTTTTTTCGGACTGACCATCTGATTGAGGATGAAAAGCTATACTAAAATTTAATTCAGTACCCAATGACTTATGAAGGCCTTTCCAAAAGTTAGATGTAAACCTAGGATCATGATCAGATACAATGGATAGAAGAACTCCATGTAACCTGACTATCTCTTTAAGATAAAATCGATAAAGTTGATCTAGAGAGAAGGTATCTCTAATAGGAAGGAAATGAGCATATTTAGTCAAGAGATCAATAATAACCCAGATTGCATTATTATCTCGAGATGTCTTTGGTAATCCCACAACAAAGTCCATGGATATATTCTCCCATTTCAACTCTCGTACTGGTAAAGGCTGAAGCATCCCTTTCAGTAACTGCCTCTCTACTTTAACCTGCTGACAAGTCAAACACTTCACAGTAAAATCAGCAATATCTCTTTTCATTCAATCCCACCAGTAATACTCCCGCAGATCTCTGTACATCTTAGTACTGCCAGGATGAACTGAAAACGGAGAACTATGAGCTTCACATAACAACTCTCTGTTCAACTGTGAATCACAAGGCACACACAATCTCTTCCCAAATCTCAAAACACAATCATTAATAATTTTGAATTCTGGCAACTTACCCTTCTGAAGCAACTCTACCCTTTTCTGCGACTCACTATCTTGATCTGTTCTTGCTTGATTCTGTCTGATAAGGAAAATTTCACTGATACCTGAAACAAAATAGAATGAAATCCTGCACCAACAACTTTTATTCCAAAGTTCATCAAATACTTAACCAAAGGATCACGTTCCAAACGCAACATTGTTAATGAAGCATCACTTCTTCGACTCAATGCATCAAGCACTTTATTTGCTTTTTCCGGATGGTAATGAATTGTACAATCATAATACTTTATTAATTCTAGCCATCTCCTCTGTCTTATGTTCAATTCTTTATGAGTGAATATATACTTTAAACTTTTGTGATCAGTATATATTTCACACTTTACTCCATACAAATGATGCATCCAAATTTTTAAAGCGAAAACAACAGCAGCTAATTCCAAATCATGTGTGGGGTAATTTACCTAATGAGTTTTCAACTGACGTGAAGAATATGCAATTACCTGATCATTCTGCATTAGGACACAACCAAGTCCATTTAATGAAGCATCACTGTAGATAACAAACTACCCATTCCTGGAAGGTAGTGCCAAAACTGGAGCATTCACCAATCTTCTTTTCAATTCCTGAAAACAATCATCACATTCTTTTGTCCAGATAAACTTAACACCCTTCCGAGTTAGCTTAGTCATTGGACTAGATAACCATGAAAATTTTCTAACAAAACTTCGATAATAGCCAGCCAAACCAAGGACATTACGAATATCAGTTACATTTTTGGGTCTTGGCCATTCTTCAACAACCTTTGTTTTTGCAAGATCACTAGTTATCCTATCTTTAGAAGCAATGTGACCAAAGAATGAAATTTATTGCAACCAAAACTCACACATTCTGAATTTCCCATAAAATTTCTTTTCTTTCAAGGTTTTCAAAATAACCCTTAAATGTCTTTCATGCTCCTATTTACTTTTAGAAAACACCAAAATATCATCAATGAAAACCACCACAAACTTATCCAAAAACTCATGGAAATTTCTATTCATTAAGTCCATGAATACAACAGGTGCATTGGTGAGCCCAAAAGGCATTACTAAAAATTCATAATGGCCATATCTTGTATGAAATGTAGTCTGTGGAACATCTGCTTCTTTTACCTTCAACTGATGGTACCCCGATCTCAGGTCAATCTTTGAAAAATACTGAGCTCCCTGGAGCTGATAAAACAAATCATCGATATGAGGCAAAGGATATTTGTTCTTAACAGTGATGTTATTCAAGGCTCTATAATCAATGAAAAGTCTCATAGAACCATCTTTCTTTTTAAAAAATAAAATAGGAGCACCCCATGGTGATGTTCTAGGTCGAATGAAACCTTTCTCTAATAAATCTTGCAATTTCTCCTACAACTCTAAAAGTTCAATTTGTGCCATTCGATTAGGGGGTTTTGAAATTAGCTTAGAATCAGGAACTAAGTCAACAGTAAACTCAACATCCTGATCGGGTATTATTCCAGGAAACTCATCAGGAAAGACTTCAGGATACTCACTTACCACTGGCACATCATTAATCTGAACAGTTCCCTTGTTTTCAACAATATGTGCAAGGTAACATTCATTTCCATCTTTTACATGTTTCTCATCTTCTTGATATGTTATCAACAGTAAGGGTTAATTCTTGTACAGAAACTGAAAGACTTTATGAAAAGAAAATTATTTAGCTCTACAGTCAATCTTAGAATGGTAAATAGAGAGCCAATCTATACCCAGGATAACATCAAACTCTACTAGAGGTAAAACAATAATGTTTTCAAGTAGGTTCTTTCCACGGATAAGGATATGAAGATTTTTATAAATTCTTCTTGCCTCAACATTTCCCCTAGGTATTTTTATCACAAGTTCAGGAGTCATTTCTTGAGATGGTATTACCATTTTACTATAAAGGTTTTCAGAGATGAAAGAATGTGTAGACCCTGAATCCAACAACACACTGGCATAATCTGAAAAAACAAACAAAGTACCTGATACAACTTCATTTGATGGCCTGACATTTACTGAAGAAGTTTCAAAGGATTTCACCACCCCTTTCTGCTTGTAGTCTAACTGCTTCCCATCACTCAAACTCTTTTTCAGACACTCATTTGCATAGTGACCCATCTCATTGCACTTAAAACATTTCTCTAACTGTAAATCATATTTGGTCTTACCATCACCCTGATCTTTTTCAGTGCAATCACGAGCCTTATGTCCCATCTTACCACATCGGAAGCACATTTCAGAATTCATAAGACATTCCCCAGCATGTCTTTTACCACATTTATCACAAACTGGAAACTTAGTTTTCTTACCATCAGACTTTTTTGAAGAATTATTCCTTTCTCCTGCCACCTCGGTCTCTTCTTCTTTTGGTTGTTATAGAACACTTGATCATCGACAAACTCCATTTACACCTTCTCATCACATCGAACAAGCTTTTCACAACTTTTTAACTCATGAGATGCTAATTCGATTTTATATTTTGGCTTTAATCCTATGTAAAAAACGATTGATTTTACTATCAAGGTCTCGGATAAAATTTAGAGCATACCTTGCCAATCGGGTGAACCTCTCTTCATAAGCAGCCGCTGAGTCATCCTCTTGCCTCAATTCCAAGAATGGTTTTTCCATCCTAAGTTAAACAGCCTTAGAAAAATAATTCTCAAGAAACATACCTTTGAAATCATCCCAGTCAAGAGCATCAATCTCATCAGAGTCCTTGATATTTTTAACCATCGACCACCACTGATCTGCTTCACCCTCCAAATGGAAAATATCAAGACTAACCTTTTGATTTTCTGAACACCCCATGACATCGAAAATCTTCTCTAGTGCTTTAATCCACCTTTCAGCTAGCACAAGGTCAGATGATCCTCTGAATGACGGGGGATGTTTCCTCATGAAATGTTCCACCACTGACATGTTCCTCTGTGGTTGATCTGGCTGATCTCGTGCATGGATACCGCCACCATTTATCGCTTGATTCAACTGCGCCATTACTACAACAAACTGTTTAGTTCGAATTCCGACCATCTCAAGATACTTATTCGGAAGGTCATTTCCTTCTGTATTCCTTCCTAGCATTGCTTCCTTGTTTCCTCTGCGGAAAACCATTCTGAACAGAAATTTCTTAGATGAAGCAACATGGTAATATTCAAATGATCTATCATTTCAATTTGACCATAAAAAAAAAAAAATTTTGGATAATCATTTAATAGAATTCTAACTCTGAAAGTTATCTAAACCGACCTTTGATACCAACTATAAGGCCCCAACCTTAAACATTACTTAATCTTGAGTTATTACAACATTACACATTGGGGATCTTTTTAGGTTTAGAGTTTTAGAGAATTAGATCATAAAACTTTCATTACATTCCACATTTAAACAAAGTGGTTATATAAAAGATAGTATTCATTTTTCCCATCAATGGAAAAATAATTAAAATAAAACATGGATTCTTTCTTGACACTTCTTTGAGCCTATCATCATATCATGTACCATTCCCTTGACCTGTGAAAAACATTTCTAAAACTAGGGATGAGCATAAAAAGCTCAGTAAGGGATATAAAAGTATGAAATGAAAACATTAGTCCATGTATGAAATCATACTTCACTCATAAAACATAAGCATTTTAACATACCTCAAAAAATCATGAATAAATCATAGAAATCATAAGATATAAAGGAAATTTGAGGCATTCATAACATTCTTACGTAGGTATTAACCCTCATGGTTACGTTTGGAATACCCATAACAGTATATTCCTTAAATCTCTTCAAAGAAACCATAACATTTAACCCCTTCATGTTACCAAATACATTGGAGAGTTATATTGGGCTCACCCGCGCATAGTTTATCATGGAACCACTCATCTTCATAACAATTCCCAACAACCATAACATAATCGTATCGTATAAGACATGCATAAAGGAAACATAACATTTCGACATTTCAATCACAAGATATCAACACAACACATTGATATAATAAAAACATTATGAAAACCATTTTCAATAAAAAAAATAAAAGAAAAGTAATACATGGTGTTTATTTTTCATTTTAAAATAAGGTTAGGATATGGCTTGTAGAGGAAGCTGAAACTCAAATAATTGTCACAGCAGCGGAGAAGTCGTTGTCACCGCATACGTACGACAAAAAAACATTCCTTTTGTCGTTTAGTAAAACGCTTTGTATAAAAAAACATTCCTTTTGACTATACATAAATTTCAAAGGGGTTTATACACCATATAAAAGAAAGTTGTGTATAGTATAAAATATGCCTCAATGAAAGGAGATTGAGACGAAGTCCCTTACCTCGTGTCCGACTTGACTTGATCATTCTTTAACCTCCTGAATAATAAACTTGAGTTAATTTCTACTTTCTTAAGAACATTATTCAAGTTAATTATTCCTTTTATATCATTTATTACCATGTCATGAACATTATGTAATTATTTAGGATAATAATGGTTGTTTTGTCGACCCTCGGCACTTGAGTCAAAAATAAACTTCTTGTAATTACAAGTTGTTCATGTGGTAAAATATCCATTATATCCAGAATTATATTCATGATGTATATATAATATAAATCATATATATCCAGTATATACATGAATTTATAATATTACATAAATTTTGGAGGTAATAAATGAAATGCGCCGTTCATGGAGACGTTAAGCCGTACGTACACGTGAATGCTACTTTCATTTATATTTCATATTTAATGGAATGGAATCAAAATGAAATCAAGGTATATTATAATTCCAGTACAATATCATATATAATATTATTAACTCCATCCTTTATATGTCCCACATATGGCATTAACGAATCAAATCACATTGAGGGTGCGGTAGTCCACACTTCCTAAAATGAAGATATCACGTTTACCCATAATGGAAGCCATAAAGGTATACCATAAATGAAAAATATAGAAGCTTAAGAAATAAAAAAACATATTATATATCATATATAAATATAGTGACATCTTAATGGCTGCCTTTGAAGGTGTTATAAGGATATTGAACAATCATCGTTTCGTGAGGAAGAAATTCACCATCCATGGAAACAATATGTTCTTTGACCATTAGATGTAGGTGTGTGGAAGTGTATCTCGAATAATTCTTATAACAATAACCTTTTATATTTAACATACTGGTGTTGTTACAAAATAAATTAATAAAAAGAGTTTAAGTGTTGGAGAAGAAAAATAAAACAAAATAACATTAGAGAATACTTTACCTTTAAATCGGGTAACTCCTCTTGGTTTGAACCAAAAGGGTTTCGTGAAGAGCTTTCTTCCTAAGGTAAGGCTTCCTGGATTAAGAGAGGGATGTGGAGAGATAAAATGAGTAGGTATTGGCCGAGCCAACAGTTTGAGATGTGTGGGTGAGGAGGTAGAGGTGGGGCCTTTTATAAGAGTAGAGGAGGGGCACTCTTGGAATGTTAAGAAATGTTACAATATTTTAAAAAGAGATTCAGATTTAAAATGTCCCACATTGATATATTTCAAGGATAAAGTGATAAGGGTTCGAAATATACTCATCCAATAGGTATTTGACAAGTTTAATTCTTAGATTTTAGATTATATTTTCATTTTATTTAAATCGTTAATTAATGAGGTAATCACTGTATCATCATGACGTCATAAATAATTAAATTTACTTAATTTATAAAAAGTATAAAAAAATACTATGATGCAGGAAATATTTGTAGCTTTATAATGACTATTTATTTTCTAAGAGATCATTTATTTAGACAAAATTAAAAATGTTTTACTCAGGTGAGACATTCTTTAGTGATATTCTCCTTTCTTTAAAAATAAAAAGATAAAGTGTCACATTCACCCAAAAGTGATTCGATGGGGTCCCTAAGTTTGGAACAAGGCATCCCATGGTCGACCATGACACAACCCGTAGCATTAGGACAAATTTTGGGGTCATTTTTTATTATTATGATATTATTTTATTATCCTTAACTACCCGATTACTAATTTATCAAGATAATTAAAGATAATTATCGTCGTTACTATTCATAATGTCCAAATAAAAATGAGTTTTCATTAGATAATTTGGAAATTATGATTCCAAATATGGAATCCATTTTACCAAATACCAAACATAGAAACTGAAATAATTAATTTAAAAATAATTCCCGTTGTCAAAACAAATAGCGGGTTTTTTTTGAAACAATATCTATGAAAAGTTTGGCACTTGTTTATGCCCAATTGAAAAGGGAAATTAATTATAATTACCACCATTGTATTATATGGTAAAAATATATTCTAATTACACTTTAAGACCAATTAAAAAGATAATCTAACCATATAATTAAATTTGATGAAAAAGCAGTTTTGATGTAAAATGCAGTATTTTTCACTATTCATAAAAAAATGAACATGGTCAGAAAAATACCAAAAATTTACCCAAGGTAAATTTTAATGTCCCAATCATAAATAATAAGTTTATTTTGATAAATAGAGCTTATAAAAGTGTGAAAATATAGATTTAAAAATGGTTCTGCATCAAAAGGCGGTAAAACAATCTTTTAAAAATATTAGTGTATTCCATGCTTAAGATTGGATTTATTCTCATTTTAAGCCTCTAAAACACTATCTAATTAATAAATAGACATAGATAAGAATTTATTATTATTCATTACTTACTTTGGACGTTACAATTTCCATGGTGGTCTAGTGGGATAAAATATGATAAAACTATATTTTCACAAAAAATAATAGAGAATCAATGAATCCCTTACTTCAAAAAGTACATGATGTTCATAATACGAGAAATATTATCACAATGGATTACGATCGTCTCCCTTAGGAAAATTGGATATACCCGATGGCGTTGTGGAACGATCGCACCAAACAACACCAAAGAAAACTCTATGATAAGCATGGAGATCATATTCCATAACAGGGAATGGAGAAAAAAAAGTGGAAAAGGATCAATGAAAACATAATAACAGAGGTAGATCAAAACTTCTATAAATGTCGGATTGACACTTGCTTCTTACACCCAAACAAGGGGTGAACATGCAGTAGGAAGAAACATCAATGGGAAAAGATCCATGGATTAAGGTTCGATCACCCCGCTCTTATGGGAAGAAGGAATGGTCTGATCATCTCGCACTAGGGTACAAGATTGTTCAACATGTGAGGAAGATATCTCATCCCCTTTGAAGATTTATAGAGAATAGTTTATTAATATGATTGATATTCCATTAAAATAGTATCGCATTAAACCACACTGTTTGAACAAGTAAAGGAATCAAGAGATTTTTTGAAATTAATATTTGAGGTGTGTGCTTTTAATCATCCTTAATTCCTTTAAAACAAGTCCTCGAATGCGTTTAACATCATTGAAAATATTAAAGAGGAAAAATGTAGGAAGATGGATACATTGTACACCTACCAATACTGGAAACACTATAAATCTAATGATACAAGTAAGAATGTACATCTACCGATGATAGAAGAATTTTTAAAAAAATTACTCACTGATAAGGATGTCAATGTTGAAAAAATGAATCACTAATACCGATGGAACTCTCAACAATATGACTAACTGATACCAATAAACTGTTCACAGAATATCTCACAGATGGAACTGTTCATAAAGGTATCACTGATGGAATTGTTCACATCGGTCTCACTGATGGAACTACTCGCATAGGTCTCACCGATGGCACTTTTAATATTAGACTAACTGATGGAACTTTTCACATGGGTCTCACCAAAGGACCTATTCATATTGGTCGCAAAGATGACATACTTGACATCGATGTCACTGATGGTACTTTTCACATCGGTGTCACCAATTGAACTGTTCTCATCAGTCTCACAAATTAAATTGTTCACATTGGTCTCACTGAAGGCATTGTTCACATTCTGGTCACCAATGCCACTGTTCAGATCAGTCTCATAGATGGTGATGTTCACATCGATTTCACCGATGGAAAAATTCACATCGTTCTCACCGACTCACTATTCACATTGGTCTCACCAATGACACTATTCACATTAGTCTCACTAATAAGATTGTTCACAAAACAAGAATCATTGTTCGAAGAATTGGAAATTTGAAAAAGTGCTGGGAATAAGTTGCCTAGACCTCCAAGAACATCTTAGACATCACATTTCCTCAAAGGAATGGTCTTGAGAGGTCTGAGCCATTACATCTGATACCTATGAAAACATTCTCATTGTTGAGAATTTAAAACCAACCTAAAAGGAAACAAAAAATTGGACCAAAAAACCACCGATCGAGATACCTCTCAAAATGTAGAAATTCCCAACAAGCAACAAACGAAATCAATCTCGTAAACATTAAATTTATATAACAATAATGGGAACATTGTTTCCAGAAACGAGTTAATCTTAATACAAATTTGGGTACTGGGCATGTATCTGTGACTCACATTCCTAGGTAATCTCCTCCATGCCAATGTGTCACTATAAGAAAAGATCCAAGGGGACAAAACATCCACATAGCACATTCTCTTTGTGGTCATTGATCACCACAAGAAACTCCTCAGAGGTCGCATCATCATCAAAATTGATCTCTCCCCAATCAATGATGTTAGGGTCATCATGAAGATAATGATAAAGCTATGACACCTGAAAAATATCATTTATCTGGGTCATCTTTGGGGAAATTGATACTCAATATTCTATTAGCTCCATCATGATCCAACACCTTGAAAGTCCCAACAAATTCGGAAGAAATCTTACTACACCATGACCAATCCTTTGCTTCCCATGACATGGAGTCATCTACAAAAACATGTGATCCCCAAAATCATAATCTTACAGTTTTCTTCTTTGAATGAAAAATGACTTATGACAATCTTTCACTTCCTTCTTACTCTCATGAATCACCAGAACCATCTCTGTCGTATTCTGCAATAGTTTTGGTCCGAGAATTACTAACTCTTCGACCCCGGTCCAGCTCGATGGAGAACGCATCTTTCATCCATACAAGGCTTCGTATAGCTCCATACCAATTATGGAGTGAATAGAATTGAAGTATTTGAAATAGAACAAGGGTATGTGCCTCATCCAAAAACCTCAAAAATCCAAAACAAAAGAGTGAAACATGTCTTCAGGAGTCTGAATGGTACACTCTATCTGATCGTCCCACTATGGATGAAAACAAGTGCTAAGGTATATCAAAGAACCAAAATCATATTGGAGACCTCTCCACACCCTAAAGATAAAACAAGGATCTATATATGAAATGATCATCCTCAAGACTCTATTAAGCCTCACCACCTCCTTCAGATACAACATTGAAAACATCTCCACTAAGCTCGACTCCGTGATCACTATGAAGTGGTCTTATTTAGTTAAATGAACCAATACAACCATAATAGCATCACTACCACCCTGATATTGATGTAAACTATTAACAATGTATGAAGATATGTCCTCCCACTTCCACTAAGAAATAACTAATGACTGGAGAAACCCATTTGGGACAAGGTGCTCAGATATCAACTTATGGAAGACCAAACATTGAGACACAAACTCTAAAACAACATGATGTATTATAGGCCACCATAATTAACTCCTCAAGGAATGGTGTATGTTTTTCAAAGAAGGGTGAACTACTAAAGGTGAAATATGAAACTCTCTGAGAACCATCTCACACATTTTACAAGGAATGGAAATCCTTCCATAATACTACACCCGATGATGTTCATCCTTAGAAGACCCATCAGGGGACTCTCCACAAACAACACAGTCTCTCCCAACCTCCACCTATAGGTCTTCCAAGTAAAACTCTTATGCATACTACACCATATATGAATGCACCATCATCTTAAAATGACAACCTCTTCCCCAAACATCTCACATATTGAGGTGTAATGCAGAATGTTCTTCGATCACTCTCTAGGAATCACCAAATTCACGCATTGTAATACTACGTGACTTCCCGCTAAATTCCTCTACCTCAAAATTCCACTTTACATGTGTATATGATATTTCAATGTTGTATTCTGGTAAGAACTCCATCCAAAGATTTTATCGTATGTTCAAGTTACGATGGGAGAAAACATACCTCAATCTCTTATGATCGGTGAAAACCACAAAGTGCTCACTAACGAATTAATGACTCCACAACATTGTAGAAAACACCACTATCACCAACTAAATATTATGTGTGGAATAGTTAGGATCATGGGGAAGAAACTGCTAAGACCCACAAAAAACAACTGAACACAATGACATCAGATCACTGCCTAACTCTGGATGTGAAGTATTATAGATTACATCAAACTGAACTATCTCTACTCGAAGAAAATTAACTAGAGTACTTAACAAAATCACTATCATATTCTCAAAAGCATCCTAAAACCGATATTTCCTCACAAATCCCTAATCTTTCTTGGTAAATATTTTTATAGGAGTTTAAACCCGAGAGAAATTATAAGGCCCCGACCTTAAACCTTACTTAATATTGAATTAAATGAATAATTCACATTGAGGATCTTTTTAGGTTTATATTTTTAGAGAATTAGGACATAACTATTACATCTCAAAAGATTACAAAGTAGTCACTTCTACTAAATTTCCATAAAATAAAAACTCTTAAAAAGAAACATGTCTAGTTCCATGTATTAGATAGTATGACTTTCCCTTGATCCCATCCTTTACCCTATTCCAAATTAAGTCCTATGAAAAACATTTCAAAAAAACTTGGGTTGAGCATAAAAAGCTCAAAAAGGGATACACAAAGAATGAAAACTATTAGTTTTTCAAAACAACAAGTAAACCATGTATACTTTATAAAAGTAATACCTTCGACCTTTAAGAAGTAGTAAAAACTCTTCACTGAATAAAATATCATTACTTACCCCTTTTGTAACTAAAAGATTACTATAAAACCCATATAAAGAACACATAACATATAAAGGTCACTTGGGACATAAACATACTTAAATTGAATAACCATACGGTCGACTTCCACACATATCACTTAATGGAATAGCCATACGGCCAACTTTCATACCCAATGCATTGGAGGTTATAACGTAACCACCCGTCCCGGTATTCACGGCACAATCCGTCATATGGTTTATCACGTAACCACCCGTAAAATGTCCAAGTACCATCATTACACATAAAATATTGAAAGTATAATCATATCAATAACAACATTTCATTTTCAATTCACAATAAGTAATTCTAAGATATTGAATTAATCATTCCATTTTCCGAAATCATTTAAAAGAGATTTTTGAATCAAAGTGTCCCATACCACTTTGGAGATTTTAATGGAATTATAATTTTAAAACATTAATGTCCATATAAATAAATACTAAAAACCATTTTGAAAACATGGACATTAAAGATAAAGATCTAGAATAATGAATCTTTAAAACATTTAAAATGATATTTTTGTTAAAGAGTTTTTAACAAAATGAGAGACACTTGAATACAAATAATAGCGGAATAACATTTAATCCAAACTTTATAATATCATGAGAATAAAGATATTCATGATACAATATGTCAAAGGATAGTATACACACCATATAAGAGTGAATTGGTGCCTAACAACAATGAAGTCTCAATGAAAATGTAAATTGAGATGAAATCCATTATAAAGATGGTATCCTTAAATTAAGGATAAATATATCACATAATTATGTCTAAGAAATATAAATACACCCAATATAAGTGGATATTAAGTGTGAAAAAATCGGAGGACATTCACACATAATCTTGGAAAAACAAATCCAATGACATAGATATTTAACTCAATGAAATGAGATTGAGTTATGATTTCCCATACAAGTTCGTAAGAATTTGTCAATGAGATGATTATGTGTAGAAATAGTATACCCACAAAAAGGTTTTAGAAATTACAACATAGAGATTCCACACATAATCTTGGAATAATAAAGTCAATAAGTAGAGGTTTAACCCAAATAATTGAATGTGGGTTAAGAAGTTCCCTTACAGAAATCTGACAGCCTAACATCGTCACTTTAAAATTCATAAAATGAGTTGATGAGAGAGAAAATGGTATCTCATCCCTTGGACATAAAATTTACATAAATAAGGATATATAAGAACATATCCCAACATAATATTATGTGAATTGAAAGACATAACAAAATAAGTCTTTTAAAAAGAGGAGGGTGAAAGGTTCCCTTACCGAGTTGGGTAACTTTCGAAACGTACACCCCATGGAAGAAGGGTCAAACAATGAAGATGTAAATAACCATAAATGAAATTATAATACAAAAAGTGTATAATAATGGGAAGTACATACACCACTCAATGAAAATAGTGGCAAACGTAGCATAAATGTCACGAGAATTAAAGTGAGATGGAAAATCCCTTATGAAAACTCGGCAGCCTAACGGCGCCACTTACAACTTCCAAAAATGGATTTATGAGAATAAATAGGTTCTCTCATAATATGAACATAAAAATTACATTATGAAGAATATAAAATAACCTCCCCAAGCATAAGAAAGATGATCTTAAAAGAAATGACATAAAAGAGAGTACTTAAAAATAAAGAGTGAGGTTGGATCCATTACCTCGGGTCCGACTTGACTCGATCATTTTTTAACGTCCTAAATAATAAAATTGAGTTAATTTATAATTTCTTAAGAAACTTTTTCAATTTAATTATTCCTTTTATATCACTTATTCTCATGTTATAAACATTATTTAATCATTTCAGTTAATAATTTTTGTTTTGTCGATATTTGGTTCTTAAGTCGAAAGTGGACTTCTTACAATTTCATGTTGTTTGTGTGGTCAATGGTTCATTATATCCAGAATGATATTCATGATTTGGATATCATATATATCATATATATCCAGAATATACATGTATTTATAATATTACATAATCATTTAGAGGTAAGAAATGAAATGCACCGTTCATGGAGATGGTAAGCCGTACGTACGCATGAATGCTACTTTCATTTATATGTCATATTAATAGAATTAAAAATAAATGAGAAGTATGTATATTTTAATTAAAGAATTATATTAATCATTTATATGTAACATAAATCATATATAATAACTTTAAATCCATCCTTTATACATCCCATATATGGCATTAATGAATCAAATCACTTTGAGGGGGTAGTAGTCCACACTTCCTAAAATGAAATTATCTCGTTTACCCACAATGGAAACCATAAAGGTATGCCAAAAAAGAAAAATACAGAAGCTTAAGTAAAACATAAACATATTATATATCATATATAAATATTATTACATCTTAATGGCCACCTTTGAAGGTGTTATATGAGTGTTGAACAATCATCATTTCGTGAGGCTGAAATTCCCCATCCATAGAAACAGAATGTTCTTTAACCATTAGATGTAGGTGTGTGTAATTTTAGCACAAATTCTTCTTATAAAAACATCCTAGTATATTTAAGATATTGTATTTGTTACAAAAGAAATTAATAAAAAGAGTTTAGGGGGTTGGAGAAGGAAAATAAAACAAAAGAACACAAGTGAAGACATTACCTTTAAATCGGGTAACTCTTTTTGATTTGTGTTCAAAGGCTTCCTTGGGATGACTTCTGCCCAAAGTGAGGCTTCTAGGAGTAATAGAGGGATGTGGAGAGACAAAATGGGCAGGGTTTGGCCGATCCAAAGGCTTTAGAGGTGTGGGTAAGGTGGTAGAGGTGGGGGCCTTTTATAAGAGGAGAGGAGGGGAACTCTTGGAAAGTTAAGAAAAGATACTTTATTATAAAATTATTTTCAGATAAAAGGGTCCCACAATTATATATTTATAGGATCATGTGATAAGGGTTCGAAATCCAGACATACAATAGGTTTTTTACAAGTGTAGGTTTTATATTTTACATTATCTTTTAATTTTATTTAAATCGTTAAATAATGAGGTAATCGTTGCATCATCATGGTGTCATAAATACTTTAATTCATTTAATGTCTAAAAATTTAAAAAATATATATCATGATGTAAGAAATATTTTTATCTTTCTAATGAATATTTATAGTCAAAATTATGATATGTATAACCCCATTTAAAAAATTGTTTTATTGAAACATTTCATGTTTCTGACATTTTTATTTTAACATTAAATAAAAAGTTATTAGTGTCATTTTCCTACCAAAGTGGCTCCATGGGGTCCCCAAGTTGACCCATGGATTGTCTTGGTAGGAAAAGACACATCCAATAAGAGTAGGACATGTGTCTAGGTCATTTCATATTATTAAAACATTATTTTTACCATAAACCACATTAATTACCTCTAATCGCGATTAAGAACATAAAAGTTACTATTCAACAAAAATTTATTTTAATCCCATTGAACCAAATTTTACTTCTTTTTGAAAACCATGTATGTCGGATTTTTGAAATTCAAAACAAAGTGGGGGAAAAGTTTCATTTGAACAAAAAATCAGTTTCTTTAACTACCACTTAGCGGTTTCACTATTCATCAAAAAATGAAGTTTTTCAGAAAAATACCAAAAATTCACCCTAAGCTATATTTGATATTCCGAACTCAAAAATGATGTCTATTTTAAAAAATTCAAAACATATAAGTTTCATTAATTAATTTAATAATTAATTCCCACTATCAAAACAAATATCGTATTTTTAAGAAACAATATCTATTAAAAGATTGACACTAGTTTAAGTCCAATTACAAAGTGAAATTAATTCCAATGACCACTATTTGATTAAATGGTAAAAATATATTCTTATTTTAATTTAAAAACAATTAAAAAGATAATCTAATCATATAGATAAATTAGATTAAAAAGGGGTTTTGAATTAAAATACAACATTTTTCACTATTCATTAAAAAATGAACTTTATTGGAAAGATACCAAAAATTTACACAAAGTAAATTTTGATGTCTCGATTCTAAAGAAGTATTTTATTTTGTCAAATATAACACATAAAATTGTAAAAAAGTGGATTTAAAAGAGGTTCTCCATCAAAAGGCGATTAATCGACCTTCTAAAGAATATTAGAATGTTTAAGCTTAAAATTGAATTCATTCACAATTTTAATCCTTTAACATTTATTGTAAAATGTAAATTTTTTTGACAAACATATATAATAATTTTTTATTTAGTTCTGTTCATTCCCTCCATTACAACGTCTAGGCATTAACTATCATTTAAAATAATATTATTTTATTATTATAGTGCAACGTAAGTTTTCAAAGGAACTCATTGTTGCGTATTGGGTAAGCCATCAAGCATAGAATTACCTTTAAATTAATATTAAAATTTTATTCACAAATTGGGATAAATATAAAAATGTCATATTCTTTATTTACCTGGGGTGTTACATCAATTCCCCTTTTTTGGGAATTGCGTCCTCGCAATTTTAAAATTGGGCTCGGAAACATCCTTGAAAGTCCTACATCGAAACAAGAGTCGGTAAAACAATCACTTTAAAATAAAGAAAGAGAAGTACAGAGGTCACCCAAGTTAACCCATACTAGGATTCCATGTAGGAAAACATGGACATGGAGGAGAAAACATAGGGTCATGTTCTGATGGAGAGGGATAGAAAACATGTTTAGGAGAAAGTTAACCACAAGAAAATCACAAACTTGTGATGTGTTAAACGGTATTCAATTACCCAGTAGGAAAAGTTAATAGACAACATTTTTGTTTTAGGTTACTTTTGTTGAGGAATTTATTCATAAGGAAACATAATTACTTATCATGTTGACTTTAAACTTTTATTATATTTCTTACACAAACTCATATTTTCTCCAAAAGACGAGTTTTTAGGAAGACTTGTTCACATTAAGAGTACTATAATCAACTTCTAGAGAATCACCTAATCCACAAAAGAGGACTATATACATCCCATGTATTTATACATTAAGCAAAACCAAAACAAAAAAGGTTAGAAGAAGATCATATAATCCAGAATCGGATAACCCTTTATAAAAATAAAATCTATTCTTAATCTCCAAAATTTGTCCAACAAAACCCAAAGTTCAACGAGGACCATTTGATAAACAATTTTTCCATAAAATTCTTCAAAGTAAACCAAAATAATATTGAAACCCAAATATTTTAAGGATTTAGTCACATAGTCTTCCAAGTTAAATCGTAAAATTTATCTCGAAACCACATCAGTTGCTCTTAAAGTCTCGTATTGAAAAGTAATTAACCTACTCACATGTCCTCCATGATAGGTTAATAAATTTCCATAGATAAACCAATATCAACTTAATATTAATTCATAAACTCATTTAACTAAAAATAATTATTCAAACTAACTAGGGACTTCATGTAGTCCAGTGGTAGGCAATAAATACCAGTTTCACTTTGGTTGTGGGTTCGATTCTGGAAACTTTGACCGACACGACGGGTTGTCACACGGTTTGCATGTTTTCCTTTTTCCAAAACTATTTAATTCTTAAAACATTCCCCAAAAATGAGATAAAATCTTCAAAAATAACCATAACATAATTTAACCTCAATTTTATCTCATGCCTTTCACTTTCCATCATAACATATAACAACCCATAATTACCTCAAAAGTAAGGATCATATAAACCCAAATGGTTCTTTATAAGTATGTCCACAAAAGAACAGATAACTATTCCTTGAATAAAATTTTCATATATCAAACATCAGGGTTACACATACTATAAAAAGTCTTCTAATGTAACCCCATCAACAAAAGAGACTTAAAACTCTTAAGAATTTCACCATAACTCTTGAATCCCTTATACATTGACTCTTTACTCATTCAACATTATTCATGATCCATTAACCATTCCTTTCCAACATATTCTGAAATACTTCATTCCTACAAACAAAATCATGAATCGTATCCTAAGATTACAAAATAGGCAAACAATTGTTAAGAAATAATCCATACCTTTGACTGGTCATTGTCAGTTTCTTCATCCTCAATCGGAATGGAATTAGGTTTTGGTAAACGAATATTTGTACGATCTTGGTGATCCCATTCCCGAAACTTCTTCATAGGACATGTGTTTGCATAATGACCATGCACACCACATTTAAAACATTTAATTGATCCCTCAGAAAGAACTTCTTTCCCCTTCCATGAGTCAACTGGATGCTTCCTTTTTCCAGGGAAGGTTCTTGCTTTATGACCTCCATTTCCACATCTATAGAATATTTCTGTCCCTTTGAAACATTTTCCTAGGTGTTTCCTTCAACATCTTTGACACATAGGTTTTTGAACACACTTACCTTTATGATTATTACCTGTAGTTCCGTAGGGATTTGTTTCTCACATATATGATGCCTTAAATAAATCACCAAGGTTTAGGTGGTCAATCATGAATCCAGATAGTTGGTTGGGGATAAACATAATATTTCTCATTGCAGCTCCCATATCATTCAGTTTCTCGCTCAGAAAATCATCCCAGTTTCCTTCACATCCACCGTTACTTTGGTGCCTGCTAGATCCAGCCATTTTCTAAAACCGACAAGGTCAGTGTGAGCATATCAACAAAACCATAATGTAATAAAGAGGAAGATAAAGACTAATATATACTTATTCATTCACTTTATCTAAAACTAGGAATGTTTCTGAAATCCTAACCATTATGGTAATGTCACTTATGCTTAGAGAATACCCTAACCTTTAATGTTATCTAAACTGACCTCTGATACCAACTATAAGGCCTCGTCCTTAAACCTTACTCAATATTTAATTAAATGAATATTTCACATTGAGGATCTTTTCAGGTTTAGAGTTTTAGTGAATTAGGACATAACTATTATATCTCAAAAGATTACAAAGTAGTCACTTCTAAAAAATTTCCATAAAATAAAAACTCTTAAAAAGAAACATGTCTAGTTCCATGTATTAGATAGCATGACTTTCCCTTGATCCCATCCTTGACCCTATTCCACATTAAGTCCTGTGAAAAACATTTCAAAAAAACTTGGGGTGATCAGAAAAAGCTCAGCAAGGGATACACAAAGAATGAAAAATGTTAGTTTTTCAAAACAACAAGTAAAACATATATACCATATCAAATTAATACCTTTCACCTTTAGGAAGTAGTAAAAACTCTTCACTGAATTAAATTTCAGTACATACCACTTTTGTAACCAAAAGATTACAATGAAACCCATATAAAGAACACATAACATATAAAGGTAACTTGGGACATAAACATACTTAAATGGAATAACCATACGGTCGACTTCCACACATATAACTTAATGGAATAGCCATATGACCAACTTCCATACCCAATGCATTGGAGGTTATAACATAACCACCCGTCCTGGTATTCACGACACCACCCGTCATATGGTTTACTACATAACCACCCGTAAAATGTCCAAGTACAATCATTATACATAAAATATTCAAAACAATAACATTTCAATAACAACATTTCATTTTCAATTCACAATAAGTAATTCCAAGATATTGAATTAATCAATCCATTTTCCAAAATCATTTAAAAGAGATTTTTGAATCAAAGTGTCCCATACATCTTTGGAGATTTTAATGGAATTATAATTTTAAAACATTAATGTCCATATAAATAAATACTGAAAACCATTTTGAAAACATGGACATTAAAGATAAATATTTAGAATAATGAATCTTTAAAACATTTAAAATGATATTTTTGTTAAAGAGTTTTTAACTAAATGAGAGACTCTTGAATAAAAATAATCGTTGAATAACATTTAATCCGAACTTTATAATATCCTGAGAATAAAGAGATTCATGATAAAATATTTCAAAGGACAGTATACACACCATATAAGAGTGAATTGGTGCCTAACAACAATGAAGTCTCAATGGAAATGTAAATTGAGATGAAATCCATTATAAAGATGGTATCCTTAAATTAAGGATAAATCTATCACATAATTATGTGTGAGAAATATAAATACAACCAATTTTAGTGGATATTAAGTGTGAAACAATCAGAGGACATTCACACATAATCTTGGAAAAACAAATACAATGACATAGATATTTAACTCAATGAAATGAGATTGAGTTATGATTTCCCATACAAGTTTGTAACAATTTATCAATGAGATGATTATGTGTAGAAATAGAATACCCACACAAAGGTTTGTGGAAATTACAACATAGATATTCCACACATAATCTTGGCCTAATAAAATCAATAAGTAGAGGTTTAACCTAAAGAATTGAAAGTGGGTTAGGAAGTTCCCTTCCAGAAATCCGACAGCCTAACGACGTCACTTTAAAATTCAGAAAATGAGATGATGGGAGAGAAAATGGGATCTAATTACTTGGACATAAAATTTACATAAATAAGGATATATAATAACATATCCCAATATAATAGTATGTGAATTAAAAGACATAACAAAAGAAGTCTTTTAAAAAGAGGAGGGTGAAGGGTTCCCTTACCGAGTTGGGTAACTTTCGAAACGTACACCCCGTGGAAGAAGGGTCATACAAAGAAGATGTAAATACCCATAAATGATATTTTACTACAAAAGTGTATAATAATGGGCAGTACATACACCACTAAAAGGAAATAGTGGCAAACATAGCATAAATGTCACGGGAATAAAAGTGAGATGAAAAATCCCTTACGAAAACTCGGCAGCCTAACGACGCCACTTAAAACTTCCAAAAATGGATTTATGAGATCAAATAGGTTCTCTCATAATATTAACATAAAAAGTATAGTATGAGGAATATAAAATAACCTCCCCAAACATAAGAAATATGAGCTTAAAATAAATAACATAAAAGAGAGTACTTAAAAAGAAAGAGAGAGGTTGGATCCCTTACCTCGGGTCCGACTTGACTCGATCATTCTTTAACGTCCTGAATAATAAACATGAGTTAATTTCTACTTTCTTAAGAAAATTTTTCAAGTTTATTATTCCTTTTATATCACTTATTTCCATGTTATAAACATTATGTAATCATTTATGTTAATAATTTTTGTTTTGTCGATATTTGGTTCTTAAGTCGAAAGTGGACTTCTTACAATTACATGTTGTTCGTGTGGTCAAAGGTTCATTATATCGAGAATGATATTCATGATTTGGATATAATATATATAATATATATCCAGAATATACATGTATTTATAATATTACATAATCATTTATAGGTAAAAAATTAAATGCACCGTTCATGGAGACGGTAAGCCGTACGTACGCATGAATGCTACTTTCATTTCTATGTCATATTAATGGAATTAAAACTAAATGAGAGGTATGTATATTTTAATTCCAGAATTATATTAATTATTTATATGTAACATAAATCATATATAATAACTTCAACTCCATCCTTTATACATCCCACATATGGAATTAATGAATCAAATCACTTTGAGGGGGTGGTAGTCCGCACTTCCTAAAATTAAATTATCATGTTTACGCACAATGGAAACCATAAAGGTATACCACAAAAGAAAAATACAGAAGCTTAAGTAAAACATAAACATATTATATATCATATATAAATATAGTTACATCTTAATGTCCACCTTTGAAGGTGTTATATGAATGTTGAACAATCATCGTTTCGTGAGACAGAAATTCGCCATCCACAGAAACAGTACGTTCTTTAACCATTAAATGTAGGTGTGTGTATGTTTAGCTCGAATTATTCTTATAATAACATCCTAGTATATTGAAGATACTGGAGTTGTTACAAAATAAATTAATGAAAAGAGTTTAGGGGGTTTGAGAAGAAAAATAAAACAAAAGAACACAAGTGAAGACATTACGTTAAAATCGGGTAAATATTTTTGATTTGAGTTCAAAGGCTTCCTTGGGAAGAATTCTGCCCAAAGTGAGGCTTATAGGAGTAATAGAGGGATGTGTAGAGACAAAATGGTCAGGGGTTGGCCGAAACAAAGGCTTGAGAGGTGTGGGTAAGGTGGTAGAGGTGGGGGCCTTTTATAAGAGGAGAGGAGGGGAACTCTTGGAAAGTTAAGAAAAGATACATTATTATAAAATGATTTTCGGATAAAATGGGCCCCTAAAATTATATATTTATAGGATAATGTGATAAGGGTTCTAAATCCACCCATACAATAGGTTTTTGACAAGTTTATCATTTAGATTTTACATTATCTTTTTATTTTATTTAAATCGTTAAATAATGAGGTAATCGCTGCATCATCATGGTGTCATAAATAATTTAATTTATTTAATGTCTAAAAATTATAAATAAAATATCATGATGTATGAAATATTTTTATATTTCTAATGAATATTTAGAGTCAAAATTATGACTTGTATAACCCCATTTAAATTTTTTTTAGTGAAACATCTCATGTCTGTGACATTTTTATTTTAACATTAAATAAAAAGTTATTAATGTCATTTTCCTACCAAAGTGGATCCATGGGGTCCCCAAGTTGACCCATGGATTTTATTGGTCTTCCATGACACATCCAATAAGGTTAGGACATGTGTATAGGTCATTTCATATTATTAAAACATTATTTTTTCCTTAAACCACATTAATTACCTCTAATCGCGATTAAGAACATAAAAGTTACTATTCACCAAAAAATTATATTAATCCCATTGAACCACAATTTACTTCCGAATGACAACCATGTATGTTGGATTTTTGAAATTCATAACACAGAGGTGGAAAATTTTCTTTTAAACGAAAAATCAGTTTCTTTAACTACCACTTAGTGGTTTCACTATTCATAAAAAATTGATGTTTTTCAGAAAAATACCAAAAAATCACTCTAAGATATATTTGATATTCTGAACTCAAAAATGATGTATATTTTAAAAAAATCAAAACATATAAGTTTCATTAATTAATTGAATAATTAATTCCTGTTGTCAACACAAATAGCGTCTTTTTAAGAAACAATATCTATTAAAAGATTGTCACTAGTTTAAGTCCAATTTCAAAGTGAAATTAATTCCAATGACCACTATTGGATTAAATGGTAACAATATTTTCTAATTTTACATTAAAAACAATTCAAAAGATAATCTAATCATATAAATACATTAAATTAAAAAGGGGTTTTGAATTAAAATACAACATTTCCACTATTCATTAAAAATGAACTTTATCGAAAAGATTAAAAAATTTACACAAAGTAAATTTTGATGTCTTGATTCTAAAGAAGAATTTTATTTTGTCAAATATAACACATAAAATTTTCAAAAAGTGGATTTAAAATAGGTTCTCCATCAAAAGGCAGTTAATCGACCTTCTAAAGAATATTAGAATGTTTACGCTTAAAATTGAATTCTTTCAAATTTTTAATCCTCTAACATTTATTGTAAAAAGTAAAACAATTTGACAAACATATATAATCATTTTGTAGTTAGTTCTGTTCATTCCCTCCATTACAACGGATAGGCGTTAACTACCATTTAAAATAATATTATTTTATTATTATAGTGCAACTTAAGATTTCAAAGGAAATCATTGTTGCGTATTGGGTAAGACATCAAGCATAGTGTTCCCTTTAAATTAATATTAAAATTTTATTCACAAATAGGGATAAATATAAAAATGCCTTATTCTTTATTTACCTGGGGTGTTACAGAAATTGTCAATGAACCTCTTTTAGTAGCATGTGAGGCTAAGGAAACATTTCACCTCCGCCACTTTCTTAGGGGATTCCCAAGACACAACCTATTATATATTTGATTAAACCATAGCTACTCCCTCTTGGTAAACTACATGCCACATGAAACAAATATCTCAATCCCAAAAATGAAAGCTTGACAACTTCCCATATAGCTATTGTTGACGATGATCTTCAAAAACAGCATGCAGATGCGCTGTATGGTCCACCTCAAACAAGAAGTAACCAAGGATTTCATTGATGAAAACCACCAAAAACATATATAGGAGGTCAAAGAACATATTTTTCATCAATTCAACAAAAAAAATTATGGAATTGGTAACAAAAAATTACATTTCAATGAATTTTTAATTCCTGTGATGACAATAGAATGTTGTCTTTATGAAATCTTAATCCTTCCAACATATCTGAAGATAACATGACCTCAAGTAAATCATTGAGAATCTACATCCACCCATCAGTTGACAGAATAAATCATCAATCCATGGAAAGGGATTGAGATTATTCACATTCAATTTGATTAAGTGACAATAATCAATACAAAACTGAAAACTGGAATCACCCTTCTTCACGAACAAAACTGTTGCGTCCAATTGTGACACACTCGATAGAACAAAACCGAATTGTAATATTCTATCATGATATATTCTTAGATCATGTAACTCAAAAGGGGAAAACCTATATGGAGACATAGAGATAGTAGATTCTCTTTTTTGTAACTTGATCCAAAACTTTTTCTCTCATCAAGGGGGTAATTCTACAACCTCTTCAGGAAAGACATCAGGGTACTCTTCTATGACCCTAGGTAATATTAACTTGTGACCCTCTGATAAGCTCAAAACCATCTCATCTATCGAGGATGACAAGGATAGAACCCACCTATGACCCATTTGAGGGTCTCTCTCACAAACAAACATTAATGGTTCACCATCTACATCGATGACCACCACCTACCTACGGATGCAATCCACAATATCCTGCACCAAATACAACCAATCCATGAAAAGTATGAAATCATATGGTAGTATCAATATGAATTGGAAATATTCCCAAGATCGGTGCTACCCTAGATTTAGTTCACTGTCTCTACAAACCTCAAACAAGTCAACTTGAACTCTAACTGGTGTAGTCAATGCCTAGGGCACTAGAATACTCTCTACCTTATGTATGAAAGCATGGAAAAGGGAAGGTGATATGAATGAGTTTGTTTCTAGTAAATAAATCAAGGGCTAAACCCAAGTAAAAATCATGTAATGGGATCCCCGAACGATGTTCGGATCTCCTGGCGCTGGAAACACTCATGCATGTCTTTTACAAGGACCTCTGAAACAACCTCTTTAAACTTAAGGATGACCCCCACCACAGTCATGATTTTCTCTATTTGTATGAGGAGCCTAATAGTTTTTTCCTCTGCCTGCCCCATCCTGTCTCTACAAATCCAATGCTGGTGCAGCCTTATATTGTAGCCTCAGCTATAACTGCTTCAATGGATGAACATGGATTGGAACAACTGGTGCACAATAACTTCTTTGAATGTTCAGAATATCTCTTTATGATGAACTCATACTCTACAAGAAAAACAACCTCATGATCCATTGACATAGGCCTAAGAGACGGTACCCCTAGAGAAATGAGATTTTGAGGTATAGGGCTTACAACTGGCCGGATGAAAGAACTTCATACCAGAAAACCATGCACTATAGAACATTGCTCTACATCTTGAGTAATCCTGATGTATCCCTACATTGGATGATCTTGTTATGGCCAATTTCCTCTCGATGATCTCTTCCCTTGCTGGAACCTTAATATTTCATCAACATAAACATGGTAACCAAGATTTTTATCTCTAGATGCAAATCCTCCTCAAAATTCCTCTCCATGTCCTTATAATCTGGAAAATGGATTAAAGTATATCATAAAAATATTTTGAAATAGATTTCAAACTCTCGCAGACTGGATATCCGATGTCAAATGGTTAAAAGCTCTTAGATAATGGACATCATTGTGGTCAAAGAGAGAAAATCGACTAGGAACTTTATTCAAAACACATCCCATGAGATCTCAACCTCCTCATGTTCCATAATGATTAATAAACACCACATCCTCACTAATAAATGCTACAACATCACAACCAAAGATACCAATTTCTCTGTCTGATCAAAAATCAAACTGAAGGCTATCTCACCCTCCTCCAACTATTCATCCATGATTTCTTCTGAATCAGTGCCCTCATACTTTTTCAGACTCTGGAGCTAAATATCTTGGAGTTTCATCTTCCACGTGTCATCGTCATCAACCATGAAACCTATGGAGATATGTTGGTACTACACGCTAGAAATATTCTACATGAACCTGAAGATGGCATTGACATGTTTCCATACATGTAAAATCAAAAACAGATTGAGCTCCAAAACCTTGAATATGGAAGACTAGACATTAATTAATGGATTTTATTCATCTATTCACTTAGAGATAACCTATCAGATGGTCTACCAATTCATACACATGCACATAGTAGAATTATGAATGATCCAATACAATGCCTCTACCCGACCACTAGTATCACCACATTTAGTATACACTTATGACTTAATGGTCGGTGCATGAAATATCAACAGTCCCTGAACACATTTTTCTCTACTGGTCTTTGGTGATTACATAATATGCTAATCATAACTAACACTTTTACCCCACCAAACCATTAAACCCCAGCTATTCCTAACAATAAACTCTATCCTATACCTCAACCAGAGCTCTAATTCCACTCTTCCACAACCCCCTCTCTACAAGGTATACCCCTCTTTGCCAGAAAGGAGAGAAGGGTGATAGTGATCCCCAAGCCTCGCCTCCACTAGGCACTGGGATGGTGACTTGCACCGAGGGTATAATAAACACAAAAATGGTAGGCATTACCCTCTAAGAGAATACTTGCAAAAGAGATAGATAATACATAGACCAACCAACTCCAAATTAGAATGAAATATAAATAGAAACCCATGTACACATATTCAATTTCATGAAAAACTACAAAAAATGAAACAAAAAACTAAATGTACCAAAAGAATGTAAAAACAGTAGCAACCACAAAGCCCGAACAACACATACAACACCAACCTAGTAGTTACCAGTCTGATCTACAACCTACTCTAAGTTACTGAAAAAATAGTTTTTATAAACATATTTTATGTATAAAAGTTAACTCCACAGGATCATCCCTAAATCATCTCATGAAAAAGTAAATAAAGAATTATAATGATAGGAAAAAACAAGTGAAAATATCTATTCACAAAAAAAGGTATTCTATGTTTCCATCCTCACCATGGCTATTTTCACCAACTATTGCATACAATAGTATATAATATAACAATGAATATCAAGGGTACCCCACTAAAACAACCCCAATGGTTTTCTTCTTTGACCCAATGTCGCACATCCTAAGAATCTCTCTCCAAAAAGGCTTGCCCTCAGACACCTGGCCTAAGCACCACAACATGCACCTCAGGAGGCACAACCAACAAATCTGCATAAAAAAAAGTTATCATGTAGTTTTTGGGGCCACCTCACCTTTCAAAATTTGTATCGTACGTCAAGTATTAAAACTCATGCCATTATAGTCCATATACTGAGTAAGGATCACCAATCCCTTATATCATATACATGTTAAACCTATAATAGTCCATAAAAACAATATCCATAATATATGTGTGTAAATAGCCACAATATATTAAATAAATATAAAAAATATATGGGGAATGAAAATTGATGCACCTACAAACACTAGTAACTATCAAGAGAAGTGAGTAATTCTAATGAGGGTAGTCAGCCATCCATCCTCCCACCATAATTTTGTGGAAGACATCTCCCTGGGCCAAAAATCCTTGGTGTGTCATTTTACCTAACTGAAGGGGTGGATTAACATATAGAAATAAAAAAAAATCTGAATATACTATAGCATACAACCACTCTATGGAAAAAACACAATATTTGACTCTACTGCAGCTTATATATCTTAAACACTTAGATTCCACTTATAAAACTAGTATTCCTATAATGAAACAACCATTTATAGTGAATTTTTACATTCCTTAATTCTCTTTTTCTCAGTTTTACTTTACATTATTTAAATCATAAAAATTTATTAACCATTGAAATTTCTACATTATATTTCATTAGAATCACAACAATGTTTCATTCCCTCTATGCTTAACCTTACCCAGTCCACAACATCAAAGAAATATTACCTCAGCATTACAGCCTAACAATCCCAAATTCCATGGGATAATATATTTTATTCAATAATTTATTGATATCATTATTACATTCCCATATTCCATGGAATTCAAGAAAAAACATTTTTTAGCTAATAAAAAAAAGTTGTCTCAACAAGGTAGCTAGTTGAAATAACCTCCATGTCTTTTCCACTTATAGAAAGTGCGTAGACCAATTCTCCATTGAGAATATTTACATGAAAAGTATGTGGCATGACCCAATAGTATTATCCCCTCATGGAAGGAGGGTATGAAAGACTGGATGCCTTGAGATATTGGAAAAGTGAAGTAGAGAAACAACAAAAAAGTTTAATCTATCATCCAATCATTCATATCCATGTTGTTTCTTCATCTTTGATGTCCTCCCTAACACCCACCTACATAAATCAATGCATCTCACCACTTTAGGCCTCAATTTCTACCACAACCAGTGGGCCTCCCTGCCACCAAATATCACAATAGCCATCCAGTCTCACATCACAACATATGTTGTAGGAAGAAAATATCATATAAGATTTCGTCATGGCCCATAAACATGTCATTCTTCTATCACAAGCAATGAGGTCTCACAACTCCAAGCATAAGGCTCTTGGAATATACAAGCAATTGGATAACTTAGAACCCTATGAGGGATTATCATTTATCAAACAAACAGTTATTTGATCCATCTTTAATTAATTAGTTTGTTAAGAGTATATTACAAATATGGGAAACCTAATCATAAATCTATCATATCTATCACAAATTTATACATTCTTACCACACCAATTCGATTAACATCAAATTACAACAACAACTAGATTAATTTACATGCATCTTTTTATTTGAAAAGTAATTTACAATTTATCCCAATTTACATTCTTTAAAATTTTCCATCATGACTGAAATGCTAAACAATTAAATAATAGATATCACACAATCATGAAAAATAAGAAGCAATAACATATGATCAATACGAATTGATTTATCCAGTTCAAGTATTTATTTTGTAAATTCAATTGTGGTTGAGTGGGCTAAAACATGATAACTCATCCATTGCACGTAAAATAATAGAGAAGTAATGAATTGCATACCTCAAAAGGTTCATGAATATTTTAATTTGAGAATGATTTACACAATAAATTATGATCTCCTCCCCCATGAAAACTGCATCCACATGAAAATATCGTGGCACAACCGCCCCAAATGATACTAAAGAAAAATACATTAGAAGCTTGGAGATCAAATTTCATCACATGGAAAGGAGAAAACATGAAAAAGGGATCAAAGAAAACCCAAGAACAAAGGTAGATCATACATTCTATCGATGATAGATTGATACTTGCTACTTGCACCAAAACAGAGGGTTTGCATGAACCAGGAAGAAACATCAAGGGAAAATCATCCAAGGATTAATGTTTGATTAAACCACTCATTTGGAAAGAAGGAAAGATTAGAGCATCACTCATCTGGGAACTATAAAGTTGAACATGGGAGGATGATATCTCATCTATTTAGGAGATTTATGGATCCGTGGTTTAAGATACGTTGGATTATCCATTAAAATTGATCACATTAAACCTCTCAGTTGGCCATGTAAAGGAATCTAGAACCGTATGAAAAATAATATAGGAGTTACTAGAAGTGAATAATCCTTATATCCCTTAAAATAAGTCCTTGAATCCATTTAACATAAAATAAGATATTCAATGGGAGAAATGGTAGACAGCTGAAAACAATGCATGTCTACAGATGTTGGAGACATGGTACACCTACTCATGCAAGAAATAGTGCACACCTACCGATACTGGAAACAATGTTCATAGAATGACTCATTGATACAAATGAAAATGATCAAAGTATGACTCACTGCTACCAATTTCACTATTCACAATATGACACACTGATGTCGATGAACTATTCACAAAATGACCCATCGATGGCACTGTTAACATAGGTCTCAATGATTCACTATTCAGAACAATGTCACTGATGGAACAGTTCACATCATCCTCACCGATGGAACAGTTCCCAAGTGTATCACAAATGGCACTGTTCACATCGGTCTCTCTGATCCCACTACTAACATATGTCTCACCGATGACACTATTCACATCGTTCTCACCGATGGAACTCATAACATCCATCTCACTGAGGGAACTCTTCACATCGATCTCACCGATGGACCCATTAAAATCGGTCTCATCGATGCCACTTTTCCCATCGGTCTCACTAATAGAACTGTTCACATTGGTCTCATTGAGGGAAATGTTCACATCAGTCTCAGTAACACACTATTCACATTAGTATAACATATGAAACTATTCACATCAATCTCACCGATGACACTATTCACATTGGTCTCACTGATTACACTGTTTAGAAAACTAGAAACTATGTTCAAAGAATTTGAAATTTTAAAATGTATTTGGGATAATTCACCTTGACTATTAGAACATTGCAATGACCATATTTTTCAAAAGGAATGAACCAAAGAGGTTTGGTCCATTTCATATGTTATATCTCAAAACATTCTTATCCAAGAGGATTAAAAACCAACCTAAAATGAAATAGAATATGGGTCTGAAAAACAACCCATCTAGAAACATCAGAAAAGAGAGAAAGACACAAGAATCAAAAAAAAGAAATCCATCTCATTAACATGATAGTTCTACAACAAAAAAATGAACATAGTTTTGTGAAAAGTGTTAAACATCAAACAACTAGGGGAACTATGCATGTATCTACAACCCACAATCCCTGGTACTCTCTTACACGCCACCGTGATAGAAAAAAACACAAACCAAGGGTATATAATTCATGCTCAATAACTTATTGTTCCAGTCTTGGATCCCTAAAGGGATCTCTTTGTTGATTACATTATCATCAACATCAATCTATACACAATTGATGACGTAAGAGTCATTATGAAGATAACAAAGAAGCTATGAAATATAAAAAACATTGCGTATCCGACTCATCTTTGGGGTATGTGCTTCTCGATATGCCACAACTCTAATACGATCCAATACCTCAAAAGGCCCAACACACCGGGGAGAAAGCATACTCTGATGACCAAAAATTCAGTACCAATGACAGTGAGTCAATTATAGAATCTTGTGATCCCCTACATCAAACCATAATGGTCTCATCTTAGATTAGAATATGATTTCAGATGATCTACCACTACCTTCATCCTCTCATGAATCATCTGAACCATCTTATTCATATTCTACACTAGTTTCGTTCTGAGAATTGATGACACTTCGAACCCATCCCAGCATAACATTGAATGGAAAGGTCTTCCATACAACTCTTCAAACGGTGCTATTACGATGGTGGTGTGAAAACTATTGATGTAAGATCACTCTGAAAAGGGTAAGTGCCTCATCCACAAACCTCAAAAATCTAGGGCACAATAGTGAAACATGTATTCATGGGTCTAGATTTTCCACACTGTTTGATGGTCCATCTATGGATGAAAAAGAGTGTTAATGCATAGCTGAGAACCAAAATCATGTTTGATTCCTCTCAACACCTAAGAAGTGAAACATGGATCCCGATTGGAAAGGATTGTCCATGGGAATCTATAAAGATGTACCACCACATTGTGATACTTACTCGAGGAAACCTCAACTGATCTCGACTCCTTGATCTCTATGGTGTTGGAGGATTTTATAAAACAATCCAGTACCCCACAAATATCATCATGGACACCCTGGTCTCGAGTTAAACCATTAACAAAGTCCATTGTGACGTCTTCCCACATCCAATGAGGAATATCTTAGAGCTGGAGGAAACCACTGAGGTCATGGTGCTTAGCTATCACCTTCTGGAAGAACAAACAATGAGACTCAAAATCAGCAATTGCACTCTTCATCCCAGTCCACCAAAATGGACTCCTAAAGGCTTAGTACATATTTTTTACGCCATGTTGAACCAGTAAAGGTGAAATATGGAACACTCTAAGAACTATATAACTCATTGCCAATGGAATGAAAAGACTCCCTGTAAGAACCCTTGATGTTTTTCATCCTCATACGATGATCAGGGGCCTCTCCCAAAAACAAATCAGCCTCCCCAGAACTCCACCTCTTTATGTCCCAACTACGACACTTTCACCTAATTCACCAGAAATGATTGTACCATCATCTAAAAAAAGGAATCCTCTTCCCCAATCATCTCCCATATAAATAATTAATACTAAATGATCTTATACCACTCTATTGGAATCACTGGGTTCACACATTGAATCTCAACGTGACTTCATGCTTAGCGCATTATCCAAAACCTTACCCTCTCCAGTTGAATATGAGATTTTAATGTCATATTCCTATAATAACCATATCAAATGATGATGATGCACATTCAAGTCACAGTGAGAGGAAACATACATCAGGTTCTTATGATCGGTGAAAAACACAAAGTGCTCTCCAATGAGGTAATGTATCCACAACATAAGAAAAAAAATGCTGCCAACTCATGATCATGGGAGGAATAGTTACATTCATGGGGAGGAAACTAATGATACCCATATGAAACAACTGAACTCTTATACATTATAACATTACCTAAACCCATATGTGAAGCGTCAAATAAAACATAAAACTGATGTCCCTCGGCTGGAAGACAATGAACTAGAGCACTTACCAACCTCTCCATCAAATACATGAAAGCTTCCTAACACCGGTCAGACCACACGATCACTTGATCATTTATATTCATTGAGTTTAGAGGAGTCACAACATGAGAGAAATTATCTACGAACCTCCTGTAGTATCTTACGCTACAATGGAAACTTCGAACCTTTTCAAGTGTCTTACGAGCATCCAAAGACACCACCTATTCTCTCTTCAGAGGATCCGTAGCTACTCCAGGATGGGACACCGCATGCCAAATGAAATGAACTTCTCGATCACAAAACACAAACATTGACAAATTCCCAAAGAGATGGTGTTATTGAAGAACTTCCAAAAATTCGTGCAGATTCTCTACATGGTCCTCGTAAGAATCACATAACACAAGGATTTTATCAATGAAACCCACAAAAAACTTATCCTAGAAATAATGGAACACATTGGTCATCTATCGCAAGAACATAGTTGGAGCTTTTTTCACACTGAATGAAAATATAAAAAACTCATAATTCCCATGATGATAGTTGAAATAAATTATTGGGTTATCCTCATACTTCACATGCATCTGATGATATCATAAGATAAATTAAATCATTGAGAACCAACTTACACTCATCATTTGATCAAATAAATCATCAATCCATGGAAGAGGAAAGTTATTCATCACTGTCACTTTGTTTAAGAAATGATAATTGATACACAACCACAAACATCCATCAGCCTTTTTCATGAACAAAACTACTTCACCCCATGGTGACACACTCAACCAAACAAAAACACATTGCAACAGACCAGGAAGTTGTATACATAACTCTTGTATATAATAAGGGGCCACCTTATATGGATACATAGAGGTAGGTGACTATCCTATTTGTGGCTTGATCACAAACTAGATCTCTCTTTGAGGGAGTAATGCAACAAACTCTTTTGGAAAGACATCAGGGTAATCCTCTATGACCCAGGAAAACAAATACTATTAAACCTATGAAGAACTCAGAATCAGCTCAAAAATCAAGGATGACAAAGACAAAACACTCCTTTGACCCATCTGAGGGACTCACTAACCAACAAACACTGCTGTCTCTCCATCAACTCTTGAATAAATCCACGATAGCCATCATAGAATACAAGAAATATATTCCAAGTATGACATCATAAGGTTTTATCCGTAAACATTGGAAATCTTACAAAGAGAAGGGATTCCCTACAACTAGCTCATAGTCTCTACATACTTCACACAAGTTAGATCAATCTATAACTAGCGTAGTTAGTTCAAAGGGCACTAAAATCCACTCTACATCATTTCCAACACATCGAAAATGGTAGGTCATATGAAAGAGTGTGTCACTCTTGAATGAAACAAGTCTTATACACATATAGAAAACAAGCAAAGGGTACCTCAAATGATGTTAGGATCCCTTGGTAATGGAAATTATAAATCATGTTACTAACCACAACCTCCATAATTGCCTCTATGAACCTCATAAAGACCACCAAAATGACCATAATATGATTTCCGTGGATGGGGAACATCACATGGATATCCTCTTCATACCTCATATTATCTTTAATGATCAAAATCTGTTGCAACCTATTATTGATACCTCAGTTGGAACTATCTCAAAGGAGGAACCTAGATTGAAACACCTAGTGCATGATGATTGATCTGAAAGGTTGAGAACTCTCCCTTCTGATGAACATGGACTCCACATGAAACAAAGTTCATGATCCCTTGGAATAGGCCTGAGATCTTATTCCATCAAATAAACGAGATGCAGAATGCTGAGACCTACACCCGACCAAGCAGAATGCCTTCTGCCTAGAATACCAGGAACCCTAGACCATATCTATACTTTGTGTCGATTAATGAAAAAACCCCTCTTGGGATGATCCAATTCTGGACAATGTCTTCTAGATGACCTCTAACCTCACCAACACCTCATGATATGTATTCACCATAAACTATGTTACCTGATGCTAGATCTTTGGGCACAATGTATCCTCAAAATACATCTCCCTAGCCTCCTCATATAGAAACAGGTCTGAATCATATCATAATAGGTTCCTGAAACAGATTCCAAAATCTCTTACAGTAGAGCTCCCATGTCGAAGGGTAAGAACCTACTAGAAACTGGACACCTTGTAGTCAAACAATGATGATCAACACTGAAATTGTCTTTAAACTCCTCACATGTGATCTCCAACTCCTCGTGATCCACGAGGATCAAGAACGACTACTACCTCACTTCTCTACACAACATTGTCACAACCAAGGACACCCAATGCTCATTCCGAGCATGGATCAAACTAAAGGCTCTCTTAATCAACTCCAACCAATCTTTCATGACCACATCTATAACAGATCCCTTTTTCTTCTGTATACAATGGCTCTGAAACACTCAGAGTCTCCTCATCCAAGTTTCATCTTCGTCAAACACTTTGTTACGATGATCTGATGTTGTAGCTTGTAGGAAATATTTTGTGCGAACATGATTAAGATGTCAACCTAGTTCCATACATGTAAAATAAAAAACACTAAGAGCTCCAAAACCTGCATTATAGAAGACTGAACATTAATTAAATAATTTGGTTTCTTTTATTTATTTTATGTTATCTTATCCCAAGGTCTACCCCTTCAAACACATGCCCAAAGGGGAATGTTTCATTATCCTTGCCTATGTAATTTTCTTGAAACTAGTATAACCACTTTTAGTAGCCAATAAAAACATAATGGTTTGTGTATCATATCATAGGGGGCCCTAAAAACATATTTCTCAACTAGTCTCTTATGTTTACATCACTTTCTATACATAACTAACATTGTTTCCCTAAAAACCCATGAAATCCCACATGAGGTGAACACAAAACTCCATAATGTTCTTTAACCAGACCTTTGATACCACTATGTCATTCCCCCACAACCACATTGTGTACACCTCTGTGGTTGGAAAAGGGAAAAGGGAGATAGTGAATCCTTGGTACCACCCCAGTATGCCCCAGGTTGGAGACTAGTACTGAGGGGCTAGTAAATAGATAATTGGGAGGCATTAACCTCTGATAGAACACATGTGAAACAGAGATATTAGACATACACAAACTAACACTAACTCAGATAGAAACATACAATAAAACTACAAGTACACATATGTTATGTCATGATAAACTACTACAGCTAAAATAGAAATCAAAAATCACCAAAAGATAATTTATGAACATTATCCCTGAGATAATAAAAATGATATTATGTCATTATATTTGTATAGTCATTACAGTTCACAAAACATTTTGTACGATCATAATATATTAGTGACTTTGGGAAACTTGAAACTTGAAAAATGTTCCATAAGTGAGCTACATCATGACCGATTACATTATTACTAACTATGACCCATCTTATATACAGAATAATTTATACATTTAATCAAATCATAGGGAATGGAAAAAAAATAATATATGATCTCATATGGATAGTAATGTTAAATAAGGGATACAGTAAAGAATAACATGAAAATAATTTTATGGGAACCTAGAAATAACATTTGAAAACAATACCCTACATGTCAATGATAATACAAATTAGTCCTGGAATAATGTTTCGTAGATTCTATGACATAAATCATAAGAGAGTTTATGAACATTATCCATAAGATAATAAGAATGATATAATACAAGGAATTTATTTTATACTGATAAGCATAAATAATAATTTCCATTTTAGACATGGGTCACTATCAGGGATATCATATTCAAAATCTATTCACTCTTCAAACCAACATAGTAGTCAAGATTCTCTCTGAAGACTGTTATATCCTAAAAATACCCTTCATAATAAAGGTCACTCCTCATTCCATTCATGTTTATCTCATGAAATATTAATCATTAAAAAATACTAATAAATGGGTTATGGGTCCCTTGTATCTCATAATGAAAACAATATTTATTTTCAATGATATCATAAAATATTGATAATATCATAACCTATGAAATGAAATGGGTTTCAAAAATATTTCAATATAACATTACCCATGGAAAAGTAACATATTTCATAATAATTTCATCATTTAATCATATCATAACTTGTGGGATAAAGATGTCGGAATAATAATTACATTAACATTTTGTAACATGAGGAATATAAATGGGTTCAATAAACATCATTCTATCATATCCATAAACCATTTAGATAACTAATTTAATGTAATCCTTGAATCGTAATCCTTGTAAGTCATATGTATTGTCAATATATATATCATTATATATGGAAAGTCGTTTTGATCGATAATTTAAAATAATTGTTTAGGAAGATATATTTTCATTGAATTTTTTTTAAAACCTAAACCCTTATTGAAATTTCATTTCATTGAAAATAAATATTAAATCATATAAATGAATCATTTTAAAATAAATAAACATTTTTTGAGAAATATATAATTTATTTTTTGAATAAAATTCTTAAATCAGAAAAAAATTGTGAAATCCATTTAATTTTAAATGACCAAAAAAATATATCAATTAAAATACTATAATTTTTTTGATTGAATATTTCATCTATGTTGTTCATGTTAAAATAAATTTTTCTTATAAATTTTTCTTAATTGGATTTCAAGAATTTTTTAAAATAAGCCATAATGATTATTTTCAAATTTTTTTGTAAAATTAGAAAAATGGGTAAATATTTCATTTAAAAATATTAGGTGAGTAATAAAAGGAATTTTTAAAACATTATTATAAATCATTGTTTTGGAAGAGAACATATTTCAGACTGAACAGATAAATAATAAACGATTTCTATATATAATTTTTCAAAATTATTTTATATACCAATGACTAGGAATAATGAAAATTTTACAGTAAAATATCATTAATAACACAATTGAAAAAAAATCTGTGGTTCTTGTGGAATGAATCATAATTGTTTCTTATTATAAAAACAATCATTAATATTCTCGATAAAAATAATATTGTAACATAAAATCATTTCCACATTGACAATATTTAATCATAAGACCCATGATGTAATGAAATAACATTGAATATATATTATCATGAGTTTTAGTAAATTCATGATATAAAATTTCAATGAGGCTGTATATACACGTTTTGAAGAAATAAAGGTGATAAAATAACAAACATCTAAATGAAGGAAAATTGACATAAAAATCCACTTTTGCATTTGAAATCATTTATAGAGTAAGTGCCAATAAGGAATAAAAACATTACAAACTCTATAAAAATGAAAATAATTAGATTCACTATATATTAAGTCAAGTTAGAAATATATTCCCCTGCAAACATAAATACATGTTGAATTTTCATATGTCTACCAAAAATAAAATAGTAATAGAAATCCATTACCATAAGTCTTGACTTTTTTCACACTCATTTAAACCACCTATATAATAAATTAATTTTATTATAAATATATTATTTAATGATATACATATTCATTATACAATATATTATTTGGTTATATCCATTTATAACCGATTAATTTATATTTCAAAAATAATGTCATGTTTCTAGAAATAACAGCTTTTAATATTCATGGATGTTGTGAATTGGTATTTTTTAGTACTCTTATAGTTATCACGGAATTATAATATACCTAATGATAAAAATGATTTACAAAACATATATATTATCTGTATAGGTATTTATAGCATTTTATTAAATAAAGTGATATAAAATGATGTGAAACATTCTGGGAGAAGTTAGGTTATATGCATGCATGAACACATTATCCATTTTAGTATTGGATTGAATGATATAAAATTAAATAATATATATTATCATTACATAATTTTTTTTAATTTAATATGTGTCACATGATTTTATAAAACAAATCCTCACAACATTCTATGTACACCATTAACAAATCATATCACTTTATACGATGGTAGTCTGCCATACAGATGACTGATATTTTGTTATTCCCAAAATATATAAATTATGAATTTTTGTGAGATATAAAAATTATAAATAAAAATTATATCATAAATAAGATATCTAAAGAACCAATTTTTCATTATATTCATCCATTATATGAGGTAATGGAAAACAAATGACATTATTTCACAAGGTGGTAGCCATCTGTCTATAAGAATGATGATTTTGTAGCACATTTTATGGAAGTGGAAATGTTGTTAAATCATTAACATAAAATAAAAACATATAATTATATGAATGATACTTATATTTTTATATAATAATATTTTAACATTAATTGAGGGAGGTTGAGGAACTAATAATTTTTTTTGACTAATGTTACATATTCATCAAGCATGCTTCTTAGGACTGAACTAAAAAAAATATATTTGTTATATTAATATCAGATACAAGACTTCATATATGATATTAATGATGTAGTTATGTTATTTGGAATTTTCTTGAAATATCCAATTTTTTTGATCCTGTAATATGTTAGAGGAGTTGTCCTGTCTTTTTATAATTGCGATAGAGAAGACACACTTCATATCCGTGAATGAATTTATTGATCTCATGTCTTTCATATGTCACAAGGGTAAAAATTGTTAAATTATATAGTTTCATATGAGAAATGGTCTTAATATTTCCTTTATAAAGTTTATATAAAAGTGTATTGGAAATGATCACCCTTATCCTTTTAGTTTCACACTTGATAAACATATATTAAACTGAATTGATATAATTTAATTTTTATCCATTTGGTACACATTATGGAAAAAAAATAAATTTACCACAATATAGAATAATTATTATTATGATTCAAAATATAGAAACCATTTTAACAAATTCAATTAACAAAAGTGGAAATTATTTCTTACAAATTTACCCTGTAGACAGTACAAGAAAGTGAGTTTTTAAAGGGAAACGTTTGAAAAGAATACCGATATATTAAATCCAATTTGAATATCTAAATGATTATAATAAACTACATTGAACTAATATATATATATATATATTATTTAATTAAAATTTGAATCCTATTTAAATTATAATTTATCTATTTAATTATATTTATTAAAATACATTTTCTAATTAAAATTCTATATTTTTCAGTATTCATTAGAAAAATTATACTTTTAGAAAAAAAACATTAAATTAAATACAATTTTTTAAATTATGGTTTTTAAATATTCCCATTTTTATTTATAAAATAAATTATAAAAGTTTGATGAATTATATTTAAAACAAAACCTAATAAACTATTGAAACAAAATTATTCAAGAAGTGTATTTTCATGAACAATTTCATTTTATATTAACACAACATATATTGTTATTCATTTTGTGAATATAAATAAAGATTATTTAAAATATAATCCTTAAAAATCATTTAAAACATTCATCATTATTAATCATTTTAACTAATCGATATGGAGAATCATTATGCACTTTAAAATAGATTTCAAAAAACCCCTTATTTAAAACCAAAAATAATCCTATGTGAAATTCCATTAGAAATTTTATTATAAAATTTTTTGTATTATATATAGTTAAATAATAATTAATTACCATTTAATCAAATTATAAAAATTAAAATTACATAATTTATTATAACAATTTGATAGTTTTACGGGAATAGATATTTTTCATTAGTCTATGAAAAAATATATATTTAAAAAAATTTCAACAGAAGTTAATTTTGAAATAATAATTAATTTTTTATTATAAAAATATATATTATAAAATAACTATTAATTATATATAATTGTTTATCATAATTAAGAAAATATATTTTATGAAAACCTATTTTTTGGAATATAATATATCTGTTTAAAATTTACCAAATATTTACTTGTAATTTATAAATAAAGATATTTTGAGTTGTAAATTGAAGTATAATTTTTATATTGTAGTTAATCTGATTCATTCGAATTATTTTTTTGGAGTCATACATATGTTCATTTTTTTAAATTATACAACTTCATAGTTTTTTAATGATCAGTATCACATGACATACATGCAATCATTATTTCATGCAGTAAAAGTTAAAAATCATGTTTTATATAATTAAATATAAATAATGTATTTTATTTAACAGAAGATAATAATAGTGTTTCATTTAATTTACCAAATCTAAAATAATAATCATATTTGCAGAAAAAATATATCACAATGTTATGGGGGTGTTAAATTCTACCCCCTTAAAAACGAATTTTTCCTTTAATGTCCTCTATATCATCAAAGTATATAGAATTTTAAAATTACATCACAAATACCCACATCACAAAAATGAGTAATAAAACCTCACATAAAAACAGAAATTCAAAAATATAAATGTTACCTAATGTAACTCTTAACTAGGTTTCATCATATAAGAAAATAAATGGTATGAAATGATTTGTAGATGTCTAGAAAACATAAATAATTAGAAATGGTAATTTAGATAAATTATAGAAATAAATAAGATGATCCAAATAAGGTTATCGGCCAAGAAAATAATCAAATGATAATGATCATGGTCATTGATATCATAAATGTTTTTTGATAAAAATAAATGATTTTAAATCATTATGATTTTTTAAATTTGAATAATTCTTATAAAAAATATATACATTTTAGATTTAATCTCATTTCGTAATAACAATATCATCAATATGTTATTCATTGATCAATTTTCATTTAATTTATAAGTAAATTAAAAAATGATGATTTTTCCCTCAAACACAATCAAATCATATGTTCTATCATTACAAGTAAAATTTATTCCATAAAATATTGGATATCATAAAAATTAATTTGAAATAATGTTATCATATAGGGATAAATCATCATATAGAGATGTAATAAAATAATATTTTAATCATTATTCAATATTAAATGTAAACAATTTCGGAAATGGATAGCCATATAACCGTTTAAAATGATAATAAACCAAAAACATAGAAATAATGTCATTAATTTTTTCAAAATTAATATATCATTAATCCCCCATATTTAATACTGTGTATATTTATTTTCACATATAAAACATGTGAATACCATCATCACATTTTTTCATGAATCATTATAATATCTATAATTACAATAAATTTTTAATGAAAACACAAATGCATCCTCATTAATTGAATAGAATAATTGATTATTTAACACTTTAGATGGATCCATTAATTCTTAAAACAACAAAAATGATATTATAAAATATTTTTTAACTTAGTTATATGATGTCATATATACTATATAATTTAGTTTATACATATCAATTATCTCATTGTCCTACCAAAACCCCATTTTCTAATCCTTGAAAACATATTAAGGGTTGTCATCCATTAATCCAAATATCATATTAATAGTAAGTAACATTTATTTTACCAAAATACTATTTAACATAATATTGAATGTCATTAATGAAATTATAATATGAAATAATCCATTGATGTTTAATGACTCTTATATTCAAAATGACACTAATTGAAATATAAATGATTCAACAACAATAAATTAATACATCAACCATTAAATTTTTATTACAAAACAATAACTATGCTTTGTCGATGTATTCCATTACACTAATTGAATTTATATTTCATTTCTAGTATAATAATACGATTAAATATAATAGTTACTCTTAAAACATAGTGTATTTTGTTGAGGAGAATTCCCTTTTGGACAATGGTTTTCAAAATTCTCTTACATTTCTCTTTTAAACGAGTCATCCATTATTGACACCAATGGGAAAGAATTATTTTCATCCCATTCATTAACCAAGACATTCATATTTTTCATTTACTATTAATTAATTTGATTAAATCAATTCCATACAAAAAATAATTCATTTTCCTTATGAGACAATCTCTTCTGTGCTTCTTCTGACATTATCATCATATATTAATCTTCATTTTAATTTTTTATGGAATCCACTACACAATAAATTAGAAAACTATAAAATTATCTTCATTTGTGAGCATATGCGTTTGTTAAGGCATAAATTTTTCATTATATTCCCTAGTATCTATTATAGAATAATCAAAACACCCTTCACTCCAGTTTTCATATAATTTGGTTTGTCATTATAAAATTTTCCATCACATTCAATTTTCTCCCTATTACTTCTTGATATAACCATTTTATAAAACGAAATAAAATAGTACAAAAAATGATAACCATTTGGGGAATAAATAATCATGATAATAACTTATATGATGGTTAAATCATGCATCTGTAATTTTATTCTATGACAAATATGGTTTTTCCTAGGCCATTCATAATAATATTTTTTTAAATCCTTCATCGTATCACCCTATTAACATTATGTAATTTATTCCCAATTTTCATTCCGATGTCAATATTTCAGTAATGATTAGAATGAAATTGGTTAATACAAATAATAGTGATTTCATGGATTTAATGTTATTTTAATCATAAAATTTGATGATTTTAGACATCCTATGATTTATAGACCATGTAATGGGATTACATGATGTGTTTTCATAATCTGTAAGATTCTAGGAATTGTGTTCAATGAATGTAATGTTTTCTACCTTTTATAATTTATATACTGTCTAAATATTTAAAATTGTGTCTTTAATAAAAAGGTTATGGGGTTTTAGTGTATATGGGGTCTAGAAATTACTTGATGTTTAATTTCAGTTACATGACATCTAAAATCAATATTTTTGGTTTTATGCAGGATGAAAGGGTAATATTATTATTCCCCACCTCTGTGATTCCTTTCTCTCTAATTCTAAGTTATTTTTATGGAATTTTTGCAACACGCCAACCCAAAAATCTCTAAGCAGATATATAATTTTAATAATTTTTCATAATTATATGGAATAATATCCTAAACCACATGTCAGTTTTGTAGTCTTAGAAATTATATTACCTATATAAAAATTAAATTATAATTCAAAACATAAAATATAACATAGATAATAATTGAAGAATGAAATTATTTTTCTAGATTAACCCATCATATCTATCATAAAAAAATATTGTAGTCCAAATAAAATAAATCACACTGAAAGAGAGATATCTGATGATCAATAAGGTAAGACTATATGACAAATTAATTAATTAATAAACATATACAGAAAAAGTATAAAATTAAAACACCATCCTCTTAATATAAAAATGAAAATAATATGGAAAGGGTAAATCAAATAATTCCATTAAAATATTCACATGGACATTCTACTAGTATAATAATCTTATAAAATAACAATAAATAATATCATAATGAGAGAACTCATATTTGTAGACATCATAACCATATTTTCAAGGCCTCGTGGCAAGACCATATATAATCGTATTCTTAAGGCCTTGGCATAAGACACATGTTTGTCTCATGATACCTATCAATGCATCATGGGGACATAGTAGAACCAACCCATAACATACAATGGTCAATGCTTTCCACTTATGGTGGTGGTAAAACATAACCAATACAAACATTCATATTAAAACTAGCATAAAAAACATGAATACATAAACAATAAATGTGAACACTAAAACTATACATGATTAATGGTGTTGAAATAGAACATTCACAGTCAAATTAATCATAAAAAATCCAATAAAATATGTTAAATAAAATCATAATAGATATAGATAAATTACGCATAATATCCAATAGAGGATGTTGTCATAGATGAAAATAATTAAAAAATCATTAATATTATCTTGATATAAATACCCCTTTTCATTGAAATCATTTATTCAAAAGTAAACCAATTATAAAAGAATTCATTTAAAATGGAATTTTGAATCAAATAATACTGTACCAATTTGAATTTTTTTAATGGAATTAAAATTTTAATACATTTATGTCCATATAAATAAATCCTTAAAAGAATTTTGAAAACATGAACATTAATGAGCATTATTTAGAAGATGAAATATTAAAAACAATTAAAATGATTTTATAGTTTATGATCACTAGCATAGAACATTAAAAAAATTCCTTTTCAAACAATTTGAATGAAAATAAATTTACAATTTAAATTTTTATTATAATTAATAAAAATGATTATAAATATTAATGAAAAATAATAAATAGAGAAAACAATAATTCATTAATCATTCCTAGCATCCAATTCAACATTACAAATTTAAATCGTAAGGCTAATATCATAAAATGAATATTTAAATACCATGATTATATATTTATTCATGTTTTGAAAAAAAAAGAGTTGTGTATAAACCACACAAAGAAATAGGAGGTCAATATTGTATAAATATCACGAATATTAATAGTGTGATGGAATTCCCTTACCAGTTTTCTGATAATCTTTATTGATGTCTGAGACTCTTGTATAATGGTTTTAAAAATATGATTAAATTCAACCAGAATCATAACAATATATATGATATCATTCATGATTATTTATTACAATATATTTCCAGTTTATAAAAATAATTATATGTTAATGTAATGTTTCTAGTAATAACTACTTTTGTTAACATATGTTTTTTGACTTGTTATTTTTTATCGTATTACTTAACTAATGATTTAATTAAATAAAAAATGTAAATAATGATTTATATATTATATATCATCAGAATATATATATATATAATATAGATATATGAAATTTAATACACTGTAAATGGAGATTGTAAGTTTCTTGTAAGCATGACGGTTGTTTATGTTTTCTTATCGAATTGAATTGAAGAAGGTAAATGAATTATATGTATTAATAATAATATATATTATTACAATTGAATTATTATTTCATATATTTCATACATGTAAATTATATATATATATATATATATTTATAATCATTCATGAATGGATAATGTGGTGGATGAATTTCATCACGTTGTGGAGAGTGTAAGTCGTACATACACAAGAGCGATAATATCATTTCCTTAATGGTAAATGGGTAAGGAAATAGATGTTATATCAATTTAAAAGAATAAATATAATTTAATTTTTACTAGTTATATTGAATTTATTCATTTTTATACCCATATAAATAATTTATAAATGAAAATTAGTCTAAACCACGGTGTGGAGACAGTAAGCCTTTCTTTGGCATGCATGAAGATATTGTTTTTTATAAGATGGTTAAAAGAAGTAATATGGTTTTCTGAAAATCATAAATAAAAATAAAAATATATTTTATGGTGGATTTATTAATATATAATTGATCCAACCTAGGATATGTCCATAGAATAATAATGAAATAATAAAAGGGTTAGTAAAACTATTTCCTCTTCTTGAAACGCCTCCTTTTGATTTGCACGAAAGGCCTCCTTAGGTTGTATTTCACATAATTTTATGTCCAATATGATGAAATTATGTATTTTTTTAGTATAATAGCATAATATTTGTCCAAAATAAATGTTTTATCTATGCGAATTAAAGGGAATGAGGGGTTCCCATTTATAAGAGATTGTAGTGACACTTTAGGAAGATCCAAAACTATTAATTTTTTATAAATTAATTATTTGTGTTATATTTCTTGAAAGTGAGTTAAACCTAGGATACAATGATAATTGGTCTCATTCCTCTAATACATTTATTTTTAGACATTTATCGGTCACAAAATTAACCTTATTTTATTTGTTTTTACACTTAGTAAAATTGTTCTACTCTTACAGTGTCTACATATATTTTTATACAATTGGATTAATATATTAACAATATTTTTTTGAAAGAACACCAATTAGATAATTTATAACCCATTTTATATAATCCTACTCAATTTTCTAAATTATATATTTTTATAAATATATTACATTCAATAAAATATTATTTATTATAAAGTTTCATTTATGTCAATTTTGATACATTTCAATATTTTCAATTTTTAAAATATTGAAGTAACATGATAACATAGAAAAAATACTATTAATATGTCAATAACATGTCTATTGTTTTAATAAAATTAGTTTATGTCATTAATTTAGAATAATTATTCGTTTTTTAATATTTTTAATATAAATTATTTGATATCTCAATTAATTATACAATTACTGTATCATTATTATACTAGTTGTTAATTATGCTTTTTATTTACTAAAAATATAGAAAATTCATGATAAATTTAAATTTTGTAAATTTAAAATGAATAATTATAGTAGAATTTATCAAAGCTAAAACTCTACGTGGAATTTTATTTAGTTATTAAAAGAATATAATTGCACTTTTAACTAGAATTTAAATAAAATATAATATGTGTCTTAATCTAAATATGATTCCTTAAGAAGGATCATATTAATTTACTAAGGTTTATTTTGGAAAAAGGAGACTTATCCAATGAAATTAAAACATGTTTTAGGTTAATTTTATTTTATTATAATAATATTTTCACCTTTAATTACCCTATTTAACACTTAAAATGGTAAATAAAAATCAAAATTTACAATTTTATAAAAAATATTTTGATCCTATTAGACCACATTTTTTACACTATTTAAAACCATGAATATACTTTTTTTCAAATTCAATTCATGGAAGTTGTAAAATTACATTTAATGCTAATCCAGAAAATGTGGCTATATGATGGGTAAAAGAGATGTTAAAAAAGATCAATAAATTTTTATATATAATTCTATTATAAAAATGTGATCCAATGACTTAAATTTTTTTAATATGTGCACTATTTAATTTCTGTTACATTAAAATAAATTTGAAATGATATACTTATTAAATGGAAGGGGTGGTTTTTCAACATAAATGGAGTAATTTAACTATTCATAAAAAATTATAACTTATCAAAAAGATACCAAAATTTCACAGTAAATTAATTTTATATTTTGATTTTAAAAATAATTCCTATTTTAAAAAATTCAATTTACTTAAGTGTAATAAATGAATTTTATTATTGTTCCGAAAAGGATAAAAAAGTATCTTATTTAATAAAATAGTATTTCAAAACATATAAATGTTTAACCGAATCTTATACATTTCATTACAAAGTTTATTTATTTATGTGAAAAAAATATAAATTAGGTTTAATAATTTTTTATTAATATTCATTTTTTTTATTTAATATAGAATTTATAAATATAACATTTAAATAACTATAGTTCTAATTTTTTGATTCACAGAAGCTTAATCATGCATGTAATGCACGCCAAGTCGCTGTGGCGTTAAATATAATATATTGTTGTTTTTAAACAATAATATTCAATGAAATATTGGGTTGTTATATTCACCCCTAATTAAATAAATTATGTCCAAAAAATTTGATGTTGGTCATCTAAAATAAAAGGTTGATACTATAAAGTTCCATTTTGGAAAACCCACAAAGAAAAATATGTTCAATAAAATTTATAATTTAAAATTAAAAAGGTATGTATGAATGATACCAAAAATGACACATAGAAGGGTTATATATAGTAAAATAAGTAAATTAATGAATAATATAACTATTATGTTCTAATGGATAGTGACTGAGAATATTTTTAGGATAATGTTATCAATCATAGAGATATTAGTCAAAGATGATCTAAGTAACCATTTGATTCATTAGAAGAAGATGTTCCTTGAACATTTATTATGTTTATAATCCTTTCCCTATAGTTGATTAAATAATTTATAAACTATACTAATAACACAAGTAATAATACTTACATGACAAGTAGGGTTACATCATTTAACAAATTTATATAAGAAAGTCATCTTTCTCCCGAAAAGATAATGAATTTTTTTTATCCTAATATTATAGGGTTTCATATATGAACATATAATTAATCCACCATACTTCATAAATTAAATACATTATAAAAACTAGGACATCACACAGGCTAGTTGAATGTGATGCACCCCTGTCTCCGTTCAGTTGTGAGTTAATGTCTGGTATCCTTGCTAGACATGATGGGTAGTCGATGACCAAAATGATTTCATTTTAATAAAAAAAATATTATTATAAAATTCACAAAATAAAATTATGAAAAAAAATTCCCATTAAAAAATACTATCAAATGGTCATCATAATCTATTACAACCTTTATACATATCCGGAATAGATTTTTCCAAACTCACAGTCCAAAAATTTATAAGGATGGTCAATAAATTTTTAAATTCAACATAATATAATGAATATAATTTTTTCAAATACAAAACATGTAAATAATATCATCATTTATTTTCTGAAAACAAGTTAATAGCCTGAATTTCCATGATACCTTGTTAAATATGTTCAGGCTACCTAATTACTTATGTAAAAGAATTAATATTGGATATACTCATTAAATTAAAATATGTAGTAAACTCCATAAATTATGGAATAACAAACCATTAATAGGTTCCAAGGTAATAAATAATATCCAATATACATTATCCAAATCAATTAACCCTTTATTAAAATATCATTATCTTATTATCAGAAGCATATTGACGGTTATCTGTCCCTAAACAATATATCTTCCAAAATGATTATCATGAAACAATATCAATTTTCATGGTACAATACAATCCAAAATCCTTAATCTAATTTTAGTGTAGTATAATCCTTATATTCTCCATATTTAAAATAACTAATACATTTATAATAATAAATTCAAACGAAATAATTTTTGAATTTTCATATTAAACATTCATCTTTTCTATGGAAATATAATAACGTGATCATTATCCAATAACATAATTAGGGGTATATTCAATTGAACATTGGTAAAATGATTCAAATAGATTCCCCACAATATGAAATTGAAGCATTGTATATTGGAAACTATTTTTTAACATTACATTTACGAACACGGTGTCCTTTTTCTTCACAATAATAAAAAATTCCCATTTTATTAATGAATCTACCAGTGTAAATCATTCTATATTTATCACATATTGTATATTCTTTCTTTCCCTTCTTACATGTATCAACCTTTTTCTCCTCCATTCTCCATTTCTATTTTTTCCATTGAAAGCAATAATACTTTGATAATTCATTACACATAATATAAATACATGATACTATTTCTTAATATTATGATAATACATATATGACTACTTCCCTATGAATCTTTGGATTAAGGTTGTGAATGATACGATCCTTCTTACTCTATTGATTATGTTCATCGATGGTGTTATCATTCATTCTATTGTGTTCTATTTATATAATAATCTATATAATGTATTAACATTAAATGTTATGTACTTTGTATAACTATAAATAATGTATAACACTTAACATAAATTTATCCATCGTAAATTGTTGAATCATAAACATTGTTAAATTTAGAGGAGTCATTAATTTCAAATTAGTCATAAACATAGGTAAATGAAATGTGAACTATCATAATCATTACTCATAAAAGTGTTAAAGTAGATTTTCAGTAACACCGATTGTCATTTACATGGTTACCCCATGACATGTCCAAAACACCTTGTTGTTTTTATTACACCTATGTGCAGATGTTTCTGAATTCCATCCACATGTTGTATCTAGAAATAGATTTCTATTCTGTGAATACACTATAAATATCTTCATTACCAATATTTTAGGATGTTACACTGAACATATCCTCAATGTTTATCTTTGGGGAATTTTTAGTAATCTATTTTTTGGAATATACTTCCAAGATTGTTCTCAAAATTCTCTAATACAAACTATAACACCATGACCCCATAAGACCAGATTTGGTGCATTATTTTATAATATTAGCATGATTATAGTGAATAAAATCCTAAAGGACCGATAATTTTAGCAGAATTGGAAAATATATTACGTACAAAAAATTTACAATATAATTAAAACCATAATATAGACCATATATAATCCTATGATAATTCAATTATTCTCTTATGTTCACCCTCTATATCAATCATAAATCACTTTTTACAATCATATAAAATAAAATACATAAAACGGGTGATATCATATGCTCAGTAAGGTTCAACAATATAGTAGAAGCTTTCACAAATAACCATAATCATTAAATAGTGTATAAAACAAAAACACAAGTCATTTCAACATAAAAATGAACAAATATTACTAGAATAAATCAAATAATTCCAATTTAAAATTCTCATTGATATTCCAATAGTCTAATAATCACATGTAATATCAATAACTAATTTCAAAATTAGGGAAAGAATAATTTCGGACTTCAAAACCATATCTTCAAGGCATCGTACTAAAGACAAAAAATTACCATATTATCTATACATTACTCCTAGACATTATATTGTCTCATGAGACCTAATGATTAATCGATGGGCTATAGAGGGCCCCACCCATCATTTATTATGTTCAATTCAATCCTATTTTCAAAGGGGTAATACATAACCAACAAAATAATTCTTTATAAAACTAGATTACAAAATGTGAATAATTAAACCATACACTATGAATGGTATCAAACTATAAAATCTATAACAAAAAAATTTCAAATAAATAAAAATGGAAAATTATATCATAGCAGAAGAAAATCAATTAAAAATATGGCCCCAAAAGATTTTTTCAATGATGAAAATAATCTAATAAAATAATTAAAATTTTATTTAATAAAAATACACCTTTTCAGTGAAAAAATTTATTAAAATTTTTAAATCTTATAAAAGAATAAATTTAAAATATATTATTTAATTGGAGTATCCCATAATAAATTGATACATTTTAATATAATTAAAATGTTAAAACATTCCTATCCATTTAAAAAAAATCCTTAAAACCATTTTGAAAATAAGATAATTTATGATAAATATTTAGAAAATTAAATATTTATAAATTTATTCATGATATAAAATATAATATGGGAAGTGAATACAACACACTCAAGGAATATATTTCGGACACATCATATATCTCTAGAAAATTAATTGTCTGATTTAATTCTATTACCTACTGTCCTATAATATTTTTCTGTGACTAAGACACTTTTCTAATGGTTTTAAAAATATTATTTAAATTTACTCACTTCATGAAAATATTTATGATATCAATAATTATTGATTTTTTTTACTTTATATTACTGATTATTTAACAATTCAAAGTTAATGAAATGTCTCCTATAAAAAATACTTGTTAGGCTGTAATATATATGTAAATGTATATGAGATGGCACAATACAATAGGGGTGAATTTCATGTTTAAAACATTGAATTCAAACACTTATGAATAAAAAGAGTTTAAGAGTTATTAAACTAAGACTATTAAAAAACAATCAAAATGACAATATAAGTACTGGATATGAGGGATATGATATGATGTAATAAAACAATTAATTAAAAGTAATTATATTTTCATTTAATATAGTTATTTGAGTAGAAAAAATGTAAATTATTTTATCATACATCATATAGAATATATTAATACAAACTGTAATGAATGAATCGAAATTCAAATAATAAAAATAGTAAAATTATATTAAAACAAAGGAGAGAAATTTTTAATTCCCCTTATATTAAAAATATACACATAAATGAAAAGGTATTACAATTATTTTACCCAAAATATTAGTGTTTTCTTTTCACCTAGGATAATAATAATTCCTTACCTACATTTTGTTATGCCCTTAATAAAATGATCATCATGACTATCGTTCTATCCCTGGTAGCCCTCGATTAAAAAGTTAATCGGCACCTCTATCTTTCAATAAATATGAAAGTCATCGATATGATGACTAGATGCACATCTTTCTATCCCTGCAAGACCTCAATCGTTATCACAATGATCTGACACACCAATAAAAAAAACTTATAGAAATACCAAAACATGGAACAAGCTAGTCACTTATTATATAATCAAGTCTTCCATACGATGAAAAAGATAAGACCCAATATATCTCCCCAGAACATGATATAATAAATAGTTGTGAATATAGTTAAAATGTCCTCCAATTTATTATTCTCATGTTATAATGGACATATTTACTACCATGATCATTGTTATCTAAAAAAATCAGAGGGACATGGACACCTAGCATTACAATGAAAAAAACAGTATACATAACATCGTTTTGATTTGTAAATAACCAACTCAACACCATCTTTTTTGTTAGAATAGATTAAGTAAAAAAAGAAAACAATGAGTAAGAGAAACTTCTAATCAGTGTTGAAGTTAGATAATAGTACAATTAATTAGATTAATACAATAAATAATATGGTCATAATTCTTTTCATGATTATACTGCATATAGTGGTTACGATTCAAAACACAGTTACGATACATTACATGGATTAGATGAATATCAGTTTCGATTTATATTATTTTTACAATGTGTGATATATAATCTAGTTACAAGGAATGATTGTTATACAATTCTAATCCAGGTTATGATATGTGATTATGATGCAATACTTTAAATGATTATTATGCATGGTAACGATTTGATACTTAACCTAGTTACGATTTCATAATATGATGAAATTCATATCCTGGTTACAATTTTTAATTATGATACTAGTCATAACCTACTTATGATTATGGATTACAATGAATATGGTTATGATGAAGATGGTTACGATGCAGGGTAAGAACATACATGGTTATGATTGATGAAAAAAACAATTGGTTACAATTGTGCATCAATATATGTAATTATGATTTGAAATAATCAGTATATGATTATTAAGTAGATTCAATAGAATGTGTGGTTATGATAGAAAAAATGTGCATGATTACAATTATATAACAAAATATATGGTTATGTTATAAAATAAAATACATGATAAAGAAGATGTAGTTTGTGATTTCCATAAAAAAAATATCAATGGGAATGTCGAAACATTGTTTGAGAGAAAAACTTATCCTATATGGAATAAACAAAACAAAATATACAATAATGAATTATCACACCTATGTTTAGTAAAACTACTAAAAGTAATTGTGAATACAACTAATTCCACCCAAGGTTACAAATCACTAGGGATAGTATTCACATTACCTTTTCTTGTTAGTTCTCCCACTCAATGATATATTCATCAAATTATTCTTTTCAATTCCATTTACCCACTTTGTGATTTTGCTAAAGAATAAGGGAAAGTATTCGTTACCTGCAAAATTTTTAGAGAAACTGTGTATGAAATAAATGACAATTCATTTAATGAAATAGGTTTATATTACAACAAGAGTTCAAATATAGTTCTTTCCTCTTTTGTGTTTCAAAAATATTGAACAATTTAAGATTCATCATTTGGTACTCCTTTCTGTTCCCCATGATTTTTTCAAGTGATTCTTATTGAGAAATCCATTTCACATCATTTTCAGCAATAACCATTTCGAACTCTTAGATCGTTTGTTCAAGAATCTGTCTGATTCTTCCCTGATATTTAAGCATTACTTCATGTGAATTGATATCCTCCTATTTGAGTCTATAGACCATCTATAAGATTAAATCTCTATTTTTGAGTAAAAAAACCACATCACACTCATTTTATAGTTTTTTACATTAGACCAATTTCTTCATCTAAGGTCACTCCTTGTGAGGATTCTGGTCTTTTAAATGCATTATGTTTTTCATTAAATTTCAAATCCAATAAATACATAGAATTGAGAACATTTACCTAATACATCAATTCATCTTGCTTTTTCATATAATTATTGAGGATGTCATCAATGTTATACAACCACTTTAAGTCCTTATTACAATCCTGGATGTTCTTAGAAAAATGATCCTTGAATATCAATAGATCGGGTTCAAGACTCAAAAACATGTCCATCTAATCATTGATAGAATTCGTTCAATAATTATGAGCATTTGAAAGGATTTCTAACCAAGCTTCAATAATTTCAAAAAACAGTGTCATCTTCTCAAATCTATTCATATATTGTTCAATATTCTAAATTCACTTCAAAATGAATGACCTTTTAGAAATTATATCTATAGTGTATTTAGGGAGATCTTCAAAATGGGTCTCATTACTAATCAAATGTGATGGATGATTATGATTCTTATTGTATTCTTCCTCTTAATCTTCTTTACTAAAATCTGAATAAAATATTTTGTAAATTTTTTTTGAATCACTATACTGGATGGATGAGGATTAAGAGATGGAAAATTTATTGATGGAAGATATAGGGGGTCTACGTTATGTCTTCACTTCGTTTCATCTTAATTCTCTTACACTTTTGTTTCATCTTGTCCCTAATTTTATTTTCCTTGTTATTATTCTTAATCTTCTACTTCTTATTCAAATTATTGAATAAGGGATTGTGTAGCAGATTGTTCAGACGTTTGTTAAAAATAAAAGGTTCAGTTTCTTAAAATTTTTCATACATTTTTTCATCAACAGTACATGATTTTTCATTGAATACTCTTTACGCCTAGGAAGCAGTGGAATAACCTAGAAAGATTCCATCATCGGATTTAAGTGTTAATCTATGTAAATTAACTTTTTTATTAAATATGAATAATTTTCATCCAAACCGTCTAATATATGAATTATTAGTTTTTAGGCCAGTCCATAATTCATACAGTGTTTTATTATGAAAATTTCTAGTTAAAACATGATTTATAGAATAACATGTAGTACTAACAACTATAGCCCAGAAATGAATAGTAATTGAGTATTCACACAACATGGTCATTGTCATTTCTCTAATAATATGATTTATTTTTTAAACAATAACATATTATTTATGGGTTCTTAGAGATAAGATGTTTTGAGTATTACCTTTGTTACTACAAATAATTCTAAAATATTACTTTCGAAATCCACCACCATGATCACTATGAATAGTTATCAGGGGTATGTTTTTCTCATTTTTAACATGGGATCGAAAATATTTTTTAATACAAAAAGGCTTCAAAATTCATAACATGAAGATAGAATCAGGTTATTCTAGTGTATTCATCAACTTTGACAAATAAATTGTGTTTCCCACCATTTCATCCCTTTTGTGTAGAAATGAAAAGATCTATAAGCACTAAATCTAATGCATTAGATGATGAATATTAATTGATTGATTTAAAGTTAGTTTTATGTTTTTTCCATATTGAAAAGGGTCAAAATATTTTGAAGAATCATACATAGGAACTGGTAGATCCATATAAAGTCACATATATGAGTGTTTAAAAAGGAATTTAAGGTTACATTGTCATAAAATTCTCTTCTATAACAAGAATTGGTCTTCCATTACACATATGCAACGTATATCTTGGATCCTTAGGATTTATAGGTTTATTGTGTAAACATTATCATGCCTATTTTCTAGAAGAATTATTTCATACTTGGAATTTTGAACTAAACATTTATCATTCCTAAAATTCAACAGGTAACTGTCATCACATAATTGTCTTATTCATATAAGGTTGTGCTTATGAACATTAACCAACAAAATATTGGAAATTAAAACAATTCCTAATAGTACAAAATTTCATATACCTATTATCTTTCCCTGATCATTATCTCCGAAGGTCACACTTCTACCTTTCATTTCAATAATAATTTCAATAAAATCATTGTTTCCAGTCATATATCTTTAACCACCACAATACATGTACCATATGTTATTATCGTTGGTACACATCATGTATTGTTTATAAAGAAACAATAAGAGCATCAGAACAAAAACTTTTTTGGGTCATGAATATTAGATAAATGAACTTCAGGAATCCACTTTTTTTTCAAAATGATGGTTATGAAATCCTAAGGATTGATTTTTATTAAGAGTGAAATTTTCTTCCCAATTCCCATCATATTGAAGTTTATTACACCTAATGAAATAATATATTTCTGTAACATAACATATGTCTCAATGATAGAAATTTGAGAAAAAAATACCTTACCACTTTGGTAATCTATTGAATTGTAAGAAAAAAATGAATAACATAAAATTAAAAATTATATTTCGTTAAAATAAGGATATACATAATAAGACTTGTCAAATGGTATTTATATACACCAATAAAATAAATGAGTGTTGAATTTTTAAATGCCTTCTAGAAATAGAAGAGAGACTAGAAATTTCTTACAGTATGTATTAACATTGGTTTCACTTGACTGTACATCGTTTATAAAGGAATTTGTTTATTAGACATATATTATAGAATAATTTCAATATATATCACACTATATATTTTTTTTTCACTTTTTATTAACTATTTATTAACAATTTGATGTTATTGTAACACTTCATGCCATCATAGCTTTGTTTTCCAATATGGTTTTGAATTTATATTTTTTAAACAAATACCAAGACCATGTTTTAATAATTTGAATAATTTTATACATTATATAAACATAATATATATTCAATATAAGAATACATAGAATAATAAATAAAATGTAGTTATGAAAAATTATGTACATTGTTCATTAAGAGACTCGGTTATGCATACACATGAAGGATGTTACGATTTTAATATTGTATTTAATTAAAGAAAAAAAAATTATATATATAATCAATAAATAATAATATATATGATATATATGTATATATATATATATATAATATTTTTATTAATAAAATCCTAAATACATTCCATTTAAGGTATGGATGAATTACATTGCTTCATGAGGTAGTACCACATTGTACTCATGATCAACATATTATAAGCACATAAATGGAAATATTAAATTAATATGTGATATAAAAAATAAATAATATAATAATACCATTTTATTTCATATATAAAAAATATTTTCAATATTATGTCAAACCAATAGAGGTTGTAATGGAAAAATGTATTACATCGTTTCAGATGGTTGTAGTCTTCTATACATAAAAATGATTATTTTATAAACCTTTTGATGGGAGTGAATAGTTTTTTTGGTCATGAACATAACTAAAATCAACTATGTATATGTAATATAATTATTATTATATAAATTAATTGTATAATAATAATAGATGTAGGTGTAGGAGGAAATAAAAAATTCTTGTTGATGGACATTTAATTTTCCTTGGGTATCCTCCCATGGTTTTGAATAAAATACTTACTTGGATGAATTTATGTCCAATACAAGGGATAATGCTAGAGTTGAAGGAATATTTCAAGTCATTTGGGATGTTCATGGAAGAACAAAACAGGTTTTATTATGTACAGGGGATATGGGTGGGGTGACCTTCTATATGTCAGAGAGATGGCATAGTTAGTATTCTTGAAAATACGTTGTTGATCCCATATTTTTAATTTATCTAAAGGTTCCAATATGGGAAATTATATAACCAATGATATTTAATGCAGTAAATATTTCCATAAAAAAAATATATTAAAAATATTAGGTTATTTTTTCACTTATTATTTTAATTTATCCCCTAGAGAAACCCATTTTCACCTTAACTACGGTAATAAATTTTTAATACCATAATTATTTTATTATTTAAAAATAAAAATTAAAATATTTTTATATATATATGATATTTTGATTTCAAATATTTAATTTAAATTTAAAACTAAAGTCACATAAGTGAAAATTTTTCCTTTTAAAATAAACTTATAGGCGTGATAAGAAATCATCTTCTCATAGAGAAAATGTTCAATAGTTTACTATATTTATTCATAAAAATTTACTATGAATGTATTAAAATAAAATAAATTGGTAATATATATATATAATTAATTTTACCAGAAAAAATTTAAAATAATATATATTTTCAATTAATTTAAACAAAAAAACATTATTCAATAAAAATTATATAATGATCATTATTTATAAATAATTTATTTAATTTAGTGAATTGTTAAAAATAATCCTTAATATTATATTTAAATAATGATTAAATAATGACAGTTTATTATAAATGTCTTATAATAGTGAAAAAATTAAAATTAAATCAAAACCTATTATTATGATGAAAATACAGTTTTCAAGAAATGTATTTTTCAAACATAAGATTATTTTATTATAACTCTATGTTTAATAATAAAAAATTAATTAATATAAATTAGTATTTATTTATATATTTTTAAACAAATTATTTTAATTGGTTTTTTGTTACTGATTATTTATTTAGTGATAATATAAAAATGTTATTAATTTTTTAGAAATCAACAAATATTTCTTAAATAGCCTAAAAAAACATATATATATATATATATTAAATATAAATTTAATTATAAAATAATTATGATGATTTAAAAAATCCAAACAGTACTTATTAAACTTGTAAAAATAATTGGGGAAGTTAAATTAAATAATTTAATGAAATGAAATGAAAATTTTACCAAAACATGCATTTTTCAATATTCCCTAGAAAATAAATAAATTATAAAAAATGCATAATTTTCACCATAATTTAATTTTGATATGATGATTTAAAATATGAATTTCATTATATAAAATGAATTCTCTAACACATATTTAAATATATAATATTATTTTCTCATAAATAATATTAAAAACATTTCGAAGAAAATATTATTTTTTAAAATATACTTAATTTTAGTAAATATTGTATGATTTTTAAATATGAATTTAAAAATAATTTTATATTGATTAGGAAATTTATTTGTTTGTGTTATAAAGTATTCAATTATAATAGTATAATATTATTAATGAAAATAGATTGAGCTATGGAGAGTTTGAAAATTTTGAGTCTATAAATATTTTAAAGAGCCATACACTAATTTTGATTGATAAATTAAGAATCCTACTAAATAAGTGATTTCATATATGCTATTTTCTTTCTAGAAAATTTTTAGTTATAAAATAAATCACTAATAGGAAATGAATATGTAATTGGATTCACATGGTATTAAATTCAATAGGTGTAATGCTCTTACATGACATGTTGATGTGATGGAATAATATGTGACTACTTGGCATGAAAATATTTCAATAATTGAATATGAATTATATTATTATTCTTATGATATAACTATGAGAAAGAATTTTTATGGAGAGGTAATATAAAAAATAATAAACTTTGTTCAATGTCCAAATGAATGGTTGTGGTTGTTATATTGATGACAAAGACGATACAGTCAGTGATCATAAAATGTTAGTAAAAGAAATGAGAATGATTAATTATGAGTAATCTCAAATGATATATGGTTTAAAAGAAATAAAATATTTTTATACAATTTAATAATCCCAATTAGATGTTAATTAAAAATAAAAAATTTCCCTGAAAAATATATGAATGGAAAAGGTACTAAATTAGAAGATTATATAATTAGTAATATTATATAATGGGAAGGTATGAGGAAATAAGTTGAATAAAAGAAGGTTTTCCACATCATGAAATGTATTTAACTATATATATAATTTAAAAACATGTAAGAGACATAATATTTAAATTCTATTGTTTATAATAAAAATAAAATTTTCATCAAAACACTTGAAGTGACTCTATCCTCAAAAAGGTATTATTTATTTTAATGAATTTATTTTACTCATGTCTCTAATGAGGCTCATATTTTTTAAAATGGTTCACAAATTATCTCTTGATCAACCATATACAAACTTATTAGTGAAGGAAAAACATTAAAAAGTTAATTATACCTCATCTAATAATCTAACGGATCAATGATTAAATCATGGATCATGTGGAAAGATAAAAATATTAATATATACTCCAAGCCAAAAATAGTTGATATTGTATTTGTAATGAAAAATTACTTTAAAATGATACTCTGATTACGTAAATAATTTCCCAAAACAATATGATAATAGATCTAGCTAGAATAGAACAATAAAAAATAAGTACTGTTATTGGTTACTATTTGTTTTAATGTAAATTTGAGAATCATCCTATTGAATATTAGCATAATGTGTCCATATATGAACCAAATATAAGGAAACTATTAATGGGATAAATGATAATTTATACCGTGATTACAAAAATAATATGTTGAATACTTATATAAATAAGAATAATTCTCTCATGAATATACCTTATTGTATTCATGTATTTTATGATTATTGTAATATAATTTGTCATAGTTATGGAGATTTATGGAATATAACAACCGTGAAATATGAATATGATGAAGAAATTAATGGGACACAAATAATATAAAATAAAAGAACCAAAATAGAAAATTCTTCTTTGAGAAATAAGTATAATAAATGAAGCAGGATGAATGTATAAAGAGAATCAATTATGGGGATAACATGAAGATAATAATTATTGAATATTTTATAATAGAATAGTTTAATAAGCTTAAAAATAATTGTTACTCAAATAAATAAATTAATCGATGTGAAATAATCAATCAAGAATATGTTAATGAGTAATCATTAATTTTTTTAACAAATCCTGTTCAATTTTTGGGATAATATTAAAAAAGATGAGATCATGAACATGATACCCTAAAAGAAAAATGTAAGATCGCGTAGTCTAAAAATACCAGATCTGAAAAATTGATGATATGGTAAAATTTAGTAGAATATAAAATATCTAATAAAAATTGTGTTGAAGGTTCATGAAGATTGAACATGATGAAAATTATTTTAATAATGTACTATATACTCAGAAAGAGATGTTGATACCAATACTAGATATTGATGATTAAATTTAACTATATAAAATTTGAAGGAAAATAATAGAGAAATGATGAAGGAAAATCGAGTAAAAATGTAAAATTTTCCATTGAAATATTTGATTCTAAGATGAAAAGTATAATTAATCATGATTTGTAAAGGATATATTAAAGCTATAAGGAATATATTCTTTGGTTTTAGGTAAAATTCATATCCAAGGTGTACATACTAAGAACATACAAAGTGTTCTGGAGTATTCCATTACTTGCATTAAATTTTAGTGCTGACATTGCATAGAATTGATTGTGAAGATCATTCATAAAATAAAAAAAGCGTGAGAAAATGAATGAAAAAAATGATGAAATGGTTATTCCTTATCTAATAAAAATATGAATTCTTCTTTAATAATTTATTATCAATGTGGTAATCATGAAAAAATTTCATGAATCAATCTACTAGTTAAAATAATGGAGGTCACCCCTTAAGAGGTAGATAACATAAAGAGAATAACAATTATTCCATGAATATATTTAAGATTATATCATATCTATAAATGATGAAAATGAATGTAATATAATTACACATCCTTACTGTTTCTTCATAAAATCAAATATTTTCATGAAGAGGATTGTTTGTTGATTGGTAATCTCATAGATATAGGGAGAAAATTATTATTTCACTTGAAATTTATGATATGTTTTTATATTTGTGTAGCAAAATATGTTTTTTTAATAAATCTATTTTATATATCCACATAATTGAGAAATACAGAATTCATGAGATGATATCAAATTAATTGGTTTTAATAGAAATCATATATATCTATGGTTATTTCTCTCATTTTCCACAATAAGTTATCCCATATAGAATTATATTCCTCCAATTAATGATTTATTTCTATGACTACTATAAGTACCATAATACTTTTAGTAAACACCAAATTTAATTCCAAATGTCTTTAAATGTTGAAGAATGTATTGTACAACCCCACCATTAGTGGTTTTCATTTAATGATAATAATTTAGAGAAGTCACACTGACTTTATGTAATGAAATTATATTGAAAAAAAATATAATGAAGGAGATTGAAAGGAAAATTTGTTTCAGTAAGGAGAATGTTTATATTTTTATAAAACACAAAATAATAAATCATTGAAAATTTATAATGAGATCCTTTTATATTAATGATTGATCATGGAATGATAATTATATAAATTGTATTTCAAAAATTTAATAATTTTTTCAATGATTTATACAGATTTTTTTAAGGATACAGATGTCACATATAAAAAAATATCTATGTTAGGGGTGGTTATTTATGGATATTTATTATGGACTCATTTTGTGAAGCTCATCAAGAAAAGTACATATGCCTGTTTATTATTCATGATATATTATTATGGATCAATTTAATGGAATCGGATGTCATACTATAAAAATTATTCATGATTAATTCATAATATTTATTTAAAACTCCAATGTTTGAAGAAATGATTCCATTTTACTAGGAGACTGCACAATGTTCACTAAAATTAAGAAAGATTAGAAAATTCAAAAAAATAATATTCACGAGAAACATGTTTTGATGATGGAATTAAATATACTTGTTATAAATGTTTTTTAATGAAACAGAAGTAATAAAGCGTAATAATTATTATTCATGTGTTATTATATATTAACATGAATTTAATAAAATAATATAAATTATATAAATAGTGTTCATCCAATTTATTTTTCATTTTATGATGTTTCAATTTCATAATGGATGTGAATTCTATTTTCCACTATTGAATGATGATTTTTTAGGAGGATAACAAAAAATATATTTAGATTTTACATGAGGAATACGCGGTTAAGACATCTATGTTCATTGGAATTATTTATTATAATGTTATTCATTTTTTATTTGAATAATATATCATAATACCAAAGCGATTTATATTTTCCATATAAACACTATGTCCAACCCCCTGATCAATGAAAATGACCAACCAATTTTTTTTGGAGGAAGTCATTAACCATGAAGGAGAGTCAGAATAAATGGATTTCTTTATGGTAAGGGTGATAGTGGGATCACTTGTATTGGTAGGAAGGGGGCCATAGGTGGATAAAAACATTATGGATCCCCCACAAAAATTCTTGGGGGAGAGGGGGTTACCCCACCCTATATAAAGCGTGTATTGTGTTATGGTTTCATTCCTAATGTTTGGGATCGATCAAAAGGTAATGTATAATCCTTTTCTAATCAGGGGGAACCGACCTGGAAAATCAATGTGGGATTGTGGATGGGGGATATTTTTTATACACATTTCTATTTTATAGATGTAAAAACTAATAATCCATAAAGATAGTCTTAGTAATCTGATATCTCATTCCATTCATGGTTAAACCTCTACCTTCTTCTCCAAAATTCCAATTAATAGTTACTCCTTCATCTATATACAACATTAGAAAATGGTGTATGAGAGTACAAATCAAATGTTTCTCTCTATCTATCTTTATAGATAAGAGGTTAACGATCGTTAAATAATCATTATTGATGTTTGACCTTTCATGCATGATAACTAAATGCAGGAGACAATTTTAATTTTAAATATTGAGACATCATGTGATCAAATTATTAAAATATATCAAATCATTTCATTGTTCTCACATGAATGAGAATTGGATAACAAAGGATACGATTCCACGAATCACGGTGATGTCTTGTGACAAAATAAAACCCTACGTTTGATGCCTTAAATAAACCAGTGATACCTGTGAAATCCAAATTATTTGGCCTGGTATTATTTTATGTGTACATAATTGGTAATAAAACACATATCAAATTAATTAACCATGTTATAAAAATACTAAGACATCAAGACCGAGGAAATGTATTACTGATATTGAGATATCCCATTTTACTTTTTCAAATCAGTATGATCCAAAAAAATGTGTTTATTAATGAATGTCCATGAAACCTTATTCACATATTAAGAAAATCCTCCATGAGACCATTTTGGATACATGAAGGTGATGCGATCCCATTTTTTACATATTCGACTAAAGAGAAATCATACCAAATAATCACTTCATTTAAAAAAATCACTATATATAATATATTGTTATGAATCCCAACCTCTAGAATAAACTAATTTTACATACATTAAGAAGCCTTTCCCCATAGGGGAGTCTCTCTCTATTACATTGTTGGTTGTTTTCTTGGGTATATGATACTCTCTTGTTTGGTGGAGCTATTATCTGGTAAGGAGTTGATCAATTTCAAGCATGAATCATCATCTTCCTCGTATACTCTAGTAAATTTTAATCCTAGATGAAATAATCTCATCATTTTTGTATTCTTCATCATGAATCAATACAACCGTCTTGGGTACACAATTTCATCTTCATGCATGAATCTTATTTGTTTGGTTTTTAATTATAGTGTTAGAATCTAAATTCCTTGAAGATGATTCATCAACCTTCGTCAGTGGATGATGGTTTCAATCATGATATCAATATCAAAAGTGGTGCTCTTTTATCAAAAAATGGTTATATATTTAAATATTTAATCACCTTATTCTTCATAAAGACGTGATGATCTAAAAGTTATATGGAATTGGCTAAACGTTTGGGAATTATGACTCATGAAGGAATATATTCATCACATGTTCAAAGAATCATCATCAAGCTTAGTTCTTCTTTGTCCGGGTTTTGTTTATGTTATTAGAGTATATATACTATATATAGGATTCTTCAAACATTGATAAAAGAGTCTTTTTATTATGTTTTATATCAAGATCAATAGTAGTGCTAAGATCTCACAATTATATTCAAAATATTTATCTTGAATCATCTTCTTCCACACAAAAATAGATATTCTCAAATCATTTTCATCCACCATTATTATTCTAAAATCAGTGATCAGTTTGGCTTAGTAGATGTATTTGATAATCAATGTTTCAACGTCTTATTGAAGTTCTCAAGAGTCTAGGTAAAATCGATTTTATTTCTCTATTTGGAAAATTGAGCGTTGGATGATGGCTACCATTATTATATTGAAGAATAGTTATTGACATCTTGGTCGCTTCCACATGCAGTGAAAAGTTTATCTCTCTTCATCTTGATTAACCTCATGATCCATGTAATCATTTCACCTATATTGGGATAGGTACTTCAATTATGTAATTATGGAATCTGATTTTTCAATGAATTGTCTAGAGGAAAAACTATATATTCAATGTTCATCATCGTCATCATCGAAGAGAAAATGAATTCCTTTCATAGAAGGAGTTCTTTGATCTGTTTTGGGAATAATCGAGCTTCATATGGATTATTATTTAGAGGAATAATATGAAAGTGGAATCTTGGTTCTGAAATATTCATCAGAGCTTCAACAGAGATTGAGTATGTTAATATTATCCATCCTTAGGAATATTTAATACTCAAAATTTTACAAACCATGGTCATATGATGATTTGAAATTACAGATCCCCCAATGATGGAGTGACTATGATTGGAAGATGATCTAGATTTTCATGAAATTAATCTACATTATGTCTATAATTATAGATGAAATTGAATCATTACGAAATATTTTTTATGTACACCTAAAGACACATACATTGAAAATTTACTTTTTATATATTAATTTTAATCCCTTAAATCTCAATAATTCTACTTTATAAATTTTTTGTTACATTCCATGGCTTGAAAATTGTTTATTAGCATCACATGATCTTAAATGATCAAACAACTTGCATTTTAATTACTTTGAATATATATCATCATACTATGGATGTATATATGAGGATGAAAAAAAATTCTTTTTTCAAGATGATCTTATCGTGATACCTATAGATATGATCTATTTCATTCTTATTACATTAAATTTTGATGTAAAAATAGTTTGTATTCGATCCCAATATATTCTTAATATTGTAGTATTATTGGGAAACACATTTCTACACATAAGAGAAAAAAGTAGATGAAACTCAAATCTATAAAAATTGAATAAAAATAGTTTAGTAAAATAGTTAAAGGAGAGGTAATTTCCAAATACAAAATTGAGCCTTCATGAAAAATAGAACCTAAAAATTAGATTAAAAAAGTGACAATTACCTATAATGTGAATGAAATAAAGGAAAAAGTCCATCTCTTATCGATGAGGAAGAAATTTAATATTTTTATTATAGTTCTCTATATATTTATGAAACTTTTTAAAAAATTCAGATATATCTAACATTCAATCAAGGGGGGTGACAATATTTATAATGATATCATCCAAGATATTATGAAATTAATAATGTAATGAATTCTACATCATCATTTTATTATTATTTTCCAATCAAATCCTATCTAATTCATCATGTTGTGGAGTCCTCACATGCCATTACATAAGTATCTTTAGTAGTGAAATTATTTTCATTATTATTATGAGCTTTAAAAACATAACTATAGGGTTCTCTCATGATACACTATATAATATATATAGTGGTATGATCTTAAATATAGGTTTAGAATTATACAATTATATTGAAAAATCTTATTAGATTGGAATTTTAGTATAATTCTCATGTACACATGAACAAAATTCAAAAAATGTTGTTGAATCTACGAGAAAATGAACATAACCACTCATTTAGGTGGATAAAAACATTATGTCAGACATCACAATGGAAAGCCCAAGTTCACCTGGTCATGTGCCAATAAAGGATAATGGATCATATATGTATGTAATTCCATACGTCCTATATTATAAAAAGAATAAAAATTCACATTATAGATGTTAATGTTTATATTTTAAACAAAAAAGTGTATTCATATGTACAAAAGATTAATATTCATGATTTAGATGTTATTATGGAAAGGATGAAAAACTTCAACAATTGGACAATCAGTTATAAAAAAATTTCATTAAATGAAAAAATGAGTTCTTTTTTATCTAAGATAAAGTTCAATTGAAGATCCTATTTTGGAACTGACAATGGATCTCAATTCCAGAGACAGTGCCCTTTAATTCTATTTAAGAAATTTTAATATATACATTTTTGTCCTATTAAAACATATTAAGTCCTTTTCAGATAATATTTATTCATTTTTATACAATGTTTAATCAAATTATTGGAAAAATTTTGTCCAATAAAGATACTAAGAGACTATATGTCCTTATCCACCAGACAGTTATAAATTTCATCCATTTTTACCATGATTAGATTGATACTTTCGAAGACTATTATAATATAATTATACAATGTTTCTCAATAATATATTCTATTTATTTTAATCATCAATAGAGAGGTATATAAAAGATTAATTTTTACATTATTTGATTTATAAACTTCCCATGGACTAAAATGGATTATTTTAGTTCTGTTAATAATCAGGATGAGAGACATGACTTTGGTAACTCTTCCTCCTCAAATAGATATATAATGAAATGTATTGAATCCAATTTTTAATTTGAAATTAGTATTTTTTATATAAATAAACTTTTTAAATAACAAACCTTCATTCATTCATATCTTGTAAAAACTATAGATATTTTACAAATGAGAGTTCCATTAATGTTTTGTCTTATATCACATGTTCCACTCTTGAAAAATTTTATTCTAATCAAAAAAATGTTTTTAGAAAAATTATTAATTAATTAGAAAATCCATCCATCCTAGATATAAGTAATAATTCTTCGACATCACATCCATGTTATAAATATCATTCCACAAAACAGACAATTCCATTAACATTAGTGAAGATTACCTTTCTTGTGTTTTGAAGTTCAAAATACTCATTTAAAACACGAAAAAATATAAAAAATTACTTTAGTGAAGTTGTTGAAAATATTTCATATATAGATTCATTACTACATTATATTAAAGAGAAATATAATGGGATTTATTTAGCTTTTATCCTTGAATTGGAATATTAGGACACACATTATCTAAATTTTTTTATTAGTCATTAGGAATAAATTTTGAGGGAATCCTTAAATATAACTTATAAAATGAGTGGTGACCGAATCACTAATTTTATTACATCTATTTAATGGTTAATATAAAATAATATGCCTTTTAATATCCTTTGATACAATGGAAACATGTTTTAAAAAAGTGAATACATTTCTGCAGATGTTGTCTCATTCTATATGAAGCATTTTGATTCCTCCAACACCCTTAATAAATACTTGGATGTTATCATTACTAATATTTTAATCCTAGATAACAATAATACTCTCTATTATATTCCAATTTCATATGTTATATGATTGGAAGATGTTGGTCACAATTACAAGTGTTATCTTTCCCAAGATGGTTTTACAAACTCATTCTTTCAAACATACCGGGATATCATTTGTAATGACGTCTGTAGACTATATAGTAATTTTTAAGGGATATTATCTCACTCATGGTATAAATGATCCATTACCATACCTAATTTATATACATGATAATGAAATAAGGATACATCTCTTAAATAAAATTTCACTAGTCAAAATATGATTTATTTAGTAATTGGGAGAATTATTTCTATGATATTGGATGGAATTTTATGCAACAATGTGTATGCTAATCAATTTGGGGTCATAAAAGTTAGGACCATTGAAGATTGAATGGTGACACTATATAAATTTTTTTAATCTTATTTGGAAGCCTACATGTTTATGGAACATTACTATTAAATTATATGTTAATAAATCCATTCCACACAATATTGGAGATTCATTTGTGATGTATTGAAAATATTTTTATTCAATTAGACCTCTGTCAATTAGGTTAATATAATATTGAGAACATCTCATATCATGGTTCTGATAAATGGATATAATCTGAGATATTCACCATGATGAAGAGGTGTTAGATATGGTTATATCATTCATGTACTTATTTTCTCAATTTGTGAGGACTATATGAGTTTTCTTCTTCTCAAATTAGAGGACTATGACAAGGTTACTAACATAAAGGTTGGTAGAAGTGTTTTATCATTCTTTCATTTTTTATATGATGATAATATCATTATTTTAATAAAATGGGATAACACAAATACTACAAACTTACAAAATTAATTTCTCCACTATGAAAGAGTTTCGAGTTACGAAATTTGATGGAAAAAATAATTACTCATAATTATTAATTGAATACTTATTTCTATATGGGAAAGAATCACAACTATTTTAGGGATTAGATATGGTAATATTAAATTTATTTATATTGGTTTCAATATGTTTTGCAGAAACCACATTCCTTCCATATCTCTCAAATTTTTTATTCATATTTGTATTCATCTCTAGTCATGGAAAAGAAAATTTCTTTCAATTGAAGAATGAATTATCATTGTTAAGGAATTTTTTCCCAAATTCATTCACTATTATATGGTTAAAATAGGGTTTTGTACCCTAATAAAGTATAAATAATTCTATAAATTATTATATTCATATTAGGAGTATCCTCCAGTTACCATTATTCCATGTAAATAATGCTACTGGTCAAATGATCACGGAGATATAGGAATTATTAAACACACCAATTTTAATAATTAATTGTAGAATAGGTTTGTGTGGTGACTCATTAGTGAGAAATATGATTCCCATAATTTTATTAGAGAGCGATTCCCAATCATAACATAAGGCTATGTATGTGAATTATGTGGAATCCTCCACTTGTCATCCTTATGAGAAATCATATTCCACAATAATGTTATTCTCCTATGGGATTGTGAACACTAATTCATGTATCAATTTATGGATCAAAAACTAGACTAATACTCCTATCATCAAATAGATTTCTTCATAAGGCAAGCCTTTGGATAACAATTACTCAAATAGATAGAAATTGTATATTTCTCTTAATACCCTTCATAATGAGATTCAACACACTTTTTTAAATTGAAATATCACAAGGGGAGATGAAAATCTTATTTCGGATAATGACACCAATACAATTCCATCCAAACAGAACATATACCATATGAATTCTCTTGAATACATTAATAATAATAATAATGTATAAAAAATAATTGAATTATTTTATATGTATTAACTCCTTATTTTTTAGTGTTTTATTCAAAACTATGCACTAATGAATTCAATTAATTTTTTTGAATTATTATTTTCGCTATATATGTTCATTATAATAATAAAATATAAAACAATGTTCATATATATTTTTTTTATTGCTTCTCCCCTATGAATTTTTATTGTAGTTTTCATTTATGTTTATCGAACAGACTATTTCCTGATCTAGGACCACATAGATTCTTATATATTGGTGAAATAATCAATGAAAATGTAGAACATACTATATGAACCATACCCATAGGTTCTCTATGAAAATAAGAATTTCCTAAATTTCTTTATCGAAGATGGAATACCATTTTTACTTCATTAATCATTAGAAAATATAATTGAAGCTATAAATGGGGTGAATTCAACTAAAATAATAAATTTTATAACTCATTACATGATTTGTTTTCATATTTTTTAATTAGAGTTAATTATAACCATTTTCAGGAAAAATTTGAATTCTTATAGGAAATACATTTATTGGATGTATTAAATTAAATATGTATGGTTCTTCAAGTGATACCCAAGGTCTATTTATTTATAGTGTTGTTTTTTTATATCTCATAGGCAGTAAATGGGGTTTTCTCTCCAGATTATATTGATTTTTTACATACATTAATGTGGAAATTCCCAGGATAATCAATTCAGTTGATGTGTAACAATAGAAAGGACTGTCCTATATATGGATTGAATGTGACCATACCGTGGTGGTGTAATAAATTATAAATTTCATAAATCATTTATCCTAGAAAGATAATAACAAATCTATTATCTTCATTGAATATTTTTTGTCCATTAATTACATTATTATATATTTCATTCAATTTTTTTGTATTTTATCATTTGGATAATAGAGGGGTTATAGCCAGCATACTGACATGAATCATTAATTTTCATGAAGATTTATATATATTTTTTAATGTCGACTATTGTAAAAATCCAAACTTCAATATTTTCTATCATTATTTTATTATAATATAGGAGGATATTCAATTTAAGTATGTCTTGATTTTAACTAAAAAGAATACATAATTAATAATATTCTTCAAAAATATTCAATAAAGAATTGATAGTGTTCATAAAAAAGTGTGATAAAGTTCTTACCACATATGATGGGGACAATATATGACATATTCATTTTTATTTCATGGTCAAGATCCCACACGAATGTATGAAAAAATAAATTTCGTGCACAAATGTTGGACACCCATGAATAAATAAAATTTAAAGTGTGTGCACATATTTCTATTTTTAAAATCAATTTTAACTTCATGGAATCATGTAACAGAAAATAACACATTGATCAATTAAAAATAATAATACAAAACAAAACATTATTTGATAGGCTTTTAAGATGATCAGTAATGTGAGTTGTACAATATTGATTCTTATATAAATTATTAAAAAATATGTGAGCCCCATTTTCACACATCTAATTGAGACATGGAATATAATTTATAAAATTATTTACCTACTTGAGAATTTTATAATGAATGATTAATTCATATTTATTTGTTTTATTGATATTTTAGTTGACCATTTTAATAATTTAATGAGTTTGAGTGAATGATTTAGTTTTAATATATTTGTGAGATCTTAAAAATTATTCATTTAATTTCATTGATATAGTATAATTAAATTAATTAAAATCAATGAAAAAAATTATTTATTATAATGAAACAAAATTTTGTGCATTAGATAGATCATATTCATAAATTGTAATGTTTATTTTTCAAGAACATGGGAATAAAGTACAAAAACACCAAAGGATATTCGGTCCCATTGGTATAAATAACACGACTTACTCAATAGGTTTTATAATTTCCTACATAAAAAGTTTCACCAATTATTGATGATTTTATTCACTACAATGTTATAGTGATAATAGTGTATACGAAACAATCATATGTTTATCATGGAATGGATTAGGTCCTTATCTTAAATTTTCTTATAATCTTTCTATGATGATATTTCTTTTCTTATATATATTACATTTGGTTTTTTGAGTGCAAATTATAGATTCATAACTCTTTATTAAGTAATAGGATTGATAGAAAGATGTGTTAATGTAAATTAATATTAAACTAACTAATTGATCGATAAAATAATCCGCATTCACTCAGTGTCCCTACCTACTCCTTCATGGATATACAATTTTATTTCCTCTGTTGGTATCATAAGAATTCTATATTATTATTCAACACTATGAATACATATATATAGTGATAATTAATTGGTTAATCTTATGTATCAGTGGAAATATTTAATAATTGAAAATATTTGATTGTGTATTTCATATAAAATAATTCATTATTTATTTACAATTTTATTCTTGAGTATTTGGTTTAATTTGTAATAAAGTTAGTAAAATTTAATGGTGATGATTAGGTAATAAGTCATTCATTACTATTTCTTGGTCATTGGGGAAATTATTCATAAAATTTCTAGAAACACCATGATAAATACTATAAAATTTTAAAAAGAAAAACCATTCTCAATATCATAAAAAATACACAATATAATACATAAAAACAACTTATTTTTCATTCAATTGTGAATTCTAGTTTAAAATCACTACAATTTTTGGTCTTAATACAATGCCATTATAGTTGGTAAAAGAGGATAGTATAGAAAACATTATTTCTCAGAATACTATAAATAACAATATGATAATATAATTTACATTAGTGTTAAATTGAAATGATGTATCATTTTGATATTACCTTTTTATATCATATAAGACATGTCCTCTCAGAATGTAATTTCAATGAGGGAACAATACATCATTGGTGGGACAAAATTGATAGGAAAAAAACTTTTGAAATCAACATCATGTGATAGTTCAAAACATAATATAATAGTTTTTCATAGTGATGGATTAGTTCATACAATCAATAAATGGTGGTGTCATAATTTTCATGATGGGACATCTCTATAATAATGTAATTAATGTGGAAACATATCTCAAAATTCAATGGATCGTCTAACCCAGTGTTATCTTAATAATGGTTCAATTACTAGATGAATGATTATGATGTCATTGGATGTTTTGAACTTTAAAGGTTAACAATTTTCACTCTCATTTTTATGGTGAGGGTGATCAATGGTTGTATTTGCTTAAGAATACTAGAGAGAAAGATAATCATGATGCTATGTAATGGGATTGATTTAATAATATTTCCCTTTAGAATGTTTCCTTCTTTTTTCGTATTATGTTTCACAAGAAACTCTTGGAATCGAGGAAAATTATTGAATATTTTGAGGATTTATCTAAAGAAAACATCATTGTATTTTATGTTAATATGATAAAAAAATTTCATGACATTGATAGTAAATGTATGATATTCTAATATGGGTTAAACCAATCATATGATGTTAATTTTCAATATAAAAATTATAAAATATGATATAGTATTTTGTTGTCATGATAAGGTTGAGATGATGGTTTTAGAATCTTATGTTCTATGAGATGAAAATAATGTCAAATGGCTAAGGTAAATGGAAATTGAGAAACAGCCATCTAAGGATTCAATGGGTAAGACTCAAAACATTTGAATGTGTGGTAATTAAACATTTTGGGGAATTTATATCAGGATCAGGAATGTGATAATAGTGTGGTATGTTTTCTAAAATGGTTTCTAAGGGATAATATCAGATTTCTAAACAATCTAATAATCTGATTATGGATATCAAGTAGACAATTAGATTATTTGGTTTATAAAATTTGGGGGATTATGATAATGTGTTCATGAATATTTTTACTCAGGGTGGAAATCATCTTGATCGGAAAAAATTTCCTTGAAAATATTTTTATATGACTACAATTGATATTGAGACTTATAGTTATGTGATGGATACTCTCAAGAACTTAGTATTTTTTATAGGAAAAAAAATCTCATGGTTCTTGATAATCCTTCTCAGGTATTATGTGATGAGATGATAACTTTATTTAAGAGTTTTTGGGAGATGTGCTGTTGGGATTACTCTTATATGATGATTTTGTTTAATGATAAATATTGATTGAAATTTTGATAAGAGTTTTTACATATTGATATTATTTAGGGGTTATCATATTATTAAGGATTAATGTTATTTTTAGGAATGTACATCATAATTATTTAGTGTTATGGTGATGAAATTTTTTATAAAACATTGATATATACTATGTAATTATATTTCCAAAAATTATTAGATAGCAATGTTTTTCATAAACTCTATGAAATTTTTTTTGACTAAAAAAATTAATCATTTTTACATTTATTAATATGAAATCATTATACTTCTAACGAATCAAATATTTATAGTTTTAGTATGGTTATAATTCTCAGGACCATGTTATACATCACTCTCCATCATAACATGGTAGTTCATTTTCTCTAATATAATGATGTTTTCCTACACGAATAATAGTATGTACTATGTTAGGTGACCTACGTACTACCTTTTTTTTCTAATATTAGGTGGACATTATATCTCACCATATTATGATTTTTTAATTTAAGAGAATCTATTTAGAAAAGTCAAGCCCCTTGTTTTTTGATATCTTGTTCAAATTATGAGGAACCAACATATTATAGATGGACAATATAACACACATGGATATTAACGATGAACACCATGCTCAATACCATATAAGAAACACCGCAAAATGTTAAAACAATAAAATAAAAATAAATATTTATATGTGAATTCTATTTTAAAATCACATGATTAAATTGAATAAAAGGCTTGGTCATTAAACATAGTTCATCATCTTAGGGTAATTCAATTTTCATTTTCAAACCATTATAGAGAACGGGAGGTTAAAATATATTAAAATAGATAATAATCCATAATTATATGATATTATTATAATATATCATTCGAAAAATGATAATATCATGATGGGGAAAACCTATAAATTTTTAGAATTTATCTTATAACCAATCCCTCTGATTGTTGTTTCTCTCAATAGGATTTTTTAGTTAGTATAAGGAATAATGATGAGTCAAAATATTTGTGTCCCAATGTTATTAAATATCGAATGTGAATTGTTGTGATCAGTCCATATCATATATCTTGTATTATTATTAAAAAACTAATAAAAGTGGAATTTTTTATTTATCCATATTAGATACAAATGGAGTTTTTGAAATGTTCATGTGATAAAGGAAATATATGGAGGAATATAAATCATACTAAATGTATATAATTAGTGATTATGTACAAAAGAAAATGTATCATTGGATGTGGGATATTATTTAATGGTGGAAATGGAGTCCACCAATTAATTAACAATCAAGTGAAAATGAATATGTCTTTAAAAGGAATTGAATTATATTGTAAGGTCCCACTATTATTTTAATTTATTATATCGGGCACTAGGGGAATTGTAAAATTCAATTCCATAATCTAAGGTCTTAATAATATTCGGGTGAAGATAATATGTCAAATAAATCAATAAATTGTATCATGACAATTGAGGCATACTATCATCCACTACAATGTTTGGAATCTCATATTAATTATTATTGAAATGGGATATATAAATATCTTAATATAATATATATATAATTTATATTGACTTTATTTTTATATTTTTTTATCTTCAACTATAAGGTCTCATATGAATTGATAAAATAATGAAATCACATTGGATCTTAAAAATTAACTCATGATTCACTATAGGTAAAATGATAGACATTGACATAAAATGGAATTCGACAAGAATTTATATGTATTACTACCAATTCATTTTTGATATTTATCTCAAATGGGTTGGGAGAAATGCAAAATTGATGATATAATAGTTGTTTAGTAGAATGTCAATATCTTTTCTAAAGAGTCTAATAGTTTACATAAAAATTATGATTCTGAGTGGTCAATATAGTTGATATGTTATTTCCAAAAATATCAATGACACTATATATATATGACATGGTTATGTTTTCCGAATTATTCATTCAACTCTTAAAGAAACATTATTTGGGATAAATTTATCATAATGAATTTCCATGAGTCACATGTGTTATTGTTTATAAGAAGAATGGGGATTCAATGAATCTTTTCATTTATTACCAAGAACATCATATTTTTGAGGTGATGAATACATAAACATTTCCCATAATACAGGTTTCAATGATTATTATTGAGGTGATAAATAATTCTAAAATATCATCCTATATACTAGGTAGTATGAATTTATGTTCAATAGTTAATACATAAATACGATATACAAATATTAAATACATGGACACAATGAATTTATAATGATTCAAAATTTAATTGCTAACACCACTTTTATAATCATGGTTAAAATGAATGGATTATTTATATATTACCTATATCAAATTAATTTAGTCAATATTTATTGTATTCTTATATAATCTATAATCATAGATGCAAATTATGATTACTCTATAATTGTTTTTATGAAGATTAGTATTTAGAAAAATTATTACAAATTTTATATATGGGGATTCTAGTTATTGAAACTATTTTTTTTGTAATATGATATCACACATATGGGAATTTCATTATATCATTATAAGATCAAAGTCATTATCCATTTCCCTAAACGACATATCCATTTTTTCCATATAATTTATGGATATCGTCATTGTTTTAGTGAATTGTTTCAAATGGTGATCTAATCTGATATACTTTTTAAAATAGAAGGGATTCATGTTCATTTATAATGATAAATTTGAAGTTATTTTCTTGTTGTTGAGGGGATGTTTAGTCAATATTTTGAATGTGTCATTGCTTTTTTTATTTTGATTTGTGAAATTATTCACACGACCTTTTAGTATAAGATACTCGAAATGATTTTGGGTCATATGATCTAGTGTGAGTAGACATTCTTATATATTATTGTGTTATTGTGCCATAATTTCATCATATGTATTCATTTTATTTTTTTTCATTTCATGCTTTTGGTCCGATTTCTTTAATCTTTTAATTATTCCATTCTTCTTTTATTATACCCAAATACTATGGAATCTTAAAATATTTTCAATAGAAATTTGTTGTTGTAGTATTTGAGGTTTAATAAAATGTAATAAATTATGTTCCCTTCTCATTTAGTTATTATTATGGATTCCAATTGATTGTTTTAAATTTCATGTGTTTGAGGATGGTGTCTCATTCATCTATCTTTAAAATTTAATATATGATTTATTGGAAATTATTAATGGTACCCTTGTATTTTTTTTCTATATATATATATATTTTTTATATACAAATGAATAATGATTTATCGATCTTTTTATAATGGTTGGAAAGGGGATTTTCCATCTGATATGGTATGAAAATAATTTTTTGTAATTCACATTCTTTAAATCAAAATAATTTTTGGAACATGATAATTTTTATGAAATTAATTATGACATTTATTTACTAAATGATTGATGAACATCATCTAAAAAAGATCAGGTGGGTTATTATATTTTACATATTCTAAAAGGGATTATATTTATTAATGTGATTAATTTATAAATATGTGGCATGTTTGTTGATGGAATTTTGATTGCCTTTATTTTTATTTAATGAATCTAAGGATTTATTCTAAATTTAATAAATATGATTTGAAAACAAAAACCCATAGGACATAATAATTTACATATAATGAAAAAATTTGGTTTTTTTGGACACCATGGTATAACTACCCTTATTGAGGTGGTTATATTTTATTACATGAGCACATATAGTATTTTGGATACCATAGAATTTATAACATTGTATTGTCATATTTGTCTCTTTATTATTTATGGAGCATGGGGATGTTTTTATTTGGATGTCTAGAGGTGTGAAAATATAAATCATGGAATGTTTTTTATGTTTGGATTATATTTTATGGCTATTATTTTGAAATTATAACATATGTTTATATTTTATGGGATTATTGGGTTGGATAATAGAAAGGTCTTCATACACAAGTGGACTATTTTAGAAGTATGCACTGCGTACTGGACATTGGTGGAAAATTATTCATCCAATTGTATGATTCAAAATGTTACGAACGGGATATTAAAGGTTACAGAAGCTTTGATGGATGTTTTTATGTTTAAAAGTACATGGATGATGTGGTATTGATTACAATGATTTAAATAAATTATATTTTTCCCCATTAACATACGATTACATGAAGATTGATTTTATCTATTTTCAAAAGAATGAATTTTGTAATATTTTTTTAAATTTCACAGTTTAAAGTAGAACAGTTTAAATAGGATATAATATTTTTTTTGGTAAATAAAAAATAATTTTGAATTTATTTATAATGAATCCATTATTTTTTAGAAATGGGTATTCAAATGGAGGCATATTTGATGCATGTTTTATAATAGAAATCACATAAAATTTAGGCTACTGTTGTCATTCTATTTATATAAATTTATTGTATCTGGTATAATCTATTAACCATGTATTTATGGATCATATTCTGGGTTTTAATCAATTATTATATTTGACTCACCTACCTACTAAAAATTAATTTTTCCACTCTGTTGAATAATTATTTCTATTATTGTAATAAATAATTCCCCTCGAATTATTTTCAATTACATAGATATAAAAACATTCCATAAAAATCAATTTGAGGAGAAGTTTACTATATATTAAAATAATATGTTTTTAATGTATATAAATGTATTAATTAATTTAAAACTATGATAGTTACATTTGGATCATTATTGTATGACTTTTATTAATATCTCATACACCCCTTCATTATGGTATGTGGTTTCTGATGAATTTCATAGGATTTTATAGATTGAAAGATTAAATTAATCAATAAATGAATGGCTATTTATGTGTTTTTTTCAGATATGTACATAGATTTTTAAAATGTTAATGTTAATGTGTTTATAACTATAGATAAATTTTATAATTATTTGCATGATCATATTCATATTTATAAACAAAATCCGCCCATTTAATATTGTTTTTGAAAAATCTTTATTGGTGGTGTGACCTCATATAACAATTCTTATACTCTAGATGGTGTCATCAGCTTTAAAGGAAGAGTTTTCATTCTGAAAATTATGATGTTTTAAGAAAAGGATATTTGGAATCAGAATACCTAGTCTATATAACCAAGAACTACAATTCTCTATGGTGATATGATATGTTAATATTGGAGCATATGGTTCTGAAATATGATTATAGACATCATATAATGATGCCTTACCAACATGATGATTGATTTAGGGAACAAGATACCAAATGTTTTTTTAATCCATTAACCATTCTAAAATTAAAATGGAATGAGATATCCACATATATATTTTCCTATTTAAAATATGTAAATAGTACATAAATTTTTGATATTTTTGATCATTAATTTACACTTGAAATATGCTAATTAACTTATTATTGGAGTGGTGATGATGTAGTAAGAGATCAAATTTATGTTTGTTTGAGAAATAAAATGATATGTACTGTTACATCAATATTTTTTAATATATATACATAATTTAAATGTTAGTTTTTGAAGTTTCTATTGGAGGAAATGTATACCCAGATAATGTTAGTCATGGCTTACCACATTCAAAAGTATATATAGCCAAAGTGATCTTGAAATATTCATTAGGATACGATCTAGTATTGTGTTCTGTATTTCAATTGTTCAATGAAAAATTATCACCCCTTTGAGGTGTACTCCATTAATAATAATTTCTTAAAAAAGATAAAATATTTTTTTGATGTTTTTAATTATTGACTATTTATTTATCATTTATGTTCGGATAATATGGGTGTGCGGCCATTGTCCATATATATATATTTTTTCTTTGGATTATTTAGATTGTTCAATTAACCTATAATAGGTTAAAGAAAACCCAATGTCCCCAAAAATACTATATTGAGCTTCTTCAAATATTCTTATTATATTTTTGTAGTGAATTTTTTTCATGCTTTATTTATATTTGAGATATAATCAATTGAAATGATAGTGTATTATATAACAGGAAATATGTGCCATTTTGGTATCATCAAATTCCTTGTAAATGTGCACACCGGTTGGAAATACGATCTTACTATAAGTCAATTCATTACATGATTATTATTTTTTAAAATTTAATGTGTTAACTTAAATCATCACATGTGAAAAAAATATCAATTATTTTGATATTGAACATGACCCCACTATAGTTAATGAGCCATTTTAGATCATGGATTATTATAATATGATGAATCAAGAAAAAAATGATTCATATGGTCTTCATAAATTTTCATTTCATATGAGATAACCATGAAATATTTGATTCAGAATCATTGATTATGTAGTAGTTATCATATCTCATTAGATGTTCAGAATCATGAATAAATTATTGGTATAGAATGTATAATTTTAACGAAAATTGAAACACTATTTAAGTGTAGTATTATTTTATTTTGTTATTATTTTGAAACCATTGTTGTTATAATTGTTTCAGGATTTCCAAGATGGTTCATGGTGTCTTGGAAAGACATTTCAGAATGAAATAGTGTAATATAGGAAAATTGTACTATGGTGTTGGAAGTTTTTCATATAGAACCCACCTATTTGGAACTAGATATATCAAAACTCCAATAGTCATGCATGGTTTAAGTTGTGTAATGAAAAAGGTCATTCTATGATCCTTTGACATAATATACTCATTATATAATGGTTAATTTTATGGTGACTTAAACATAATTATTTTGACAACAGAAAAGGAGGGTCATTGTATTTGGTTGCCTATTAATGGTTTCATAAAGGAAACAAATATCATTTTTGGGAAACACCAAGTCAAGTTGTCCATTTTTTGTAATTTTTTTACATTATTTATAGACTAAACTTATTGAGGGTGATGATTATTTATAATAAAAGGGTAACTAAATAATAAAGGGGTTGAATTCAATATTTTTTAGCTTTCATTAAACCATTACCCAGCCACCTCTTATGAGTAATTGCAATCAAGTCAATTCACGAAAGGGTTTGGGTTATTCAACCATCCTCAAGTAGTTGAACATGATATTCCCATAATTATAAATCATTTCATTGATGATTTGGTATCATAATGATCATATACATAGAATCTAATGTATCTATTTTTGAGATACTATGTTTCAAAAACTTGTAATATTTTTTTATTTATAGTATTCATATTTTTCATGTTAATCTGTACTTGTCATATATTTTAATTATTTAGGGTTTTCCAAATCCTTTATTTCATATCATTGATGGATTTTTTTCATGAATGTAGTTTTTCAAAAGTAAATTTATATTAATGGGATTTTTCATTAAAAATAATATTTTTCACATCATATGTTTTATTTAATTAAAATAGGATGGATGTGACACCAAAATCTGTTTTAATGAATTATTGTATTAATTAATTTTCTATCAAAATGTTTTATTATTTTCCTGGAATTTTTTTATTGAATGGTTTTAGAATACATAGTACATTATAACCTTGGGTGAATTTGGTTTTGGATAATTTAAATTTTCTAGTAATTTTGACACCACTATGTATTATAGTAGTGATACTGATAGATTGTATCATGAATAAACATTTTTGGGATTCACTTTATACTGCATTGTGTTCCATGAATTTTTAATTAATGTATTCATAAATCTAGAGAATGTTTTTTATTTATTTTATTCATGATGGTAATGTTTCATGATTTTATTTCTCACATGTTTATATTATAGTTTTATTTAGATGGATTTGATTATTTACATCTAGATACATGTATTTTTTTCTTAATCTTTTTTTATTGTATATTTGATTTTTTAAATGAAACTAAATTATTTTTTTGAAAATGATTTAGAATGAAATTTCATTATGAAATATTATTTAAACAAATATAAAAAATTAATAGGTATATAGTGATATAGATGATATTGATACATAGTGTTATCTAATATTTGGTTTTCCTAATATAATTTATATTTCATTTGGGTTACATAGACTATCTTTATCCACATCCATGAAAATGGATGGGTTCTATGTTATTCAATAAATTATCAAGGATAATGTCTCTGTGAGATGGTTCTAGATGGTAGTGATGGACAAAAAAATGGATGCATGGTCTTGATTATTGGTTTTGATTGGTTTCTCGAACCAGGCATTTGGATTTTTTTATTATGTCTCGTCATTATTTGTGTATTCCTTCACGATGTACTCTGATGGTTTATAATTATCATATTAGAAATTATAAATTTTTTATTCCGTTGGCGATAAAATAATTCCCATGGTTATTTTTTTAAATACCTTTGATCTTGTTACCTAACTATATAGACAGTGAACACACATCGAACATCATGGTGAGCCTGATTGGGTGATATGACTTCTCCCCCTTGGTTGGATTCTCACATCAACAGATCCCATGGGACTCGTATAAAACCTATATTTCCTAACTATCATACCACAATATATAACATAATGGAAAAAATTATAATAAAAACGATAGTCTAAACATGAAAACACATTTTCTTTCAATATTTCTTTTCCTAAATGCGAAAAATATATGGAACCTATAGGATGTTAACAATGTTGATAATACTCAAGGAAAAATATCTAATGTCTATCAATTAAATATGGAATGATCCTAAAAATAATTTTTATCATTTTTTAGATTCATAGTTACAATTTTACATTGATTTATAACATTTTATAGCTATTACACCCTATATCCTTAAAAAGAAAACAACATCACTATGGGTATGACACAATATACTAAAGTGTATCCTAAGTGATTTGGGAAATGTATTTTATATTTGAAAATTTTCTATGACCTGAAATGATCTAGTAATTTACTTAAAAATCATACCTCATGGGCCTTCATTAAGACCATAGTTTATCATCCAAATAGAAAATATGTTGTTACTCACTAAGGTAAAATATTAGAGTAATGATAATTTCAATATGCCAACACATGTAACTTCAATATAATAATTTATAAATAACACACACTATAATAAATATATAATCATTTACTAATCATGAAACTACAATCAACTATTACCTCATACCAATGGAATTATAATTTGGTGTCTAACAATTATAAAGTTTAAACATACATATAAGGGTATTATGAAATAGTCATTTATGTATCAAAATTACTTGTGTGTTACACATATTTAAACGAAACTATAGTGTAAAATGGTATGTGATATACTGTGGTAAATAATAGAATGAAATGGTTGTGTCAAAATATAGAATGGAATGGTGGTTTCATATTAATAATTTTAATTAAAACCTCATTGGAAATAGAAATCGACACCTAAATTTGATTTAACAATATATTTTTTCATTGAATATATATTTATATAAACATTATTCTGAATGGGTCAATATATATATATATATATATATATATCATAATATATATAAATATACATTATAAAAGAAATAATGGAATATTTTCTACCTATAATGATCAATATTTATTAAATATTATGACTGATCTATACATTACAAATATGGGAAGGAACAAAATGTTGATGGTGAATTATGTTGAAAGGATCATGAAACAATATCTATGATGAGGATTTAAAGTGATCTTATATTTATGGATTCTATAAGAATGTAACAAGGTATAATGAAGAATATGTAAAATTATTATCTTTCTGAAATGTGTTTTTACCATATATAAATTTGATGTTTACTAGTTCCTAGAAGGATGATTTAGTGATTCAAATGAATGTGGGGATTGATCTTGAGTTCAACCATCATTAAAATGAATTGATATGGATTGGATGTAGTTTTCTTTTTCATTTTATATATAAAAATTAATGAAGGATAAACGTTAGAAAACATAAAGATCATCAATCACTTTTTAACATGTATGTAAAAATATTAATGTAGACAAGAATGATCATTTTTTTTGTAAAAGACCAGGATTTTAAAAGAATGCACTATGTTTGATAGCATACATGATACGCCAAATTTTTTTAAATGAAATAAATATTATTAATTTTTAATATGGTAGTTATCCTATAGTCGTTAAAATTTTAGGAATAAATAATATTAACTTATTTATAAATATATGGTTTACACATGTGTATATTGTTTTATCTTTGTTGAATAATAAATTATATAGAACAAGAAATGTGTTTCTGAAAAACATTTTTGAATGTGAATAACTGTGTTTTATACCAATAATCTAATAAATTAAAATTTTGGATTATATTAATGAAATTTTTATATAATATCATTAATTTAATTTTTAACATTAATTCTATGTGTTTTTTATAAATAATAAAAGTAATAATATAATTTTATAAAAAATAGTAGTTTTTTAATAAAATGATAGTTTCCACCTCTTGATGGCGTAATTGTTATAAATATATTTTATTGAAACTACTATATATTATATTTTTAAAAATAATTTTTAATTTTTAATTTACATAATCTAAATTAACATAGAGTTAATGTTAGGTATTTTATGAAAACATTCATTTCTAGATAAATAGTAAAAAATAATGCATTAAAGATGAAACTAATTTTTTAGATAAATAATTTTAACATTATACTAATTTTTAAATGAAAATATATCCATAATACATATGTTAAAAAAATTTAGGTCATTGGAATAATTTTTATATTGAAATTAGTAATAATAACTAATTGATATTTTGAATGTCACTATTACCCATCATCTCGTAACATATGCAAGAATATTATTAAAATTAATTTATACACTTATATGAATTGGATTTTTAAAAATGGAAATAAATAGAAGTAATTATTATGAAATTTTTTGTAAAATATGATCAACTTAATTTTTATGAATATTAACTTTAGTATTTTATTTACTAGAGTTAAGGGTAAACCAGGTAATTAAGTATACAAAATAATATTATAAAATTATAACATTAAACTAGCATATATCCTACATTAATTGGAAAGTTGGTTTCCACTAAAATAATCATCATGATGAAATTATTACATTTTTATAATACCTTGATACAAATATGTAATTTTTTTTAAAAATATATGTGTATAATTTCATAATTATATTATTAATAAGTAAATAATTTTAATATGGGGAAATATATATGATAAAATATATTATAAATATTAATTTTCAATATAAAATGTTTATATACATCTTTATAATTTATTTATAATTTTTATATATCAAATAAAGAAATGTATTTATAACCCATTAATGATGGAGTAATTATTTTATTAAAGGATGAATCAAAAAAATTATATTAATTTTATTAAAATAAATATAATTTTAAATATTTGGGGCAATAAAATAATTTATTGAAGATTATAAAATGTTAGTGATTATTTAAACTAATTTCTTCATAGAATTATATTTGATATAATTTATAAAAAAAGTTATGTAATGAAGAGTGTCAAAATTTAAGAAAATTACATCTTAAGATATATAATATTCATTTAAATGATATAAAATTTATAAATATATAATATAATATATATATAAGTCAATAAATTAATTTAGTTAATATTTAATATGACTTTTGGTATGCTATGGTAATTATATTATCCCACATTGTATAAAAGGCTTGATAAAATTGTAGGAGTTTAATGTCGTAAAATAAAATGATAAGGATAAATTAATAATAATTTTTTATAATATTAATTTTATGAATGTATTTTGTTCCAAAATAACTCAATATTTAAAATAATATAATGTGGAGGAATATGGAACCAAAATTAAATTTACAATAATTTAGTACTTTTAATAATTTTAAGAGTGCTCATACCATCTCCTATAAAAGGGAACCTATTCATCTATACAACATAAACATAAATAACCATTTGTATTAGAATATATTTGAAAAAAACCATTCCTATAATAATATACACATTCTAAATTCCTTCATTTAGATATAGCCCCCTATTTATAGGAGTTAAGGTGACAAAAAAAGTGATATTCTAAAAAGATGATACCATTTTTAATTAAGTATTTCAATTATATTTCCACATACTAATCAATAAAATATCCTTAGACTATGCTTAAAAAATATCTATTATATAATTAATATAATGAGATGTTATATTGTTAATTACATTAGAAAAATTCTTACCGGATTCTCTCAAATGGGAATTGAATTAATCATTACTATGTAGATTTGAATTATCCCATCCCCGAACCAATATAATTCATTCCCAAAAACTGTTTATCCAAACAATTAATAATTAAGTAATTAATGTTTATATATTATATTAAAGAAATATTTATCTTTACAGGATAATAATATATTTATTAATTTAATAATTTATATTGACATAAAAAGCAAAATGTAGTTTGTTTGTACTTGGGAACTATAACCTCCACAAAGCATTGTGATTCATGTTTAATCACCAAATAACTTAGATAATATATATAAGTAAAAATAAATGAGTAATATGATATTGGTGATGTTATTATCATTTTGGAATGATAAAATTAAAAATTCCTTCCTTATATAATGATTACTGAAAAATAGAATTTTTACCCATGTGTACGTACGACCTACAGTCTCTATGATTATAACAATGTTCATTCTTCATAACCATTCAAAAATTAATTTATTTAGAAAAAAATATATTTCTAAATTTTATTATTATTTCTTGAATATTATTCTATTGATGATTTATGTAGGGCCATTATTAATATTGAAATTATTTCAATGTTACTTGATACTCCTGGACCGAATATCAAGAGACTGGATGATTAAACATAAATAATTAATTAATTATTTTAATAAGATAATTAGTCATATAAAATGAATAATAAACATATAAAATGTTCTGTTGAAATTAAATAATATAAAAAATTTATTAATTAGGAATAAAAAAATTGTGTGTGATGTTTTTAACTCTTGCTAAGGGATATTCTTCTAAAAACATCGTTAAAAGTTAATCCTTAAAATATTTTGGAAAAAACAAAAATAAATATTTTTTTATCTTATATTGGTTGAAATATTTCTATATATTATTTATGTTTAATTTTTTGATGATTTATTTAATTTTTAATTTTTTTTTCAAATAATGTCTTTTCATTTATTGGTGTGTGACTTGGTAAATTGAAATGTGATTTCAAAGTTGAAATGTTATTTTTTTTCCTTTATTCATGTTTTATGCGTTGTGATATATTATGCTACATTGGAATATTTTTTGAATACTGATGGTTAAAAGATAAAACAATGTATGGTGAGGCAGTGATAGCTCTCCAATGCATTGTGTATTGGGATAGAGTAAACCGGTTGTGTTTTTCCTATTAGATTAAGGGAATATACAGTGATGGGTATTCCAAATTTAATGATGAAGGATACATCACATGTAACCATGGAAGCTAAAAAATAATAATGTTATGAATTAACAAATTTAAATTTATGGTTTATGATTTATATAGATGTTTATAGTAATATTATCATTTTTTGAGGTTATCTAATGTGTTTATTTTTTATGAGTGAAATGTATTATTTTGAAAAAATGATTTCATGAGAATAAAATATTCATGTACTAAAAGTGTATTTACTTATTTAATTTCCTGTATAGATATTGTTTTTCTCATTACATGTACAAATTTTATTTAAATGTATTAATATTGTGAAGGGAAATATGATTTTGTGATGAAAGTATCAAAGATATGTACTGAAATAAAATCATATTTAACATTAATATTTGTTTCATTTAGTGTAAAAATAGATACTATTTAGAATTTTCTAGATTTTATTCTTTTAGGTTTTTATTTTTTATTGCCTATTTTTATAAATCTAATAATTATTATATATCCTCTATGTGTATTGATGAAAAATTATTTTCTTAATCATGATAATGTAAAGTTTTATGGTTGATTAAATACAATTGGAATCAATGTACTGTATAGAAAACATTAGAGATTACAACATTTCTTAATAGTTTTGGATATCATCATGAGTTTAGATTTTTTAATTTGATCGTAAGTTAGGTGTCTCAAAAACGCATTTGAGGTTTTAATTTACAAAATTTTATTTTTATTAAAAGTATTTTGGGGAAATTTAATTTTTTTGGTAATTATGGGCTATTACTTATTGGGAAGAAAAATTAATGGTATGAGTCAATTATTGAGGTTCAAAAAAGTAAAGTTATATTTTAATATATTTAATGAATTTAATAATTATTTTATACTTTTATAAAAATGACAACCTGCTTGGTGGGTGAAACTCGTCACGTCGGATAAGGCTATGGGAATGAGACCCATAACTGAATGATGACGATGGTACATCACCAAGAACTAGTATAAAGAATGTCCTGGGTTTGAATGACTTTTTCATTAAGTTAATCTAGTTGATGTATTAAGAATAAGTATATTTTTAATATATATGTCTTATCTAATAGATAAACACGAGATTGGAAAATTAGTTGGAAAATATGTGATTAATGTTAGATGTTTACAATTTTTGGAACCCTATATATTCATGTTCAATATAATACTGTGTGATTTTGTTTGAGGAATAATGGTTGAATTATATTATAGATTATTTTAAGATTTTATTATGGAGTTATATTTCAAGACAATGTGTATTATGAAATAATATTTAATGGAGTGAGAAATTAATAATGATTGATGTTACATGGATACTAGTGTTACTATTATTTTTGGAAGATTATGTGATCATGTCATTTTTGGGTTAGCATATTAGTTTAGAATAATTCCCTATAATTTTATGGATATTTATTTGTTTAATAGTCTATGATGACCATTAGGTATTATATATTAATTTTAGAGATTAAAAATAGTCTTACATTATTTAATGGTTTTTAATTTTTGGTGAATTTACTTATATTATCTAAACCATTTTTGTTTTAGTTAATGATAAAATATAATAGAAATAGATACATAATCTTTTTGTGGATTATGTGATTATTAGTTGTTTATTCTAGTGCATATGGTATGATAAATGCATCTTGAATACTCATACTTTAAAAAAATATGAGTTTTTATTGTGGAATTTAATTAATGGATAAATATCCAGTTTTTACGTAATTATATTTCCATAGGTTTTCTATTCATGTAATAATATAATTCATGAAAACTATAAATTGAATCATTAATATATAGTGTTACACTCTTAGATTTTGGAAAGTATATTTTACCCATTAAATATTTATAGGATTGTAATGGTTTACATTAAATTACAATTTTATTTATCACTCTCTATTAGTATGTGGTAGATAAATTTATCTTCATTTTCTAGGTTTTCTTACATAGAACCCAGTTCTGAGTTATCTCATGTGACCATCATACATCATTTTAATTCATTTAATGTTGAAGTATTATTAATCCTTTTTTTGATGTAGTATTTCAATTTTGAAATTTTGAAATTACATACATATTGTTTTCAACACTAAGTTCAAATTATAGGGAAAAATTTTATTAAATTTGTGATGGGGGGAAAATGTAAAATCTTATGTTTTTAAAGGAAACGCTATGTTTGAATGCATACATGGAACACCACATTATGTATAAATGAAAAACTAAATATTATTATAGAATATGGTATTTATCACATAGATGTTATAATAGTGGGAATGAACATTATTAACCTTATTATGAAAATATATTTTACATATGTTTATATAATTAATTATTTGGTGAAAAATTAATTAAAAATATAATGAAAATGATTTTCTAAAAAAACTATTAATCAATTCACAAAATTATTTTATACAAATATATTAATAAATTATTCTTATTGGGATATATTAATGATATATATATATATATTATTTATATCTTTAATAGTCATCTTTTTTTTCTTGACATGATTAAAGAAAAAATTCCGATTTTATTAACAAATGTAATTTTTTTTGAAAAAAGGATGTTTTAAACCTTTTAATGGAGAAAATATTTTTAAATATAGTTTTAGCACTTTTATATATTATAAATATTTAAAATAATCTTCATTTTTAAATTTAAAATATCAAATTTCTATTTGGAAATTTTTTTTGTATTTTTTCAAAATGTTTCATTTTTTGAAGAATATTGAAAAATAATACATTATATTTAAGAACCAATTCTTATTTTAAATACTTATTAAACATAAAATTTATTATTAAAAACATAATAGATATGTAATATATGTATTACTCAAATATAGATAGTTGGAATAATTTTTGTAATGAAATTATATTTAAAAATTTATTATAATTTTGAACATCACTTTTACCCACCTTCTCCCACATCTCTAGGATTAGTGTAAAACATAATGTATCCAGTTTTGTGAATTGAATATTTAAAAAAATATTTAAAAGGTCATAATAATTAAGAACACTTTTTTCTAATAATACAACATAATTTTTTCATGAATAATAACTTTAGTATTATATTTACCATAGTTAAATTTAAATCATGTAATTATGGGTAAATATAATATTATAATATTATTAAATTACCCTATCCCATTGAAATAAATTCATTATATAAGGGGGTATCAAGATAAATCAACTATATGATAAAATTTGAAGCTTCTCTTCCAGTTGTTTGTGATTGTGAATTTAATTATATTCATATTTAATGATAAATCAAAAATGTATTAATAATATTTTTATTATGTAAATAATTTTTAATATAGGGTAATATATTATATAAATTAGACTATAAATATTAATTTGAAAGAAAAAATGTTTATTTATAGAATTTTTATTTATTTTTTATTTCTAGAACTTAAATAATTATATTTAATTATGACATAATAATGAGATATTAATTTTTTTATTAATGGATGAATCAAATAAATGATATTAACATTAAACAAATTAATATAATTTTAAATATTTGATAACAGAAAATAATTTTATGGATTCCTTAGACATGTTATGGATGATTTAAAGTAATTTTAACTATATAATTATGTTTTTATGATTTTGTTAAATGTAAAGTAATGAATATTTTCGAAATAAACATAATTCATATCCTAAAATTAAAAATATTTAAATAAAATGACATAAATTGTCTAAAAATCTATGAGTTTTATAAAAAAATTATATTATTATATATATTTTTTTCATTAACCTTTAATTTATCTTTTTTAATGTTTTAGTAATTATATTAACCCCCAATGTGTAAATTATGTGATAAAACAGTAATAGTTTAACGGGTTAAAACAAGAAGATAAGGATTAAGCAAATAATAAAAACATTTATAATTAAAATTGAAAGAATGGATATAGATCATAAATCATACTATATTTTATATAATTTATTTTGGACCAACTTTTAATTAAATATTTGTTTCTATTACTTTAATATTTTTTATAATTTTTATTTTACTCCTCCGCTCTAATATAAATGGGATCCCATTCATATATATTATTTACAGTTAAAACCCATTTATTATAAGGCCCCATCCTTAAACATTACTTAATATTGAATTAAATGAATAATTCACATTGAGGATCTTTTCAGGTTTAGAGTTTTAGAGAATTAGGACATAACTATTACATGTCAAAATATTACAAAGTATTCACTTCGACTAAATTTCCATAAAATAAAAACTGTTAAAAAGAAACATGTCTAGTTCCATGTATTAGATAGCATGAATTTCCCTTGATCCCATCCTTGACCCTATTACAAATTAAGTCCTGTGAAAAAAATTTCAAAAAAACTTGGGGTGAGCATAAAAAGCTCAGCATGGGATACACAAAGAATGAAAACTGTTAGTTTTTCAAAACAACAAGTAAACCATGTATACTTTACCAAAGTAATACCTTTCACCTTTAGGAAGTTTTAAAAACTTTTCACTGAATAAAATATCATTACTTACACCTTTTGTAACCAAAAGATTACTAAAAAAACCATATAAAGAACACATAACATATAAAGGTAACTTGGGACATAAACATACTTAAATGGAATAACCATACGGTCGACTTCCACACATATCACTTAGTGGAATAGCCATACGGCCGACTTCCATACCCAATGCATTGGAGGTTATAACATATCCACACGTCCTGGTATTCACGGCACCACCTGTCATATGGTTTATCACGTAACCACCCGTAAAATGTCCAAGTACCATCATTACACATAAAATATTGAAAATATAAACATTTCAATAACAACATTTCATTTTCAATTCACATTAAGTAATTCCAAGATATTGAATTAATCAATCCATTTTGCAAAATCATTTAAAATAGATTTTTGAATCAAAGTGTCCCATACTACTTTAGAGATTTTATTGGAATTGTAATTTTAAAACATTAATGTCCATATAAATAAATAATGAAAACCATTTTGAAAACATGGACATTAAAGATAAAGATTTAGAATAATTAATCTTTAAAACATTTAAAATGATATTTTTGTTAAAGAGTTTTTAACAAAATGAGAGACTCTTGAATACAAATAATTGCGGAATAAAATTTAATCCGAACTTTATAATATCATGAGAATAAAGGGATTCATGATACAATATTTCAAAGGATAGTATACACAACGTATAAGAGTGAATTGGTGCCTAACAACAATGAAGTCTCAATGGAAATGTAAATTGAGATAAAATCCATTATAAAGATAGTATCCTTAAATTAAGGATAAATCTATCACATAATTATGTGTGGGAAATATAAATACACCCAATATATGTGTATATTAAGTTTGAAACAATCATAGGACATTCAAACATAATCTTGGAAAAACAAATCCAATGACATAGATATTTAACTCAATGAAATGAGATTGAGTTATGATTTCCCATAAAAGTTCGTAAGAATTTATCAATGAGATGATTATGTGTAGAAATAGTATACCCAAAAAAGGTTTGTGTAAATTACAACATAGAGATTCCACACATAATCTTGGCATAATAAAATCAAGAAGTAGAGGTTTAACCCAAAGAATTGAAAGTGGGTTAAGAAGTTCCCTTACAGAAATCCGACAGCCTAACAACGTCACTTTAAAATTTAGAAAATGAGTTTATGAGAGAGAAAATGGTATCTCATCACTTGGATATAAAATTTACATAAATAAGAATATATATGAACATATCCCAACATAATATTATGTGAATTAAAACACATAACAAAAGAAGTCTTTTAAAAAGAGGAGGGTGAAAAGTTCCCTTACCGAGTTGGGTAACGTTCGAAACGTACACCCCATGGAAGAAAGGTCATAAAAAGAAGATGTAAATACCAATAAATGAAATTATACTACAAAAAGTGTATAATAATGGGAATTACATACACCACTCAATGGAAATAGTGGAAAACTTAGCATAAATGTCACGGGAATAAAAGTGAGATGAAAAATCCCTTACGAAAACTTGGCAGCCTAACGGCGCCACTTAAAACCTACAAAAATGGATTTATGAGATCAAATAGGTTATCTCATAAGATGAACATAAAAATTACAGTATTAGGATTATAAAATAACCTCCCCAAACATAATAAATATTAGCTTAAAAGAAATTACATAATAGAGAGTACATAAAAAGAAAGAGAGAGGTTGGATCCCTTACCTCGGGTCCGACTTGACTCGATCATTCTTTAACGTCCTGAATAATAAACTTGAGTTAATTTATACTTTCTTAAGAACCTTTTTCAAGTTCATTATTCCTTTTATATCACTTATTTCCATGTTATAAACATTATGTAATCATTTAAGTTAATAATTTTTGTTTTGTCGATATTTGGTTCTTAAGTCGAAAGTGGACTTCTTACAATTACATGTTGTTCATGTGGTCAAAGGTTTATTATATCCCGAATGATATTCATGATATGGATATCATATATATCATATATATCCATAATATACAAGTATTTATAATATTACATAATCATTTAGAGGTAAGAAATGAAATGCACCGTTCATGGAGACGGTAAGCCGTACGTACGCATGAACGCTACTTTCATTTCTATGTCATATTAATGGAATTAAAACTAAATGAGAGGTATGTATATTTTAATTCCAGAATTATATTAAAAATTTATATGTAACATAAATCATATATAATAACTTTAAATCCATCCTTTATACATCCCATATATGGCATTAATGAATCAAATCACTTTGAGGGGGCGGCAGTCTGCACTTCCTAAAATGAGTGGTTACCCACAATGGAAACCATAAATGTATGCCATAAAAGAAAAATAAAGAAGCTTAAGTAAAACATAAAAATATTATATATCATATATGAATATAGTAACATCTTAATGGCCACCTTTGAAGTTGTTATATGAGTGTTGAACAATCATCGATTCGTGAGGCAGAAATTCGCCATCCAAAGAAACAGTATGTTCTTTAACCATCAGATGTAGGTGTGTGTAAGTGTAGCTCTAATGATTCTTATAAAAAAATCCTAGTATAATCAAGATACTGAAATTTTTACAAAATAAATTAATAAAAAGAGTTTAGGGGGTTGGAGAAGAAAAATAAAACAAAAGAACACAAGTGAAGACATTACCTTAAAATCGGGTAACTCTTTTTGATTTGAGTTCAAAGGCTTCCTTGGGAAGACTTCTGCACAAATTGAGGCTTCTAGGAGTAATATTGGGATGTGGAGAGACAAAATGGGCAGGGTTTGGCCGTGCCAAATGCTTGATAGGTGTGGGTAAGGTGGTAGAGGTGGGGGCCTTTTATAAGAGGAGAGGAGGGGCACTCTTGGAAAGTTAAGAAAAGATACTTTATTATAAAATTATTTTTGGATAAAAAGGGTCCCACAATTATATATTTAGAGGATAATGTGATAAGGGTTCTAAATCCACCCATCCAATAGGTTTTTGACAAGTGTAGGTTTTATATTTTACATTATCTTTTAATTTTATTTAAATCATTAAATAATGAGGTAATCGCTGCATTATCATGGTGTCATAAATAATTTAATTTATTTAATGTCTAAAAATTATAAAAAAATATCATGATGTAGGAAATATATTTATATTTATAATGAATATTTATAGTCAAAATTATGACTTCTATAACCCCATTTAAAAAAATTTAGTAAAACATCTCATGTTTATGACATTTTTATTTTAACATTATATAAAAAGTTATTAATGTCATTTTCCTACCAAAGTGGCTCCATGGGGTCTCCAAGTTGACACATGGATTGTCTTTTTCGGCCATGACACATACAATAAGGGTAGGACATGTTTTTAGGTCATTTCATATTATTAAAACATTATTTTTACCTTAAACCACATTAATTACCTCTAATCGCGATTAAGATCATAAAAGATACTATTCACCAAAAAATTATTTTAATCCCATTGAACCACATTTTACTTCCTAATGAAAACCATGTATGTCAGATTTTTGATATTCAAAACACAGAGGTCGCAAATTTTCATTTAAACGAAAAATCATTTTCTTTAACTTCCACTTACTGGTTTCACTATTCATCAAAAATTGAAGTTTTCCAGAAAAATACCAAAAATTCACCCTAAACTATATTTGATATTCCTAAATCAAAAATAATGTCTATTTTGAAAAAATTAAAGACAAATAAGTTTCATTAATTAATTTAATAATTAATTCCCGCTGTCAAAACAAATAGCGTGTTTTTAAGAAACAATATCTATTAAAAGATTGACACTAGTTTAAGTCCAATTTCAAAGTGAAATTAATTCCAATGACCACTATTGGATTAAATGGTAAAAATATATTCTAATTTTACTTTAAAAAAAATTCAAAAATATAATCTAATCATATAAATAAAATATATTAAAAATGGGGTTTGAATTAAAATACAACATTTTTTACTATTCATTAAAAAATGAACTTTGTCGGAAAGATACTAAAAATTTACACAAAGTAAATTTTGATGTCTCAATTCTAAAGAAGAATTTTATTTTGTCAAATATAAAACATAAAATTTTCAAAAAGTGGATTTAAAAGATGTTCTCCATCAAAAGGCGGTTAATCGACCTTTTAAAGAATATTAGAATGTTTGTACTTAAAATTGAATTCATTCACATTTTTAATCCTCTAACATTTATTCTAAAAAGTAAAAATATTTGACAAACATATATAATCATTTTGTAGTTATTTTTGTTCATTCCCTCCATTACAACGGCTAGGCGTTAACTACCATTTAAAATAATATTATTTTTTTATTATAGTGCAACGTAAGTTTTCAAAGGAACTCGTTGTTGCGTATTGGGTAAGCCATCAAGCATAGTGTTCCCTTTAAATTAATATTAAAATTTTATTCACAAATAGGGATAAATATAAAAATGTCATATTCTTTATTTACCTGGGGTGTTACATTTATATTGGCCATGATCTGCCTCAAAAGCTTCTTAGAATTTCTCCACACATTATAAATGTGTTATTTTACACATAACACCCTCTTTACATGTGTTAATGTGTTCATCAACTATGACAATTTGAAGCAAAAGTAACTTTTCAAATTAACTGTATCTATTTTTTATTCATCATCCATCAAATATACTAAACCCATGATTAAATAAAAATTACAATATCCAAAATATTATGAGATTTTATATAGTCAATATAATCACTTAATTACATATCTCATTCCATAAAATGGAAATTGAATTAATAAATTGTGCGTATGTGTGAATAATCACCTCCACGAACCATTATAAATCATTAGTCATAAAAATCCCCAAATATATGTTATAATTATGGAATTATTGTTCATATGTTTTTTAATTATGTATTTATCATCATAACATAGATATATATGTATTATTTTATTACATTCAATGAAAATATTGATCATTATGGAATGATAAAATGACAAATACCTTCTTTAAATAATGATCACTAAAAACTGGAAATGATACTCATGCAAACTTACAATCTACTATCTCCATTAATATTGCATTGTTCATTTTACATAACAATAAATAAATGGTTTTCTTTAAATGATTTATTTATATATAAATTTTTTTATTATTTCATGAATATTAATATATATATATGATGGAATAATGACCATTTTGAAAATAAACATCATTTCAAAGTCATATTTTTCTCGTGAACCAAATATCGACTTAATTAACAATGTTATCATAAATAAATAATTAATTATAATAAAATAATAATAATTTATATGAGAGTTATATTAACAATTAAAAAATTTACAATTCCAGTAAATAATCACAAAATATTTCTTAATTACAATGATAATGATTGTATATGATAAGTCTTACAAAAGGAAAGGGATATTCTAAAAAAATCTCTTAAATAGTTTCTCCTTCAATAATGTTTTACTAATCAATAAATTTTTTAATATTACATTAAAATAACCTGTTTTACTATTTTTCTTCTTCTTTAATGTTTTCATTCATCCTTTATAATATTACAATTTTTTTCAAATAATGTTATTTCATGTATTAGTGTATACCTTAGTTAAATGAAATGTAATATAAAGGTGGAAATGTTGTTTTTCATTCATTCATGTTTTTTTGTGTTTTGATTATATTAATGTAATTTGTAAAAGTTTATGAATACTAGTGGATATATGATAAAAAAGGGTGGTTGAGTCCATTATAGTTCTCTAATGCATAGGGAATTTGGATGGAATAAACTGGTTATGTTTCTCTCATGAAATTATGGGAATATAGTATGATGGGTATTTCATATGTAACCATAAATGTTACTCTTTATCTTGTTTGGAAAGGTATAAATTAATAATGTTAATGATTAGAAAAGATACATTTCTGATTTATTATTTCTATGTATTTTTATAGGATTGTTACGAAAAAATAGGTTAACTATAGTGTTTATGTTTTTTGACTGAAAAGTGTGTTTTTGTGAAAATGTATGCATGAGTTAAAAATATTCATGGAAAACTAGTTTTTTTCCCTAATTTATGTCCCTCAATAAGAATTTTGTATTCATTTCTGGTTGAAAAATGTTTTCCACATGTCTTAGGATTGTTAAAGAAATTGAAGATGTCATGAAGAAATTTACAAATATGTGTCATGGAATGAAATTTTGTTTTATTAAAAAAAGGGTTTCGTTTGGTGAAAAAACAGGATATTTATTTGAAGTGTCCATTATATATATTTTTTGTTTAATATGTTTTAGTTATGAACTAATTTTTTAAATATATGTATCTTAAAATTTCCACTATGTAAAATATTGAAATTCTATTTTTAATCATGATTATGTAATGTTTTATGGTTGGGTCATTACCATTTTGATGGGAAATAATGGTATAAAGATATTGAAGAGTATGAATCTCAATGTTCGAAATTTTTATATAATATGATTTGGAAGAATAAGAATAAGGGGGTGCTACAATAATAACATATTACTTTATGGAAATTGATAAATTTCATTTTTTATTTAATCATATTAGTCCCTATGAAATTTTAATAGAATAATTATATTTTTGTTTTATTCAAATTCTTTATGAAGTCAACACATTAAATTTTCATATAAATATATTTATCTATCAGTCATCATGTGTATATATACATTAATTAATTGCTAAAGATAAATGGAGTTCCATATCTTATTTCATATGATCATAATCCAATGTTTACCTAGTGGTTTTAGTGAAGTCTTAAGTGATTTCTAGATATACAATTTTTATTCAACAATGCTTATCATCCTCACATAGATCTTCACTATTAAAGAACCATTATGTCATTATATGATAATATTTAATCCCATTTTGTACATTTCAAAGGATATTTGGATCAACAACTTCCTCATAAATATTGTTCTTATTATAAAACATTACACTTTAGTATTATCATTTAACCTTATGAATCACTAAGGAAAAAGTAGTTCAAATCCCTATCTTGTAAGAATGATGGTGGAGAAAAAAAATATTTTAACCTGAGATATAAATTAGATGTATGATATGTTATGATTAATTTAATATCACATAAAATCAACTCACAGTCTTTAAGATATATATTTTAATAATTTTTGGTGATATTTGTATTTTAATATTGTGAGAAGATAGTCTTTTGAATTTCCCAATGGTTAAAGGTTCATAAATAAATAAATATTGTATATTATCTTATTAGTTTTTTATGACACATTGAGATTCTCAATTAGGTTGGGACTACAAATATATTGAAATGGGTTTCCACCAAACCCCCCTCATGTTCATCACATCGTCTTTGTACATCAACTGAAAATATAGCCACACGATCCATCTATTCTACTGAGAAATGATATTGTACCACTAGTTCATAATCTATATCATAAATAAAATTATTTTAAAATCTTGGAATAAAGAGATTATGTTTTAACGAATAAAAATAGATTCATGTTTATTGTTCATTAGAGGAATCATAAATTGTAAAAATCTACATTGGATACCATAGATGGAAAGAATAAACTTTAACCTAATTTTTTTCCATCTGATAGTTCAAATTTAAATTGTGAAATTAATTTATATTTACTATAATGTAACACCATGAAATTTTAAATAATTTTCTTTGAAATACACATGATTCATTCTGTGAAAAGATTTAAAAGAAAACATGTCTAAAAAATTATAATATAGGATTTATACCCTATATATTAGATTAAAAGGAATGAATATTAATGAACACATTATTATGTATATATAATATAAATATAATATTCATAGGTATTAATTAATTCGAATAAAATAACCAATAAAATTTTACATAATAATTTGAATATTGAATGTTTTGTTTTTTAATGAAATTTATTATTATAGTCATATTTAATTATATATACATTAGTTATAATAATAGTTAAAATAATTTTTTTTAATTTTTTTAATTTCAGAATAATAAATATATAATTAAAATAAAATTGTTAAAAAAAGCTGATAAAAACATTTGGAGTAAATTTCTTTAGAGCAGTGTTTTTATGTGTGCAATATATATTCATGTACATAAAAAAAATTAATTTCTTTTTATTAATTATGAGTGTGAAATGTATATAATATGTAGTCACACATATATTATAACATTCATTTAATATTTTTTTAATATATAGAACAGAAGTAAAATCAATATTATCCTTAAAAGTTTATTTCAAATAAATATTGGTTTTTATTGTTTATTGTGATTTTTTTAAAAATAATTTATCCCACATTGGGAAAATAATAATAATAAAATCTATTAAATTAATTTAATCACCATTTAAACTTTTTCTAATGTGTCCACATTAATTTTGTTATCTGAATTAATAGTAAATATATTAATAAGGGTTACATTGATTATTGTAAAAAGGGACTATATGGGGTTTAATTATGTTATAAGGGTAAAAATTCAACAAAAAATTAATTAAACGTATTTAAATCATAATTGTTTTATTACATCTATTTCATTTTCATTTGGGTATCATTTCGAAATAAAGTTCTTCAAAAATTATTAAAATATTTTTTATAATTCCATCTATTTCCCTCCCATCACATATTAAAGGAAACCATTCATCATTTTTTACAATAATTTATCCTTTAGTAACATCCAATAACTTAAAAACTTGTATGATTACTTTAATTCATTCTTGTTTATTTTTAGTACCATAACTCTAATATATGAATGTGTAATTTTCCTGACAAAGGTTGTCTCTATATTAATAAATAATTGATTTACCCATCACATTAATAGTTTATTACCAATTCAAATGAGTCTAAATAAATTATATAAATACTATCATATAATTCCATTATCATTAGTATACTTATATTTTATTATTATTATGGTACAATTACTTTTACCATCTTTTTTTCATGTTGTAATTGGATGTTTTTCTCTTCTGTACATGTGCACTATCACATCCACATATCGAAATGATAAGTTATCCACCCTTAACACATATATACAGATATTATAATTTATTATAATATATATATATATATATGAAATTTATGATATTATTAACATTATTTAATTAGAAAATATTATTTTTCATTTATTACAACTTTTGGTTATAAAATATCAACAATGTTAATTTGTAACTAAAAACATACCTCTTCCTGAATGGTGCAATTCAATTTTATATATAATCCATTTTTTTGTGGATTATAATTTGAATATATATGATTATTATATGAGTATAAAAAATTTTATAGTTTGGAATCTTTATAATGATGCATCAATAATATCTACGGAAACAATATTTACATGAAAAATGTTGTTCCCAATTAACTTAATGAAGATAATAATGTCTGAATATTATAGAGTATATTATGAGATGTAATAAGTATACCATGTAATATAGTAAAAGTATGAATATTTTCATCTTATATATGTATAATAAATTTGAATTTATTATATACAATGTTGATATTACTTTTAAACAATGTTGGACTTTAGGTATTCTTTTCTCGTCAAACATTTATTTTCTTTAGAAATATGTCACATTGAAAACATATTTATTTTGTGTGGTGTATATAATTACAAATTTATTTATAATATAATTAATAATTTTTTTTTTATTTTTTGATGTTTAATTGATGTTATATCATTTAATGTTGTTTTTATTCAAAATGAACTGAAATACGAATAATATTCTATTTAAATCGTAAGTATTTTACAGGGAATGTTTATATATAAATTTAAAATATTAAAATTATATGAAATATATGTTACAAAATTATATTTTTTTCATCTACTATGCTTATTTATATGGATTAATTTGTTCATTATATATTTTTACTCAAAATAATTGAAAAAATTGTTTAAGGAATATTGATAATATCAATACCTTAACCTAGGAATAGTTATCATCCATGTCCATATGTTCATTGAAATTATTTTAGGATTGTCTGTACTTTTATAAAATGACTCATTCACTTTAAATTTTCCCATTTTTTGAATATCTATAAAGAAATTAAATTGAATATGCTTTTTTACCAAATGATGAACTACTTATAGAATTAGTCAATAAAATAATTGTTTTTATATATACACCATGAGTACATTTTAAGTTATTTATTTTTTAATTTTTATTTTAATAATTATTTACAGGTTTCAAATATTAATTTCATTGAACTTTTTTTTCATATATTATGAAATTTATTACATTTTAAATAAATTACATAAAAATAAAAACCATATTTTCTTAAATAAATGAATGAATTCCATTTTAGTTGTGTATTTCAGGTATGATAACTTACATTGATGTTACTTATGATTCCAAAAAGATAATATGCAATGAAAAGATAATTATTTTTCAATAGATGGATATTGATTATTATTCTGGAATCATGATGAATGTTTTTTCCATTCAATGTATTAATCATTGATGAAAAGTTAAATATTTTGATGTTATTTTGGAAAACATACATGTGGATTATGATAATGAAATTGGTTAGTCAATTATAGGTCACCAATTAGTTATGAAATGATTGATTTTTTATTTTTTAAAAGGGTACACATTTGATTATCCTATTCCAACAATGGGGTACATGGGAGGTTAGCGCACGATAATGGAAGAATCATGTAAGGATCCTTAGAGAATAATATTTGATTAATGTAATTATTTATAGAGTTAATATAATACTTATAAAATTTTAATACACAATTATTATTCCAAAAATATATGAAATTATAATAATTTTCTTCATATGATCTTATATATAATTACATTTAGTTCTACTATGATTGATATACTACGAATTACCTATTCTTTATGCCATGATTATCATACATGATGATATGAGAATGAGTTTGAAATAATATATTTATATTTACATATTCATGTTCATATGATAAGAATCCTTAGATCATTTTTTGATATCTCTTAGGTTTATGGTTATTGAGCATATATTCGCTACCATTGTCTAATTTCCTCTCCGATGTTATAATGAATTGTTCTAGACAGTTTAGGAATAAGAGTTTAACTATGTAATAATAATTTTTTTAGAGATGCTGAATAACATTCATAAAATATGAAAATTATCTATCTGTTAAACAATTATACTATATCATTACTATCATTAAAATTGATATATGTATTTGTTTTGTTGAATATAACACTAATTTTTTTTTAAAAATGTTATGATATTCATGGGTCACTTCAACAATCTGTTTCATCTATAATTACGCTACTATCTACTAACATGATAGTGGAAATATATTGCTAAAATATGGAATCCCCTCTGACCTATCCTAGATATGATGATCTATCTGGCATATCAACACTAATACAAACCTCATTCCTTGCTCAAAAATACCACCCATGGTTATTAAAACTCTAATATTCCCTTTCAAATAATATTTTTAAAAACTTTCCACCCCAAAAGAGTTGGGAATTCAAATTCCCCATTGATTTCAAAACATATTACACCCTAGGGAATTATTAACTACAACATATTAATCTTATTATCCACAGGAATATTCCTAGATCCTTCGATCACCGAATGAAACCAACATTGTTTACTCATTCATAACCAGGTGGTCACTATATACAACAAAATTAATTATACCACATTAAAATATCATTAACCACTGATATGGTGTCTAACATCACTAATCTATTATAATATTTTAATAGATTACTAAAATATTCATAATCAAGTTTATGGATCTCATTGTTAATTTAAATATCTCAAAAGGGATAATTTTGAGTCACAGTGATTCCTACCCTTGGAAATGTATACATAAGGTGACCCCCCTATAACCTAATGAGTTGATAAGTGTTATTTATGACCCACCAAAATAGAAATTCAGTAAATTATGTGAAAATCATTATAACACATAATTTTCATTAATTTTGAGTGGAATTTTTTGAGTCCCCATCCTTCTAGATTAGACCTGTAAAAAATAGTCTTATCTATGAAAATACATAGAAGATGAGAAAAACATATTTTTCATGTTCCAAACAATATATTCAATTAGGACTCCAATCACCTAAACCCAATCACTTGTGAAAATTTTAATTAGACAACTTAAAGGTATTTGGTGAAATAACACATGAAATTATTTGTTTTTTTGTTATACATGTTCATAATAATGACGTATTATATCATAAATGTACATCTTAATTGAGAAATGTGAAACTAAGAGTATAAACATGAATCATGGTGACATTCCATAATTAAATCATCAATTGTCTAAATCATCCAACATGTTCTACCATGAGAAAAGATCAATTAACATTTAGAATCATTGTCAAATCCCATGATGAGTATAATAAAATTTCACAGAATATTCCTTAGTTCAAAGAAGAATTCAAAATATAATACATACAATGAACAATAATAAATAAAATTCAATAACACCAACCAATTTAATTAAAGATAAATCACCCACTGATCAATCCTACTCATTAACAACCAATCTAATATTGGGGTTATATGCACATTGCTAATACAATACTAATATAAATTGTTATATTTGAAATGAATATCATTTGAATAATATTCTCCATTACAATATCATATTCTCCATCGAAAGCAATACATAAAGACTACTAAATGTCATTTAACTCCAAACCAAGCACACTCATTATTCATCAATCCTGATTCAACACCCACTTCCAACTCATTATAAGGAAACTCATATAGCCCATAAGATTTGAATTCATAATTTTGGTCCCAATATAAAATTAATACATGTTCATTAGCTACCATATGGACTAAAAATCGCTATCCTTGGTACCCAAACAAAATCATTCCTACAAAAAATAGATGTGTGTCTCTACCGGAGTAATACAAGCCCACTAACAAAGAATGACACAACTACATTCTTGATGTCACCTATTATAGGAGATATGTAATTATTTTCATTCAATCCATCAGTATAACATTCCAACACATATCACAATGAAAAAACATTGGTTATCTTCTCATATATTTCCCTCATGAATTCAAAAGTAAATAAGATCCATATATATCTAACATTCACTAAAAAATATCAAATAACCATAACATGATCGCAATCAAACAAATAATTATTAATAATATTAATGGAATATTCTATCCTTATTACACACTTGAAACTATAGTCCTAATAAAATTCATTGTAACACCCCAATCTTCCACGGTATGTTTCCCTTTGAATAATGCAATAGCATGCATTGTACGCAACTTTGAGATTCTAACACACCACAACCAATCTAACTAGCCATTATGAATAATATTACCTAATTATTGAAATTATATACATTTTATTTTTCAAAATGGACTTCTTTTTTGAATTTGGAATATCGACATTTTCTTAGGTTGAATTTTTTGTATTTTTCTGAAAACATTAAATTTTTTATGAAAAGTGAAAAACACTACATAATTCGTTTAAACTGACATTATATTTAAATAATTATTTATTTAATTTAAATTTATTTTAGTCCAAATAGATACATAATACAAATATATGTTCAATGTAATTCAATGGAGTCATTTTATATTATGATTAGATATATAAAAATTTTATTGAACTTTTTAGAGTTATTTACCAACCTCCTAAGAGAATTTTCAAAATTTGCATAAAACATAATTTTACCATTTCTATGATTTGAGATTCAAAAATCAGAGAGACACGGATGATATGAGTATGTAAAAAGTGGTTCAATAAGATGGAAATAATTTTTTAGTGAATAGTAACTTTTAAATTTTATTTGCCACGGTGAAAAGTAAACATGGTAATTAAAGGTAAAAATGATATTATTATTACCCTAACCCATGTAATAATTCAATTGTATATGTGTAATATGACCAAAAAAACCTTAGGAATAAAATATGATCCTTTTTCTCCACTTGTATTAGATTATGACATTTATTATTATCTAATTTGAAGAAAAGTTAAAAGTGTTAAACTTATGTTTTCTTAACTAAAACACTTTTAATATAGGGTTATAAATAATATAAATTTGTCTATAAATATTAATTTGAATGATAGAAATATTTCTTATATAATGATTTTTTATTTATAATTTTTAGACATTAAATAATTATATTTCTTTATGACACAATGAAGATACAGTAATTAGATTATTAATGAATGATTAAAATACTTGATATAATAAATATCCAAATAAATCTAATTTAAAATTGTTGATGAATTTAACAAATTTTCATGGTTACTGTGAAATGTTAGAGTTGGTTAAATCAATTTTGTTCTAAGTAATCATGTTTTTATGTCTTTAACAAAAACAATATACTAAATAGTGTCAAAATTGACATTAACAAATATTATATTATTAAATGATATAATATTCATAAAAATACATGAATCATAAAAAGGACTTAGATACAGATATATATATTAATAATTAACCACTTGGGGATTTCATGGATTGTTATATTTAGTTTATTAAACATATAATATAAAAATACCAAGAGACATGATAAACGCCAAACTATGTAACTATGAGTTAAATCTAACATACAAGGTTAATATGATGGCCTAAAAGTGTCTAAAAACTATTGGTTTAGAGTTTTTAGACCCATACCAACCTTATCCTATTTATAATTCATTTTGAGTCCTTTAGAAACTGGAATTGATTTTATTATTAAAAAATATAACAATATTTTCTTAAAGTGAACCTCAACTCTTTTATAAAAGGGAACTTCCCCATCTATTAAATTCACACCACCAAATTATTTTGGCTGCCACAATATTCCCAAATATTCTCCCATGTTACCTAAATTCAACCTAGATGCATTAATGTGATCATAAAGCCATCCTAAGAGACCTTTTGATCAACTCAAAAGGAAATACCCGAAGTAGAGGTATCAATTTCACCACTCTCTTTCAAATTATTTTCTTCTTCCAAATCCTCTTTCATTGTTGTTTTCATACCAAAATAAGAAATCAAATACCTTAAACATACATTTATGTTATAATAAATAGGGTACAACCATATTCTTTATTCTATCTATCCTATAAATGTCAAAGTCACCATACGTGCGTACGTACGACTTACCATCTCCACGTCGTGGTGTAGTTGGTTATTCAAACACATCATTATTTGGATGAGTATAATAATGATTATAACTTATGTAAGTAATAAATATAACAATTTATTTATTCTTTTTATATGATATAACATATATTTTTATATGATTAAAATATAAATATAATTATATTGTCACTCATGCGTACGTACATATTACCATCTCCACGAACGTGATGAGATTAATTTCTCCGTCTTAACCATTCAAGAATAATGTTCATTTTATGATTTAAAATAATTTTTATGAACTTAAAATCATTGTGTATATGAGTCATATAAATCCTATCCATAACAAAGAAAACTTATGTAACAAAACATATAAATAAAAATGAATCAGTTAACACCCGAAACGACGATAATAATAAAATATTATTAATAAAACAATATTAGAAGATCATATATGATATAATATTTATGTATATGGTTATTTTATAATTTAATAACAATTATTTAAGTATTATACAGTAGGTTAACATACCATTAACCAAGGAAAATTACAAAGTAAGGGTTAATTTCACAACCTCTATATTATCTGAGGTTGTTTTTACATAATTATCTACCGAGGTCTCTGTATCATCAAAATCCTCTATTTCATTAAAATGTATTTCAAAAATAATAATTCTATTTACTATAAAATGGGTTAAAGTAATTTATAACCTTATATGAACTTATATGTTTTGAAAGGAATCTTTGAGTTGTTTTCCAAAAAAGGCACTTTATGTCCTTTTCGACAAAATTAATGTAATAGTGTTTTTTAACATATTCGGCGGGTGAGGCTATTTTCTACCATTATAACATTGTCAATGTTTCTATTACAAGATTATAATAATATTTTCAATGTAAATGTTTTCTTTTATAATTATGTTACTCTTAACTGATTTCAAAATATAAAGAGATATTTCTCTCAAATAGTTTTGATTTCATATATGCCAACAACAATTGATAAATTATACCCTTGTTTGAAGGTGATTTATTATGATACAAATATTCCATATTGTATTTAAGGTTTTGTTATATGTTTTACAATGGATGTGTTATTTTTATATTATTCACTATTTATGGTTAAAGTATTGACATTTCGTAGTCTAGTTTTAATACGAATGTTTATGTTATGTTTCAACCTTTTCATATGAGGAATGTATTGGACATAGTATGTGACGGGTGGATACCACGATATCTCCTTGATGTATCAGTAGGACTCTTGAGAAAATTATATGTGGAATTGGCCGAGGCCTTTCACAATTTGATATCTCGTTTTGGAATAGGCGTAAATAATTTTTAGATAACTTCATGGAGGTTTGAAAAGATGTTTCAGAATGTCCAGCATTATACATTCCCTCATTATTAAAATAATAATGATGGTTCATGAGGTTATTAAACTAGTATAATACTCATGAATATGTTTTATTAAGGCATTATTTACTCATCTCATGTTCCTGCTAAAAAGTGTTCCAATTAATTATTTGTAAAGGCATGTGTTTTAAAATAATCACCATGCCTAATGTTTATGTTATCTTATACTATATTTCTTACCCTTATAAGGAATTTAAACTCACCCATTACTTATGTTTCATTTTCCTAGGACTTTTAGAAGTTAGTTATGAGTGACTTTCAGGAATAATAAATGATTCTTGGATGTTTCTAATGAAATAAATTAGTGTTGTATTTCTTTTCAAAATGTAATGTGGAACTTATGTATGTATATTGTTTCTATAATACTAAAATGATCAGTCATTCAAGAAATGAATCCTCATATCATTCCAATTTTATGTAATAAAGAATCTACTCTAGTTAACTAGAGTCGGGGCATTACAGTTGGTATCAGATAATGTTTATTACAAACATTGGAAACTAGATTTAGAAAAACTCTTATTAGGTAACGTTACCATAAGAGATAATTTGAGGATTAGTATAGAATAACTTCCTAGAATTTATGTTATGTATAGAATTTTGGAATTTTAAAAAAAATACATCCTAGTCTGGATAAGAGTAGGTGGAGATGGCTCTGGCACATATGTACATATGAGTGAAAACTCTGACAAGGAGTTTCAGGCTTGACCCGAGGTATCCTAGTGCACGACAATGACCATTGCTGCATTATTGGATATGACAATCCCAAGGGATATTCTTAGGAAAATTCACATTATCATTACAAACCATTTTGAATGATTTATGATTATATACCTCATCAATGGAAACATTTTTTTATGTTTATGGAATGTATCTATAAATTGTCAATTTATGATAAGTGTTTTACAAGATTGGAATTATGTATTGTGATTCATAAACTAATCTATAATATTCCATTTTTTAGAAATGGCGCCTAGTGGAAGTAATGAAAACTATATCAATGCATGTAATCCATTTAGTGATTTCCCTCTAACTCACGATAGTTATAGTGGAGATGGCGATGCAACTAGTGCTGATGAGATTATCACCATACAGGGACAACTCACTCAGGTTGTGAATAATAACCTTACCCGTATGGAGAACCCTAATCCAAAACACATAGGATCAATGTTATATAGCTTCATGATGCAACAAAAACCAAAATTTAATGGTGGTACATATCAATTAGTAGCTGAGTAATAGATCAGTTCATTTGAGAAAATATTTCATTCTTTGGAGAGTAACGAAAGAGAAAAAGTTTCCATGGCAGTTTATCACATCACTAGAGATGCAGATCAATGGTGGTAATTAATTTTAAACACAATGGGGGATGAAGAAGTATCAATTATGGAAAATAAGGAGTTTAAAGGGATTTAATTAGAAAAATACTTTCCTTGTGACCATCAAGTTGATCTAGAAAGGAAATCTCTGAGTTTGAGACAAAAGGAGTTTGAGAATGTCACAAAGTATTAAGCTAACATTACATGGTTATCAAGGCATGCTGCATATTATATATGTAATCCAATAAGTAATATTGATAGTTTTTTTGATGGGTTGAAACCATTTCTCTGTCGAGAATTAGTTTCATAATCCTTCTCATCGTATGAAGATATTGTCTCATGTGCTATATAGACAAGAAATGTATTCTCAATGTCTTATAACCTTATATCAATGAAAGAGACATCGAGATCTGTTGAAAAAAGTGGGAAAGGAAATAAGGAAACTGGGAATAATGGAAGAGTTGAATTTCCACTCTGTGATAATTGGGGAAGGAAGCACTATGGTGCATGTCTAAAAGGAAAAGGAGTATGATACAAATTTAGATAGAAAGGCCATCTTGCAGGTGATTGTAAATGGAAGAAAGAAGCTACAAATGTTTAATTCTCCAATTTCTGGGAGATGAGACATTATGAAAATTAATATCCTAAGCTTTTGGGAAACATACATCAGAAAATTCCAAGGGATCAAGCCCAAGATTATGTTATCACTACTACTGAGGGTGAAGCTCCAAATGATGTGGTGGCAAGTAATTTAATGGTTTCATCAAGTTTAGCCAATGATTTATTTGATTTTAGATCATCTCATTATTTCATATCTTCCTAGTTTTCTATTAAAATTAGATATTTAGAATTTGATTTGATAGGGGAGTTGTCAGTAAAAACTAATTGGGTAAGTATAATTTCAACAATATTTTGTGAATCAGTCCCCATTAATTCATATAAATGATATTTATAGGATGATATTATTTTCATACCCATGATTGAATTTGATATAATCCTTGATATGGATTTGATTTCAGACCATGATGTGGAAATTTATTGTATGAAGAAGGAGGTTACAATTCTAGATGATGGTAAAGTGTACCTTATATTTTGAGTAGAAACGTCACCCTATAATTCTTATCTAGATCCACCCCCAGAAGCTGTACTAAATTAAATTATTGGAGAAAAAGAGAATGAAATGACTATGAGTGAGGAAATGAATGTTCAAATACAGGATGTACCTATTGTGCAAGTATATGTTGATGTGTTTCCCGAGGATTTACTTATACATCATCCAGAATGAGTAATTGTGTTTTCCATTGCATTAATTCCCAATTCAAGGCCCAAATTGAAGTCTCCTTAGAGAATGGCCATTATGGAATTAGAGGAACTAAAGAAACAACTAGATGAATTATTTAATAAAGGATTTTTCTCTATATTGTGATTCTCCATGGGGAGCCCCAGTCCTTTTTTGATAAGAATAAATATGGATATATGAAGTTGTGCATTGACTACATGGATATCAATTCTATAACAATAAATAACAAGTATCCCCCACCTCTCATTGATGATTTATTAGGCCACTTTTGTGGAATTAAATTTTTTCCAATGATTGGACTTTGATATAGATATCATCAGTTGTGTGTGAAAAAGGATGACATTCTGAAAACAATATTTCAAACTAGGTACAGACATTACGAGTTTACAATAATGCCATTTGGATTTACTAATGCACCCACTACCTTCATTGATTTAATGAATATAGATTTCATTGAATATCACGATGACTTTGTAGTGTTATTTATTGATGTTATCTTGGTATACTCAGAATTCTACAAATATCATGAAAATAACGTGCACACTATTTTGAAAACCCTTAGAAGAAATGAATTATATGGGAATATTAGAATTTGTAAATTCTGGATTCAAGAGATTTATTTTTTTGGCTATATTATCTCTAAAAATGGAATCTTGGTTGATCATTCAAAGACAAATCCAATCAACAAATTTCTAGCACCGAAAAGTATACCTAAGGTATGTAGTTTTATTGGTTCAGCAGGTTATTATCAACGTTTTTTCCAGTATTTTTCCCGGTTGGCTAACCCATTAACCAAGCTATCACATAAAGGGGTTATATTTTTTTGGAAAAAATATTATGAGGAATATTTTGAAGAACTAAAGAGAAGGGTAATCAACTCTCTTATCTAGACTCTACCATTAGGTAATGATGGGTTGGTTATTTATAGTGATGCATCAAATAATGGACTTGGTTGATTCCTTATGCAGAATGATAGAGTTATTGCCTATGCATCACTATAGCTAAAAATTCATGAGAAAAACTACCCCACTTGTGATCTTGAATAAGCAGTTGAAATAATTTCTCTAATGATTTGGAGGCACTATAACTATAGTGGAAATTATAGATTTACACTGATCACAAGAGTTTGAAATATATTTTCTCACAAAAAACACTCAACAAAAGGCAAATGAGATGTCTTGAACTACTCATGGTTTTTAATTTCACTATACACTACCACCCTGAGAAGGATATAAGGTGGAATATGCTTTGAGTATACATGATCATGGAGTTTTGAACAATATGAGAGTTGAATGGGGTCCATTTTTCTAGGATCTAGTAAAGAATGATATGGGAATAACCATGGAATGGGAAACATCAACACTTTTTCAAATGGATTAAAAACCATCATTACTAGAAATGATAAAAATTTATATGACTAATGGTGAGGAGTTTCAAAACAATATAAAAGATATAAATGATGGGAGATTGAGTGAATTCCTATTTGTAGATGAAATTTAGAAATTTGGGAAGACTATTTGTGATCCGGATATACCTAATCTGAAAAAATAATTGTCGGAAGATTTTCATAGAACTAATTTCTCTATACACCCAGGGAGCCCCATGATGTATAATGATTTGAAGGAACATTTTTTTGTGGGAAAACATAAAGATGGAGACTGCTGATTTTGTGTCAAGATGTATTGTTTTTCAATAAGTGAATGTTGGAAGGCAATATCCAGAAAATTTCATGAAACCTCTTCCCATACCTGAGTGGAAATGAGATGATATTACATTGTACGTTTACATGGGGCTACCAAAGACTCATAGAAGGAATGATGAAATATGGGTAATTGTTGATCGTCTTACCAAGTCATCACATTTTCTTACTATAAGAGTAGATTTTCCACTTCAACATTTAGAAAGACTGTATATTTATGATGTTTTAAAACTTCATGGATTACCCTATCAATTGTTTCTAATCATGATCACCATTTTACAAAATGATTCTAGAAAAATATTTTGAAAGCTCGGGACACTGAACATCATTTGAGCACTGCCTACCTCCCTCAAATTGTTGGACTATCATAACAGACAATTCAAAATTTAGAAGACATGTTGAGATCTTGATGACATGACTTTCAAGATATGTGTGATAAATATTTACCTTAGGTTAAATTTTCATATAATAATAACATACATTCAAGTATTCATATTGCACCATATGATGTGTTATGTGGAAAGATATGTCACACACTAACTTTTTGGATTGATGTTGGTGAAATAAAACTCATAGACCCAGAACATGTTGAAGAAACGATGGAAATGGTGAAGATTATCCAAACCCACATCCAAGCAGCTCATAGTAGGCAGAAGAGCTCTGCAGATAAATGAAAGAGGGATTTGGAATTTCATAATGGATATCTTGTTTTCGTGAAGGTATATAAATGGAAAGGAGTTAACAATTTAGTAATAAGGGTAAATTAAGTCCCAGTTATATAAGACCTTTCGAAATTCTAAAAAGAATTGGGGTTGTAACTTACCGTCTGGAAATTCCACCAAGTTTCCCCAAAGTTCATGATGTGTCCCACATATCACTATTAAGAAAATAAATGCTTGACTCAACCCATTTAATCACCTATACAGAAATTGAACATGAACCAGATTTCTCTTATTGTGAAGATCTTGTAACGATTCTTGATACTAGAGACCATGTGTTGAGAAACCAAATGACTAGTCTGGTAAAGTTTCTATGGAGTAACCAAAAGATGGAAGTGGAAATGTGGAATCCAGAGGAACTAATATTGAAGAACCACCCGAATCATTTTGTGTGGTAGTATTCTAGAAATTTCGAGTATGAAATTATTTAGAGGGAATAATGAAACACCTCAAGCATCCACTGTATTTTACCCTTTGAATAATTCAATAGCTTGCATTGTATGCAACATCGAGATTTTAACACACCCTGACCAATGAAACTAGCCATTATGAATTGTAATCCCTACTTTTTTAAATTATAAAAATTTCATTTTTCAATATGGACTTCATTTTTGAATTAGGAATATCTAAATTAGCTATGGGAAATTTTTTGGTATTTTTCTAGAAAATACAATTTTGATGAATAGTGAAAAACAATGCTTTACCGGTTAAAACCAAAATTTTATTTAAATAATAATTTATTTTATATAAATTTATTTTAGGTCAAAATAGATACATAATTCCTATATATGTTCAATTTAATTCATTACAGTCATATTATAATAAGTTTAGATATATAAAAATTTTATTGAACTTTTTACCGTCTTTTACCGACATCCAAGGATGAATTTGAAAATTTTGAATAAATCATATTTTTTCCACTTATCTGAATTGAATTTCAAAAGTCTGATAGACGCTGTTGATATTGGTAAAAAAATTTGGTTCAATATGATGAAAATAATGCTTGGTGAATAGTAGGTTTTATCTTTTATTAACCACGATTAAAAGAAAATAATATAATTAAAGGTAAAAATTATATTATTGTTACCCTAAAACATGTCCTAATTTTATTGGATAAATTTAATTCAACAAAAAACAACTATAGGAATAAAATATGATCCTATTGGTCAACTTGGATTTGATTAGTACATTTATTATAATTTAATTTAACGAAGAGTTAAAAGTGTTAAACTCATGTTTTCATAACTAAAACATTTTTAATATTGGGTTATACATAAGATAAATCTGACTATGAATATTCATTAGAAAAATATTAATAATTCATAAATATTTTTTTTATTTATAAATTTTAGACATTAAATAATTATATTTATTTATGACACAATGATGATGCAGTAATTATCTTATTAATGAAAGATTAAAATAATTGATATTATTAATATCTAAATAAATCTAATTTAAGACTTTTGATGAATTCCAATAATTTTATATATTAATATGACATGTTATGGTGGATGAAATGAATTTATATTGAAGTAATCATGCCCTTAAGAATTTATCAAAAACAAAATACTAAATAGTGTCAAAATTGACATAAATGTATATTTTTTTAAAATATTATATTATTAAATGATATATTATTCATATAAATCTATGGTTCAGCTAAAGGAATTAGATAAGGTCATATATATTACTAATGAACAACTAGGGGTTCTCTTGTCTTGTTATAGAAAGTTTATTAACCATATAATATTAAAATACAAAGAGGCATGGTAAATATCAAACTATTTAACTAAGAGTTTAATCCAAAAGATAAGGTTAATATAATGAACTAAAATTGTTTAAAACCAATAGGTTAAGTGGTTTTAGAACCTTACCCACATTATCATATATATAATTAATTTCTAATCCATTAGAAATAGAAAATTATTATATTATAATATAATATTTCAAGCATTTCCAAAAGTGACCCTCACATCTCTTATAAAAGGGAACTTCCCCTTCTCATAATTTCACACCTCTAAAGCCTTTTTTCCGGGCCAAAAACAGCCCAAATATCCTCCCACCTTCCCTCACTTCAACCTAGTGGCCTTACATTGACCGTAAATATTACTTATTGATTTTTGTTAATAAATTAATAAGGAAACACCTGATGTAGAGGTAACAATTTCACCATACTCTTTCATGTTCTTTTCTTCTTCCACTTCCTCTTTCTTTTTTCTTTCCATTCCAAAATAAAAATTCGAGTACCTTATACATACAATGATGTTTTTATAAATATGGTACAACCATATTCAATATTCTATTAATCACATATTTGACAAAGTCGCCATACGTGCGTAGGTACGACTTATTGTCTCTACATCGTGGTGTAGTTTATTATTCAAACACATCATTATTTGTATGGATATAATAATGATTATAATTGATGTAATTTATAAATATAACATTTAATGATTCTGTATATATAATATACCATCAATTTACATAATATTTTAATATAAAAAGAATGATATTGTCGCTCGTGCATACGTCCGGATTACCGTCTCCACGAATGCGATGATATTCTTTTCCACATCATAACCATTGTTGAATAATGTTCATTAGATTATTACAAAGAATGTTTATGAACATAATATCCCTCTGGATATGAATCAAATACAGCCTATCTATAACAAACATGGCTTATGTAAAAAAAATATAAAGGAAAATGAATCTGCTAACACCCAAAACGATGATAATACAAAAATATTTTTAACAAAACAATATTATAATATCATATATGATATCATATTTATGTAAATGGTTATTTTATAATTTAATAACAATTATTAAACCATTATATTGAAGTTTAATGTACCATCGACCAAGGAAATGTACAAGGTAAGGGTTAATTTCACAATCTCTATATTATCTGAGGTTGTTTAATTTAAGTATATACTAGGATCTATTTATCATCCACATCCATGTTTTCAAAAAAATCTATTTGAAAAAAAATTACTATTTTCTAGATAATATTTTAAATTCATTTATACCCTTATTTTACCTGATATGTTTTGAATGGAATCGTTTCATTGTTCTCCAAATAAGGCACCTTTTGACCTTTTTGAAAAAATTAAGGTAAGAATGTTTTTTAACTTATATGGCTTGTATAACTATTTTATGCCATTATAACATCGTCAAAGCATCCATTATAAGACTACAAGAATATTTTCTAAAATAAATATTTTCTTTTCTAATTATGTGACTCTTAAATTATTTCAATATAGAATGAGATATTTCTCTCAAATAGTTCTGATTTCATATATGTCAACTTACTTTGATAAATTTTACATTTGTTTGAAGTTGATTTATTATAATACTAATATTCCATATTATATTTATAGTTTTTTGGTATGTTTTATTTTGGATTTGTTAGTTTTATACAAGTCATGGTTTATGGTTAATGTATTATCATATCATATGCTAGTTTTAATATGAATGTTTATGTTATGTTTCAACATTTTCATATTAGGAATGTATTGGACATAGTAACTTAATGATGGAGCCCACTGTAGCTCCTTGATGCAGTAGTTGGTATCAGGAGACAATTAGATGTGGAATTAGCCGAGGACTTTCCCAATTTGATATATGGATTTGACTAAGGCCTAAATCATTTTGAGACAACTTGGCTGAGGCCTTGACTAGATGTTTTAGAATATTCGACATTATACATTCCATCATTATGAAAAAAATAATGATTGTTAATGTGGTTATTCAACTAGTAGAATAACCATGACTATGTTTTATTAGGGAATTATTTACCCATCTCATATTCCTACAATAATGTGTTCATGATAGTTATTTTTAAAGGCATGTGTTTTTAATTATTCACTATGACTAATTTTTATGTTAACTTCCGCTGTATTTGTTACCTTTAATGAGTGTTTGAGCTCACCCATTTTTTATGTTTCATATTCCAATGATATAATGAATTTAGTTATGAGTGACTTCCAGGCATAATCTAGGAGAATAAGGTGTTTTAAATGAGATACATTACTGGTGTATTTCTATTCAAGTTGTAATGTTCAAATTATTTATGTATCTTGTTTCCAATAATACTTAACTGTTTGGTCTTTTGGGACATGATTCGTGGTATCATAAAAATGTTATGTATTATAGTACTAAGACTGGGTAACTGGGTTCGTGGCGTTACATTCATTGGATTCATGATCCTATGAATCCCAATATTTATACCCAAAACAAACTACAATGAACTAAACATCATTCTAATTTTTATTTAGTTCTATGAAAAACGAAATTTCACCCACCACATGTCAACTACATCAACATGGAGGACCCTTAACACCCACCATCAAACATTATCATCTCATCCAGTCTAAATTTATAAGTTACCATATTGGTTTCCTGCCAAACCTGAATGCATCCCTCAACCCTCAATCAATATGAAACTATGGGAATTATAAAAATATATAAGGGTGTGGATAAAATTGATCAGTACCTAAAAAAATAAATAACACCAAAAGACCATCAAATCATGTTTCTTCCTTTGTAAAAAATACCAATATATATCTATGAAAATTCCATTTCACTAGTAGAAATATATTTGATCATATCTCAAGGAAGGAAGCATAACCATTACTTCAATATTTGTAGAAACTAGGTAATAAAAACTCTTAAACCTCATATTGTTAGGACATTTAAGGTCTTTATCATGTAACCCAAATCATATACCTGGGAGTAGAATATTCTAATGTTCATTACAAGTATTTAAAAACCCTAGACTCTACTAATAATTAATATTATATATCTTTAATTATTTCTGGATCACATATATCCTAGGACTAATATCAAAACACATGAATCATACACCAATCCCAAAGGTCATATCTCTCATAATACATCAATCACATGTAATTAAACAATGTTATCTTTGAAAAATAACTCAACCAATAATTTCTCAACTCAAATTATTCTCATGTATCTAAGGAATCACATGGAAAATCCTCTAACTACATGGAGAATGTTTCTCATCAACACCCTTTTATAGGACTACCAATTTTGAAAACCATGATATCAATGTAGTCCTAATTGAGACACCACATACAAGGGTCCCCCACTAAGATACCATGATCTCATTACCATATATATGTTTATTAAGTCCTACAATGATCAATATCTTGTAACCATAATCACATATGGTATTTATTTATTATTTCATTTTGAGTTAAAGAGAAATAAACTGTTAAATTTTTTCAAGCATTATAAATAACCATGAACATTTTTTTTCTTATACTATATCAGATTTAAATTCACCAATAGTGGTTCTATCATAAAGACTTAATCCCTTCATAAAATTATTCTAGGGGAACTACATATCATATATATAGAGGGATTATATCTCTATCATCTAGGTGGATAATTTTGTAGATCCACATGACCTATCATCAAAAAGGATATCATGTTTTACCAAATCAATATAATGTCACTAATATTCTAGAAAGTAAACCAATATATCAGTTATTATATCTAATTTTATCATATATAACCTAAATTAAATATAATGACATACATTAATAAAGGTATTGTTAATCATTCATTCATAATATGATGTTTGGGGATTCCATTTTCCATTATAGTCCAAGATAAAATTCCCTAATAAACCATATATCCAATAGTCAAATTGAATAACTATTGGTGAAATATTATTCAACTATAAAATTATATATCAACAACCTCAACCCCATCTTCCTAGTAATATGGACTTCCATTAGTAAATTCAATAATTTAGGTCCAATATAATATCTAACTCATATATTTATCTCTATTATTAAAACTATTAAATATAATAAAAAAATAAAACCACTCATACATATTTTATATCATAAACATAATTACATCAAAAGCAATTTTTCACCACCAAACCAAATAACATTGAACAATGTCATGATTTACGTTGACTAGACATAGGCATGCCTCACCATATACCAAGGATTCCAAATAGTATAGTGGGTCAATTTTATATCTTTCGGAAAAAAATTCACTGACATCAGCTAATTGACAGGGCCTTAGTTTAGGGACCCCCTCTAGATTTGTTTCCTCTATGAATGAATATTGAATAATGACCAACTAATAATAAAATGAATGTTATAGTAGGTAATAATGATGAATATTTATGTCTTATCATAGTACATGAATATCAATGATAGAGACCCATGAAATTTCATAGAGAGGTAGACCTGAAGGTAGTGTATTATTGTCTTGAGTCGTAGTAAAGAGTTATTATGATTTTTCAAAACTATAACACTCTTATTGTTACTCTCTCATATTAAATTCTCTATGTAGTAGTAGGGAACCACTGGATAATGATTACAAGGAATAATAATGTTGTAATACTCTCATTGTCGTATTTCATATTGCTATTACTCTATTAGTATTACCCTTCCTTAATATTATTTATACATATAAAGGTTACTTTTAGCCATAATAGTGTGATATGAATTTTTTTGAGTACACAATAAGGTTTAATAACCTCATGAGTTTATATCTTAATATCGTGACAGATGGTCTCTTCCAAGAATTCACATTTCAGTTCAGCCTATAATGATAAATCAATGATTTCATGATTTCATGGTATATTTTAACAAATTATAGAGTTATATATAAAACTCTAATTTTATATACATAACTTAATGATGGATATTGAGTGGCTGGTTCATGTAGTGTTCCTCACGGGGTTGACACTTCTTCAACATCTAATAAGAGTTAGTTTTTAGGGACTAAATTTTGGTTAGATTTACATTTATTGATTCATAATTATTAATATATAAAAAAATCTCACATAGGATTTAGTCATCCTATATAGGTGACATAAAATACTCGATAATGGAAGGTACACATGGATTATGAATTCATAGACCTTTAGGTTTTTTTTGTTATATATACAATGGATTGACATCTATTACAACAGTTATATCATGATCAGGGATATCCGAAGGGTTCTTCAGTTGGCCCCAATGTAGGTAAATTTTATAATAGACATGGTGGATCTCATGATAGAATATATTTTGGTGGAGGGTGGCCTTATAAGATAATTACACACTAAATAGTAGGAGGAACATGCTACTATCATATAGCTAGTATGCATATCCACAAGAAGCTACAATCTATGGAGGGATATGACCAAGCTATTAATTTTTTTAAGGTACACTATACATCATTTATAATCATTCTATAGTATATAATTACACATGGTCAATTCTTTATTTTTTTCCCAATATAAATAGTTATTGATCTAGAACGTTAGGTAGAGATTATATCCCATTATCTTTCGATAAATGTTCATATTATGAGGGGCTATATTATATTATTCTTATATTGTTTTTGAATGTTGTAATTCAGTTATGAATGTTTATAATTGGACCTCTTCGTAATCATAATGACTCCTTATCAAATCACCCTGGGTATGGACATGTTTTCTATGATTTAGGCACAATATTATTATCACTAATGGACTGTTTGATAGTAGTGGATATATGGGATCATATTCTCTATCGTCTGTGGTTGAGATATCATGGTGGAGTAAGTGTGAAACATGTGTATGAAACTATAACACATAAATATTTACATATTGATCATATATCATGGTTTAGTGGGCTCGTCAGGGATTATTATTCTATCAGTATTAGTGTAAGATATGGATGCCCCCCTTATATTGTTGATAGATGAACTCTATGGATGTATATTGAGTTCGGAGTTGGCATAAAACATCTGGGTGTATAGATATATTTTAAGGTATATCAAATTGAACCTATCATTATTTAGTAGAGGTGTGTGTTATTTGAGAACCATTGAAGGAAACATTTTATATGACATAACATGTCCCCCGATGAAATACTAGTTTTCATCATAAAAATGTTTGTGGAGATAATGTGGATTTTTATTGATTAACCTCGACTGAATAAGGTAACGCGAAGAAAATGTATTCACAAGTGAGTATTTATGTTCTTGTAGATTAGTACATTTTTAATTGAATAGTACATCCCATGATCAGGAATGTTCCCACATTAGGCTTAATCCGCATAGTTTTTCATTGCCTTGGCTCTAACCCTCAGGAATAACACAAAAAAGGAATTATAAAGGTAGATATAATGACACCACCTAATAAAGGGGTTCTTTGATCACATCCTTCAATGTGGGATTTCCATAATACAACCTACTAGATGAACAAACATCTTCATTGTAATAACAAATGGGCATTGGCTCTGATACCATTTATAACAGCCTAGCCCAAGCCATGATCAACATGTTATCTAGTTTGTGTCGAACCAACATGGATTTTCTTTACTTGTTGTCTAGGAATCGTGTATCCACCATGAAAAGGCCTTGGGAAGAGATTGTTATCCCAAAAACCTTATTAAGTTGTGATTGATCCACCCCCACTTTTGATGTGGGATTTTCATAATCATAACCAAACCAACCACCAAAAAATTAGGGTCGCACACGCCCGCTACGGGATCCACCTGTATCCAAAACCCAATGTCAAAAATTAGGGATCTAGAATATAATCCAATTAACATGATTGGTCCAAATTTGAATAAAAGGGTTTTCAAAATAAAAAATCCATCATACCTTTAGAATGAACACCTATCGCACCATGAATGACAAAGGAAAGGTCCTTCGAAGTGATATTGCACAACAATTCATTAATAAATCATGTAAGAACACAATGTAAACCAAATGGATATGAACACTCTACCAAATAGTGATTAAACTATTAAAGGAAATAAATAAGAGGATGTATTACTCAGAAGGATAGATGTACAAGAATTGTAATTGATATTGAGCGATGATTTGATTGATCTAGATGGAGTGAAGTCTCCAAAAATTCATGGGTAGTGATCTAGGTTCTTAGTGAAGAAACATGGAATATATAACGAAGAAAAAACTATTTTGTGTGTGTTTTAAACCTAACGTGGGCCATTTCACAATGATTATTATTTTTAAATGTCGTGAAATACATGACGTTCAAGTAAAACATAATATCTATTTCCTAATATTAAAAACTAGTTATTTAATGAATTAACAATATGAAACTACCCTTCTAAACATCTAATACTTCATAGAATAAATCCCCTTTCATGGCTTGTAACTATCAACATTACGAAGGCATGAGACCAAGTGACATGTCAAGAAATTTTTCTGAATACTACAGAAAAAGATGCTTAATGTTGAAATTCCATAAAATCAATAACTTCTCCATTATAAGTATCCTCTTAGCCTCAGAGGAGGGGAAAAGATGACATGGTTATGGTAAAACCAAACCAAATGTTAACAAGATGTTATATGAGATGTACTAGATGGTTCTGAAATATAGATCAGAGGTTTTACTACCACTGGTTGATAGTTCATGATGATTATATCTATTATATCTACTAAACATGGCTTCTCCAAGCTAATGTGTCACCTTCCAAATGAGCCACGTCTCCTTCATTTGTAAATTCCTCCACACCATTACATTCCCCCCGTGATGGGAATCCCATATCCCCCGCGATACATCAATCCCACCCTCCTATTTAGGGTTTCTTCTGTGCTTCAGTTTCTTACGCCGCTCTACCAATTTTCCTCCCATCTCCTCCCTTCGCTGTCCACCGTCCCTCGACGAGCTTCCAGTTTCCACCGAGTAGCCAGACTATGTCGATGAAGGTTATAGTATCAATCGAGTTTCGGTAGTTTTTGCAATCGACTGCTTTAACATTGAAGTTTCTTGCTATAACTCTTCTCGTAGATCGCTTTATAGTACCTTTCTTACTTCCATATTTTGGTATCGGAGCATTTGTAAGCTTCATCGAGTTTGGTAATGTTCTTCCTGCATATACATGTCCACATATCTACAATCTCGCAGATCTTTCTGGACCTACACTTTCACCTATATTGTGTCTTGATACTTTAACATGTGCATCCCATGATGCTCTTCTACTGAAACAAGCGGTCCAAGTATCTCGATCAGCTATAACACCAGTTGTCAGCTTCAACATCATCTAAATTCCCTATCTCCCATAACTACTTCTAATGCTATAAGCAATTACTACCAGAAAACATAACCTCCATTGTATTCATATTCCATTAACATGATCACCTTCGTCAAGCAATTCTGGTCCATGAAATTTAAAGTTAGTTCTGATTTCTTCTAGGACAAACCATAGAAAAGGGAAACCCACTTTATATAGTTTTAAAATGAAACTATAAATAAAATATTATTATTTTTATCCTATTGATATAACTACATTATAAATCCGCTGTCTGTTTCAGGTGGAATACATCCCTATTACACATCTGAGCAGATGTTCTTTACGTGCAACATACGGAAAGAGCATCAACGGTACTTCAATCAATTCCGTCCTAAGTTATATAAGAGGTAAGATAATTTTGGTAAGTTTTAGATTTTTCTTTGGAACTTATATTGATTTCTTTGAGGTTCTGCACATTGATATTCATTACAATTAGTTCATTTGGAATGATTTCTTTCTGAACTATTATTAGTATATATGATGAATATGTATTCAAATTTCTATTCTGGTTTTACTATATTAATTTTATGGTTTTCTCTTCCATTTTTTTTAGTCTGTTTCTGAAAATGATTTTACAGGGATCATGCAATGGGGATGATTAGTGGTAATGAATTTTCAAGTTCATTCATGCAAACATATTATTTGCAATTTTTATTCTTCATACGTGACATGTGTCAATTCACACTTCTTCTTGCATTACAGTGACATCTCATTTTTCCATCCTTCTCTCGATCCATTTTACATCGCAACTGTTCGATGAATCATCACATTCCATTATTATGTTTTCCACTTCACAATCCCATAGACTTTTGAATTTTTTTTAATACATTTTCCCAATCATATGATTTATGTCTTTAATTATTCTACTGAATTCATTACTCTATTTTCATCCATGACATCTATTTTCAGGTGCAGGGACAATTTGGTTTGTTTATATTGAATTTTTCAACTATTTTTATTATTTTAATAATATCGGATATCTTTACCACTATAATTTGATCGCTCCACCACCACCCACATTCCATTGCAACATATGTGTTACGATGATACCCATTTTTGTATAATGTGTTTCTTCTTTATACATGAAATGTGTCATTTCCCTCTTCATACATTATAGTGACATATCTCATGTGACTCTCTTCTCGGTTCATAGTTTTTTGGATTAGTTTTCATTTAATGTATTATTGATCAACAATGTAAATTTATCCAGCAGTTTGTTGATTCAGATATGTTGAAATGGTGGTCATGTTCATTATGGTATGTTCTCATCATTCCATTTTAGTAGTGTTTAATCAATCTATTTGAGTAGTAATGAAATGGTTGTTGTTACATTATTATATAATTCTCAGAATGTTGTTTCTGAGATTTGAGGAATGTTCTTGAATTTTATAGTTTTCTGGACTATAATTCCTCCCCTGTTTCATTTTTATCTACTACTATTTTATCCATCAGTTTTTTCATTCAAAGATGCTGAAATTGTGGTCATTCGTGTTATTGTATATTCTCCTCATGCAATTATATTACTCTTTAATTGAACTATTTGAGAAGTAATGAAATGGCTGTTGTTACATCATTATATAATTTTGTTGAATTTTTTTTAGGGATCTATTTATACATATGTATTCTCTTGAATTTCATAGTTTTCTGGATTATAATTTAGTCAATGTTTAATTCTTCACTAGATTTAATTTATCCATCTGTTTTCTGATTCATAGATGCTAGAATTGTGGTCATTTACATTATTTTATTTTCTCCTCATGAAATATAAGTAGTGTTTAATTGATCTATTTGAGAAGTAACTCCATGGTTTTTGTTACAAAATATTGTAATTTTAGAAAATTTATTTCAGGGATCTAGTTTTTTCAAATTTATTTAATATACAAATTCGTATTCTACTTCTCTAGTCATCACTATTCAAATTTGTAAACTGGAATATATCGGTTTACATTTTTTAACAATGTCTATTCATTTTTAATAGTAATTTCTTCTAATGTACACGTTTATTAATATTCTGGTTTCAATATTTCATATAACATAGACATACTAGGAACTGAAATATTTGGATTTATAATTTTTAAAAATATTTTTTCATTTCTTAACTGTAATTTCCTAGAATGAAGATGTCTGTAATGATTTTGGAATTTCATATTGTTTTGTAACTTATATGTATCTGGTCTATAAATACGGATCTATAGTAATGAGTCATGCTATCCAGAACATCAATGAACAAATATCTAAAGTGCTCACTGGTATGGACAGGACAGAAAAAAGGCTGATTGTTCTCCTTTTTCTTCGATAGGGTTTCTTGCAATTTTGTGCTTCAATTCACCTGACTATTTTATTACTGGTATAAATCAAGGAAATATGAATGTATATAAATCTCAATGAAATTAATAGGTTATGTTATTCACCTATTCAAAGCCATTATGGTCAGAATTCATGAATAATTATCTCAAAGCCATTATGGTCAAAGTATGGCACATGGAAATACCTACGGAACATAAGATCACAGTTGTTATTTAATACAATGAATTACATATATTTTTAATAATTCTAACTTGAATTGGAACTGAATTTTATATTACATTTTACTTCCATGTATATTACATTCTTTATAGAAGTTTATATTAGTTCATGTTGTACATGAATTGCAGTTTACATTCCTATTTTTATAGAGGTTTAAATATAACTTCATATAGCAGTTTACATTCAACTATATATTGCATTATCATGTACTGAAATTGCATTTCACTTGTAGATTAAATTATCATGCATGTTGTTTCCTTATTTAGAATACAATTTCCTTCTGCTAGCATTGTTGAATGTTGTTTATAGGAAGGTCATGGAAACTTCCAAAACACTAGAGGATGGTCATGAAAGGATTTCTCAGCAGAAATGACAGGATTATAGGAGGAGAGCTTGAAGTGGATCCGAGGGTAAGGCACCAGGTTTTAGAAAGGTGCTGCATTTCCTGTTTTTATTTGCATTTAACTTTTTTCAGGGATGCCTTCTGAATGTGTTGTGGTGTTTTGTCTGATTTTATCAAAACTACATAATAACATTCAATAAATAACAAAATGTGATATGCTAAATTAACATATAAAAATAATAAATAACATTTCCCAAAAATATAATATACATTTACATAAGTAATGTTGAATATGAAAAATAATTTGAATGCCTTAACAACTTATATAATAGTGCATTGAATATAAAAATTGGAATAGTTATGCATGAAACACTAGATGCATTGATAATCATATTGATATTTAATATGTGATAATGACATTTCCTCAAAAGTTTATATGACAATAACTTATGAAAAACTAATTTGATAATAGTATTGAAGTTGAATTGATAATAGTTAATATCACAGTTAATTATTAGACTGATTGTCCATACAACATAAAATATTTCTTCTCAATTTAAATTTTGTATCATGCATGAAAATAGAAATTTATATTCAATATATATTCATTTAATTCTTGTGAATATACATGAAGTTACATGACATTGATAGTGCTCATTATTTTCAATTTAGGAAATATTAGAAAATATATGCAAGTTATATAAATTGACTTTTTATTTCATATCAATAAACTGATTATTTTCTGTCAATTAGCTGGGGATGGTTGTGGCTTACCAGGGGTCAAGTCCCGGGACGTGTTTCTTCTATTGTGTTGTTTTTTGTAGGGAAAAAATATCAATATCATTAGCATGAAATATACATATAGTTTTATATTCATTATTTAGACAATGATTGTATCAACAATGATTTATTGACACATGTTTTTTCTGATATTATTTAATGTGCACCTCCTAAAGTGCCATTTAATTTCAATTATTTTTTAATGATGTGGTTTCACAAGATAAGAGATAATGATGATTAAGTAGATGGAGTATTTTAACTTGATATTGGTAGATATAATTTGATGTTTCATACGAGGTTCAAAGACTACTGATGAATTAGAATAACGTTGAAGTGATGTTACAGAAATTTTTGGACATCTACATCACTCAAATCCAATAAAATTTATGTGGACTACCAAGAAAAACATATTCATTATTTTAGGGGATGAGAGGTTAAAAATAATGTCTTCTAAAATCACTTCTGGTATATCAAAAATAGCTACATTTTTCTTTATTTTCTTATAGTGAAAAGCTTCAAAAATAGGTATACTGGTCCCTTATTTCACATGTGCAGTTTTAATGTTTCAAAATATCTATTTCATTGATGAAATCTCCATAATATATTATTTATAATACTTCATATTATGTATTTTTCAGGTTAGGGTTAATCATTGGATCACAATTCATGATTCCACCAATAGATAGGTAATTTTAAAACCTCATTGATTCTGTTATTTTCTTAGTGTAGGATGTTTAGGAGTTAGCTGCAATAGTGACAATGGATTTTCTACAACAAATACAAATGTATCATATACTCAGGTACATGTTTTCTTCCTTCATTATCTTATTTTAATTACATCATTGGAGTAAACAATAATTATTTTTTCCAGTTCAATTTACGTTATGATTAAAACAATGCAATTTGTTCTTCTCAACTGGCATTTCTTAAGCACCAATAATTCTGCTCTAATTATTACATTCATCAAAATTTATGGAAATATTGTGATTGATGTTATTTATTTATGTAGAAAATTTTTTTGATGGGTTTGATGATGATGAAGAAGTCTAATGAATATTTACAATGTCTTGAGGCAATGCAGCATCAACAATCCATGCCAAGGTACTTCATTCCCAATTACAAGAAAATTTAAACAAGAAGACCGAAAAAATTGACTGACATTAAGTATCCCATTTGAAAGGTATAAAATAAACCTTATTTCACCGATACTTTTTAAATTAGCTTATACATATTTAAATCAACTTTTAAATAAAACATTTTTACTAGTTATAGGTAGCATGTTATAATAAATATAACACAAAAGTATCCTTTCTGATTAGTATAGGTGATACAATGGAATTTTTTCATTATCTTTTTTATCAGGTATATTAAACAGCTGCATGGTGCTTAATTACTGTGAACCTTCATCCAGAAGTGGTCATCCATTTCAGCATAGATGCAAACTTATAAAAGGCTTCATACAAGATGGATGATTATTTTTATGTAATTATGACCTCTACAATTTACCCAATTAAGAGATGTTTCTATTTTGGATTTCACAGTTGATGTATAAAACATATACTACTGTGAAATATTTATGCTTGGTTTATTTTGTTTCAAAAAAATATTTGTTATGTTAGTCATAATCTCAATTAACCTGTTTCAATGTTTATTATTACTTTTTATTATTTTAAAAGTTTGAAATATTTTATTTTTTTCTCCATAGTGAAAATAAATTCACATTCATTTCATATATAATTATGTGAGTTTCTATTGTGATTATGTTTGATAAAAATCCACAACTATTCCAATGAATTACATTATTGAGTCTAATTCTTGTCCAGTTGGCTCCAAACATGTAATCATGAAAAATAATAGTGTGTGGATAATATATTATTGTCATTCTACATAACAGGGTGAAATTGTAGAATATAATATTTTTTTGCATTTTATAATCAAATTTTGATATTTATGATGATAGTAAAATATTTTACCTCTTTTGATGTTTATTTATTGTATTCTATTTTGTATACCTTAAAGTTTATGGCTAATTTCAATCACATGTTTATTTTCTTAAATTGAAAAAATAAATGTGTTATCCTCCCTCTTCAACATGATATCATTGAGTATTTTTTTTGGCATATGAATACCATAATTTTTTGTTTTTTTGATGATTTTATTCATTTTTGTGTTAAATTAAATTGTGTATTATAAATTTTTTTCTATATTTTCGCACATCCTTTATAAAATGATTCTTTTATTAATCATTCATACAAATTTTCATCTACATAATTAGAATGAATGATTAATTATTTTGTTAAATGAATTTATAATGATCATATTTTAATATTTTTTTATGAGCTATATTGTTGCACGAAACTATTTTCCAGTCATTAGGATTTGAGAATTGTATCAATTATGTGAGGATTGTTTCAATTATGGCAGCATTTCATTAAACCACTTTTTAGAATTTAACATTTACAAATTTCATTCCTTAGGATATGGAGCATATTTTTATCCTTTCTACTGATAAATGAGGATGTGAGGATTACAGCAATGAAATAGGTCACTTCTATCAGGCTATTAATAAGAGTTATTTTCCTCACACTGTGTCATTATGAGGTGTATCACACATTCTCCAAAAAATATACCAAATGTTACTATTGTTACCCATGTTATTATAAATAAAACATTCTCTATTGACATGTTTAATTTTTCCTCGATTTCAAAACAATATGTAACAAGTAACTTTCATAATTTCAATTTTAATGATTCAATGTTAATTTGTACAATTTCTAATTTAAAATGTATGATACATCATGTTTTTTATTTCTCTATGGTGAAAATAAAGTTTCATTGTTTTTTTACATACTGAATGATACGTCTTAATTTTCTATGTATCTTTTTACATCATGTTTTCTTTTAATTCTTTTTCATATATATTTTCTGATTGATGTTCTTTTTTTCATTTCTTTTAAACATTATTTATCACTATAAAAAGTAAATTTTACATATTTTAACTAATTATTATAATTAACAACTCAAATATTTAATACACATTTGAAAATTAGATTTGAATTATGGCACTGTGCATATGCACGGGCGAGGTACTAGTTAGGATTATGACATTATGTAGCCTCTATCGACACTGTGAGTTGTTAGTGTTGGATTTAAAAAAAACAATCCACATATATTTCCATGGTTATTATGAAATTCATATTCATTCCATATATAGACATATTCATAGTTGTCTTCTATAATGACATTCATATCTAGAAAATGTTGTATGATGAGTATGAAATCATATGAGTTTTTTTACTAGACATAATCTTGGAATACCATATTTATTGTATTATTATTATTTTTCAATTTCAAAATCTTGAGATCCATTTGTTTGAGGGTTTTATTTTTTAGCTAGTATTTGTTTTTTACCTATTGAATATTGATTATGAGATTTCTTGTGATCCCCCAAAGAGAATGAAGAAGGTGTAGATCATCATTCACTAGGTAGTAATTTTATGAAATATTATGCCAAAAAATTAGGCACACTTATTAAATTGATGTGGAAAGGTTATCTATTTACATGGAATTGAAAGTGTTATAATTTATTTTAAGATTTGAGGGTTAGGATGAATAGTGTTACTATTTTATGAAAAATATAATCAGGGAATTTTCTATGACATTATTTCCATGCCTACTCATATTTTTTCTCTAATACAGAGGTATATTATGATATCTTAGTGTTCATGCATGGTTTGAGACCATGAGAACAACTATGAAACTGATGACCAAGAACTTTCATCAATAGACTTCACTCTGATGATGTTGAGGCAATATATTTTGGTATAGATATTTTTAGAATATATATTCCTTTATAGTATCTTTTTCATATTTTCATAGGTTGATTTTATCCTAAGATAAAGTTATTTAATAAATATACTACATGTATATGAATTGAAGAAAGTATATATTATTGGGAAGGGAAATTTCATTGAGTAATACCATAGAAGGATGTCACATTCTCACAATTTTGTTGAGGCTTTTAAGAAGGTGGATTCATTGGATCTTATCCTGATGAAGGAGATGGGTTCAATTTAATTTTAGTTGATGATGGGGACTCATAGTCTTCCTCGGTGTGTAAGATAGGCTCTACTAGTAAACATCAACTGTAAGGTCTACATGACTATATATCATTATGTGACACATTATGTAGATATTATAAAATATGTTTTCACATCATATTTTTTGGGGTATGGATGGTGGTTATTGACACATTTGGAGAAGTGCCTGTGAGAGATTTTAACACATTACATTTGTCTGTACATTAGGGTGTCAAAATAAGGAGTTTTATATTTAGATTATGTTTTATTGGGTTGGTATAAGTGGTAGTGTTTTTGATTTCTCATTTCCATGTCTCACATGTCATAAGTTAAATGATAAGCATCTGATTCCAAAAGGGTTGACATAAAAAATTGAGAACCCATTGTAAAAGTTTTGTGGAAAATAAATACACATTATTTTGAGTATTAAATGGAAATTAAGAGTATAAAATGTTTGAGGGGTGATTTTATAAATTCCCACAAGGTTAAATAATTTCATTTAATCAGAAATACTAGTTTGGTATAGTTTTTCTTGGTTGTAGTAAAAGTATGAGATCATCCAAAATCAATTGATACTCATGATGAATATATATGACTATGAATCTTTGATTATGTTATTGTTTTATATTTTCCTTCATAAGTATATTATGAACCATTAAAGGATAATAATTTTGTTTCACTATAAGACATATAAGAAAACTATGTATAGTATCCTAGTGTTGGTGGATATGCTGAGAGGCTATGTGTAAAAAATTTTCTAGATATGAGTGGATCACTTGAAATATTTAGTGTTGTCTTAACATAAAATATATCAATATTCCCTCAAAATAATATCTTTTGGGTCCATTTCTAGTTGACCATGTAGGAAATATGTATGCTCGAATGAAATTGGTGATATATACCTTGTTAGTTTAGAGATCATGTAGTCGATGATATTGATGATACACGTGACCCATGATTTTATAAAGACATTCATGATTTGAATGAACTATTAAAAATATTAATGTCATATTAATTTTGATATTGGTTAGTGAAATTTTATTTTATATATAATCACCACAAATAAAGGGTTGTTTATATCTAGGTATGTAACATATATATGATGATCATTAAGAAATTCAATATCCAAAAAAGGATTGTGAGGTTTCTTACTTCTGTGACTTCATAATAGTTGGACAAAAAGAATGGTTTAATTTGTGTTTTTTATGTGGGATATATGTGAATGACATGAAACACTTCATTGGTTTGAGTAATGATGGACATAAAGGATTCTTCCACCATCTTGAATTTTCTTATGGGGACAATGTATCAGAAAGATATGATGATATGTGGATAAACCATTCCGTTTTATTGTGTCCTATGATAGAATGGGAGCATGAAAGGAATATCATTAGAGTGTAAGATCCTGATGTGGATCCCGTAAACTCACATTATTCAATATTATATTTATTATAAAAACATTGATGAAAAATATAATCTTTGGAATTTTTATTTTTATTTTAATAATTTTGAATATTTTGAGGTATAATTAAGAATCTAGGTGTTGAGTCAGTATGAGTTTTTAGTTCACAATGATTAGTGATATTCCTAAAAAAAATATTATTTATATTATATCATGAAGACACATCATTTCATTTTTAATTAGTTTCCCATTTCTTGGTAGCTTCTATTTTGAATTTAATACAGTGGTTTATTCTTGGATTCTAGTTTACCCTTGGTGGAAAATAATTCTATTTAAGATTTGGAATTCCATGTAATATGTTGTCTTTATGTTAAATTAATAAAAATAATGAGTAATTTTAATTATTCAATTTTAATTTACATAATAAATTCTTTATCATTAGATACCGTGTTATTGAAAATAAAAACGATTGGCTATATAATCATGGTATATTAGATGGGGTAGTAAGCATTCTTCATTTCTAGATCATGTTCAGGGAATTATAGTGAATGGAATGAGGGGAACCATAATAGAAATAAATAATGATATATATAATTTTAAAAATTAAATTCATAAAGGATCATGTCGATATATTTATCTAATCATGAATTTGGGAATATTATTTGATAGATTTTATCCCATTTTATTTGTTAAGAATGGATTTGTATATGAAAATAGTCATTACCAATGATTTGTAAATTTATCTTGATCCTTGTTTCATTTATGAACTATTGATCATACTAATACCTTGATCCACCTTTATTCACACATTTAAAGAAAAATTATTTAACCTTAAGTTGATATCACATGAGAAAATAAATGATTCACTTCTTTCTTGTGCATTCCCACACCAACCATTTTTCTATATCATTGTTTTTGTCTAATGGGGTCATGGATCAACATTATCTTGATGATATTTAGTGTGATCAAGCTCCCATATTAATGGGGGATGTGTTAATGTCACACCTTGACTATATTTTTTCCATTATTTTGTTAATTTCATGGGTGTGGGTCTTTTATTTGAGGATTTGGCCAAATTAATACAGATATTTTTCTGGACATTTCTTGGGGTAGTTTTACCTATTCAGGGATAATTTGAATTTCTTGGGGGTTAACTATGTAGTTGATTATGGGTGAGGGTGTTTTGTGTTCATCTTCCTGTTGAATATTTTTTATATAATAGGATGACCATGGTTTTGAAAAAACTATCTAGTGAAATGGAGAAAAAATGCATCCTTCTTTTTGTGTCTATGAAATGTGGAGGTCTTATGTAATGTTAGAGGTAGCCTTATTGAATGTGTGTGAAGAGGATCTTTAATTTGACATTGATATTTTATATGGTTGTTACACCATTTTCCAAACCATAAAGGCATCCAATACATGTGTCCCCCATATCAACTAGGGTGTGGAAAATTGGAACATAGATTAGAAAATAATGTGGCCAAGTAGTGTGATTTTCCAATAATCATTAAATATTGAAACTAACTTCTTTAAAATCTTATTCTTTATCTTATAATCACATATTATTGTCTCTATATCATTCATTTAGCCTCTTTGGAGCCTAGGTTTTCTTCCTTCTGTCATTGTAAATGGATTCTAGGGGATTATACATTGGTTTTTTGGCATATCATTGTTAGGTAATTCATTTCATGCTACTTCTCTATTCTTTCCCGGATATTATTTGATTTTATTTTCTTGTATATTTCTCAGTCGATTCATAACGTGTGTATTATAAAATGTATTTTAGTTTTCATATTGTACGTGTGTTCGATATGTCTCTTTGTCCATGTACTTCCCTCTTTTTTTTTTTTTAAAATCACACATTGTTTAGGTAGTCATTTCCATAAATTTTGATCAAGATTCATACCATTTGATTCCTTCTCATTTATAATAATTGTTTTAAAATGTTTCATATGCTTGTGATATGTTTGAATACGATATTTTGGTGTTTAAGAATTGAATGATTCATGAAAATGGGTTTTCAATGTATTAAATTAATTATTATTGTATAAATATACATAAAAGGTGCTTTATGAAATAAAAATTCACGTTTTAAAATAAATTAATAACAATAAAATTGATTTTTCCCTGGATTGTGTTATAGTATTATGGATTGGATGTGAAATGAGGATTATAGTTTTTTTGGTTAATATTGTGGATTGGAAATTATGTCTGGATTATTATGAAATGTCTTTTGGATAATTGTATTTAATTAAACAAAAAATGTTATTTTTTATCTTCATATTTTTCACCATTGAACGCATAAATTTCCATATATTCATGTGGTATAGAGGTACATAGTCATGAAGATGATTACAATTTTCCAAAAATATGGTCTCCTTAAAACCCAAATAAAAAATATTCCATTTTTCTCTCAACTTCATGTGACATTCTCAATTCAAATGGATTTGGAGAAAAATGGAACTTGGTTTTTTTCCAAATTGTTTTATAAGGACCAACCCTCAAAAAATTTCATAATCTTTAATTAAATGAATAATTCACATTGAGGATCTTTTTAGCATTAGAGTTTTAGAGAATTAGGCCATAATTATTACGTTACATCTCAAAAATTACTAATTAGTCAATTCCACATAGTTTCAATTCATTCATAAAATAAGAACTCTTTAAAAATTAGTCATATCTATTTCCGTGTTTTAGACTACATAACTTTTCCTTGATCCCATCCTTGGCCTTATTCATCTTTAAGTCCTGTGAATAAACATTTTAAAACATAGGATGTGAATATAAAGCTCAATAAGGGTTATAAAAAATATAAATGAAACATTACTTCACCAGAACATAATATTTTTAACATACCTCATGAAATCATAAGTTTTTTTGAATAACACACAGTAATCAAAAATCACAAAGGAATCTTGTGGAATCCATAACATACTTATGTTGTATCATTCACAACAACATAGGGAGTTACATTTTGAATACTCATCACAATATATTCCATAAATCTTTTTGGAGAAACATTTAAATTTACCTCCATCATGTTTCCCAATGCATTGGATATCTCTCTCTCTCTCTCACCTACCATAGGTTTATAACAGAACCACCCGTATATGTAAACAATGTGCATGAATAATAACATATTAATAACACATAAAAATAACATAAATGAAAGATTACATTTACAAATTTCAATCACAATATATCATTTAAATATTTTGACATAACCGATTAATTATAAAAATTATTTTCAATACCAAAACATGTAAAAGTGTATATGGTTTTTATTTTCCTTTTAAGAACATTACAGCTTGTTAAAGAGACCAAATATCACATAACACTCACGACATAAAGGTAATTATCACCACGTAAATTAAAAAGAAACTTTACATTTGTCATTTAGTAAAATAGTACATAGAAAATGATTCAATTTGAATTAAATGAAAACTCTAAGGGGTTTATATACCGTATATATGATATTTGTTTATAAATAAAAATATTCCTAAATTAAAGGAGATTGAGACGAAGTCCATTACTTCATTATCGAATTTACTCGATAATTCATTAATATACTAAATAATAAAGTAAAGTTTATTTATACATTAATAAGAACCTTTTTCATGTTTCTAATTTCTTTTATATCAATTATTGCATTTCTATTATAATTATTTAATTATTTGAGTTTATATCATACATTTTGTCGATGATCGTAACTTGAGTTAAAAATGTACATTTTATAATTATAAATTGTCCATGTGGTCGAAATTCCATTATCTCCATAACGATATTCATGATTTAGATATCATATATTTCATATTAATTCAGTATATATATATATATATATTTATAATAGTACATAACTTTTGGATATAAGAAATGAAATGCACTGTTCATAGAGATAGTAATCCATATGTACACATGAACGCTACTTTCATTTCTATTTCATATTTAATGGAATAAATAACTATGATACATAAGTATATTATAATTCCAGTATAATATAATATATAATTTCAATATAACCATCCTTTTTGTGTTCCATGTATTGCTTTAACGAGCCATATCACTTTTATGGGGCGGTAGTCCGCACTTCATCAAATGAAATAATCATATTTAACCACTATGGAAACCATTAGGTATTTTATAAATGAAGAATACATAAGTATATAAACAATAAAAATATATTATATATCACCTATAAATATATTTCAATCTTAATGGACACCATAATAGGTTGTAGGATAAGATTGAACATTCATTTTTTCATTATATAGTAGTTCATCGTCAATAGAAACAGTATGTTATTTACACATTATATGGAGGTGTGTGTAAGTGTAGTTTGAATTGTTATCATAAAAACAACCTAGTATATTTATTATACTAGTGTTTTTATAAAATAAATGAAAAAAGTGTTTATGGGGTGAGAGATATAAAAAAAATCAAAATAACTTAATAGAAGTCGTTACCTTTAAATCGGGTATCTCCCTTTGGTTTGAACCAAAAGGTTTACTTGAAATGCCTTCTTCCTTGGATAAGTCTTCTAGGAGAAGTACAGGTATTTAAGGATCATTATTGGGCAGAGGATGGATGAGAAAAGGGGCTTGAGAAGTGTGAGGAATGAGTTAGAAGTGAGGGCTTTTTATAAGTGGGAGGATGGGCTCTTTAAGAAAGTGTGAAAATATTATTTTATAATATATTGATTTTCAGTTTCTAAAGGTCTAAAACTCATTAAAGTCAAACATAAGGTGACTCATGGACAAAATAAAATCATCCAAGAATAATTGGACAGGTTTTAGATATTTTTTAAATCTTTATAGTCTTATTTAATTAAATAATTTTTTAATGAGGTTAACACTGCATCATTATTGCGCCATTAATATTATTATTTATTGGATGTCAAAAAATAATAAAAAAAATATCGTGATGATGGAAAGATTTATATATTTCAAATTAATATTTATAGTCAATGATGTAACTTATATTACTATATGTAATAATTTATTTACTAAATGATATATCATTAAGTCATTTTTTCCTTAACTATAAATTAATTAATATAATATGTCATTATCTCTCCCAAATGGCTCCATGGGGTCCCAAAACCGACCCAAGGATGACCATAGTCAAATATGTATCATCCAATAGGTTTAGAAAACATTTTAGGGTTATTTAATATTATTATAATAATATTTTGTAGCCATTATTTACCAGATTTACCCTTTTACCATGTCAAATAAATTTTTTACAGAAGTAAATATACATAATGTCTAAAAATAAATGTTACATATATATACAATTTGGACCTCCTGGTTGTAAATATGGAATCCATTTTTTCAAATTAAAAACACAGGAGTGGCAGAAATTAATTTTATATTAATTCCCGCTGTCAAAACAAAAAGTGTGTTTTTATGAAATAATAACTATCAAAATATTAACACGTATATAGGTGTAAATTCAAAGAGAAAATACATATAGTGACCATCATTGTATTAAATGGTAAAAAATAATCTAATTGTATTGAAAAACTAATAAAAATAATAGTATATAGATATAATTAAATTAGATTAAAAGGAAGTTTTGAATTAAAATACAGTATTTTACATTATTTATTGAAAATTGAATTTTATTAGAAAAATAACAAAAATATTCCCAAAATAAAATTCTTTTACCAATTATAAAGAATAATATTATTTTTTCAAATAGAGCATATAAAAGTTACCAAAACTAGATTTAATCAGGGTCCACCATCAAAATGAGGTAAATCGAACTTTTAATGAATATTAAGTATTTATGCTAAAATTAGATTCATTCAAATTTTAAGCCTCTTAAATTTATTGGATAAATATAAAAACATTTAAAAACTTGTATATTCATATTGTATTGAGTTCTATCCATTATCACCAATACAACATCTAGACACTGACAACCATTTAATATAATATTATATTATTATTTTTCAGTATAACCAAACGTTGTGTGCAATATAATATTTAGAAGAAACCCGTTGTAGCGTATCAGATATGCCATAGAACATAGAATCCCATTTAAGTAAAATTAACCTTTAATTCACAAATATTAATAACTATGAAAATTTTATATTCATTATTTACCTAGGATGTTGCATCCTTTCCCCTTTTGGAAATCAAGTCTCCACAATTTTATTCAGTTATAAAATAATTTGGGGTATTTATCCCACACAGAATTTTCAAATTCCCACGTTTCCACTTCTACCACATTGTTTTTTCACATAACCATTACCTGATGAATTACCTAATCCCGCAACACATTAACTCTTTGGTCAACAATATGGACTGGTTGTTCCTCATAAGATAGATTATATTCCAACTAAACTACCTCTAGGCTCAAAGCATGAGTTGGATCTCTCATATACTTTATCAACATTGAATCATGAAAAACATTGTGTTGCTAGGATAATCATGGAATTAAATCCACTCTGTATGAAACAGATCCAAATTTCTCTAGGATTTCATAAGTTCCAATGTACCTTAAACTCACCTTTCCATTATTACCAAAGTGCATCATACATTTCCAAGGAGAAACATTAAGAAAGACATGATAACCTACCTCAAAAGAATTATCCTTCCTCTGGTTATTCACATTACTTTTCTGCCTACTCTGATATGTTCTAATGTGATTCTGAATCCACTGAACTTGTTCTGCCATCTCATCCACAAATTCTGGTCCCATTAGTTTCCTTTCACCTACTTCATTCCAAAAATTTGGTGTTCGACGCCGCTTCCAATATAATTCATCAAATAGATCCATCTGTATACTACAATGAAAATTGTTATAATAAAAAAATTCAACCAAAGAAATATATTGGTCCAATGTCCCATAGTTATCCATCGATAAAGCATGTAACATATCATCCAATGTCTGAATTGTTCATTTTGAATGCCCATATTATTGAGGATGGAATGTTGTACTAAAATTTATTTCAGTACCCAATGATTTCTTAAGTTCTTTCCAAAAGATAAAAGTAAAACATAAATCAAAATCAGATACAATGGAGAGGGGAACACCAAGCAACCTGACTATCTCATTAACATACAAATGAGAATGTTGATCTAGATAAAAAGTATCTCGAATAAGAAGGAAATGTGTACATTTATTAAATCGATCAAAAATAACCCAGATTTCATTTTTATCTCAATATGACTTTGGTAATCTCACAATGAAGTTCATGGATATATTTTCCAATTTCCACTCTAGCACTGCTAAATACTAAAGTATCCCATTTGGTAACTTCTTCTCTACATTAACCTATTGACAAGTCAAACACTTCACAGTAAAATCATCAACATATATTTTCATTCCATCCAACTAGTAATACTCTCTAATATCTCTGTACATCTTAGTAATATCATGATGAACTATAAACATTGAACTATGAGCTTCACATAACAGCTCATTCATCAACTATAAATCACAAGACACACATAATATTTTTACAAACCTAAAATAATAGTCATTAATAAATATTAAATCAGGTAACATACCCTTTTGAACCAACTCTACATTTTTATACAACTCAATGTCTTCCTTCTATGCTATCATAATTCCGTCTGATAGATATGATTTCCCGGACACCTGAATCAAAATAGTGGAAGGGTGATTACCGGGAGATCCAATAAAACACTCCAATATTTTATAGTATGTTATCTATTTATATTAGTTTAATATCATATATTACACGCAACACCAACATGTCTTGTGTTATATGTATGATTGAGTTTCAGCAAAACAACACTTCAGAATTATAATTATTTAAACATTATATTTATTTACCAAGTAAATATTGTTATATGTATAATAAAAAATAAATATTAAATTTTATTTATAATTTTTTCACATAAAAACATATTTATAATGAAATGTATATTTTTTGATAAAATATTTATATATTTAGAAAAACTATTTTCTTAAATGTAATATTTTTTCTGGATTTTTATGAAAAATAATAAAATTAGTTTTAGAGACATATAAAGATTCAATTTGTTAAAATAGACTTCATTTTTGAATTAGGGATATAAAAATTAGTTTATGGTGAATTTTTTGTATTTTTCTGAAAAAGTTAAATTTTTTATAAATAGTGAAAAATACTGCATAGTACTTGAAAACATCCTGTTTCATTTAAATAATTATTTTTAATATAATTTTTTCTAAATTTAAAAATTGATACATTATACATATATTATTCCAATGTATTCCATTTGAGTTATTTGATAATAATATTTGGAATATGCTATTTTAATGACGTTTTTAACGTCTCATACCCACCTTCTAGGAACATTTACAAATTTTTATAAAACATAATTTTACCACTTTTTATAATTGAATTCCAAAAATATGAAAAACACCGATATCATCCCTATGTAATTTTTGGTTCAATAAGATGAAAATGATCATTTATGAATAGACTCTTTTGTATTTTATTTATCGAGGTTAAAAAAATTGTTAATTAAATGTAAAAATAATAATTTAATAATATAAAATTACCCCAAAATATTTATTAATTCTATTGGATATTTTTTTTTCAAAAAAAATTGCCTTAAGAAAAAATACGATTCTTTTGATCCATTTGTATTAGATTAGGACATTAATTTTATTTTATTTAAAAAAGTGTTAAAAGAGTTAAATTCAAATTATAATAAAAACCCTATTTCCAATATAGGGTAATACATAAGATAAATTCGACAATAAGTATTCATTATAAATATAAAAATATAAATTATTTCATGGTATTTTATTTTTAATTTTTACACATTAAATATTCTAAATTGATTTTGAAAACATGATGATGCAATTTTTACATTACTAATGAATGATTAAAATAATCGATATTATAAATTTTAAAATAATGGTAAATTGAAACTTTTTTTCCATCCAAAATTTTTTTAGGTTAATTTGAAATCTCAGGGTTGATTAAATTAATTTTTTCAATGTAATAAGCTAGTTATGAATTTCCCAAAAACCGAATACTAAATGTTGTCAAAAATGACATAATGAGTTTTTAAAACAAAAACTATTTTATTAAATGATATAATAGTCCTAAAAATATATGATTCCTCCAAATTAATTATATAATGTTAGATATTTCATTAATGAACCACATGAGTCTCACTTGGAAATTTATATTCACTATATTAACCATGTATTATAAAAATATAAAAAGACAAGATAAATGTTAAACTATTTAATTAGGGGTTATGTCTAGAAGATATGGATTATATGGTAACCTAAACATGTATAAAACCTATTGGATGATATTATTTCGACCCATAACCTCCTTATCCTCGAAATAAATCTATTTGGAGACATTAGAAACTGAAAAATATTTTATAATAAATAAATATTTCTTGATTATCGTGATGTTCCCCTCACATCTCTTTTAAAATTGATATACCCTTTCTTTTAATTCACACCTCCAAATCCATTTGGCTCAGCCAAACCCAGATCAAATATCCTACCATATACCCCAAAATCATCCTAAAAATATTAATTTGATTAGAAATTCAATCTATGTATCCCTTTAGTTCAAATAAAAAAGATACACCCAAAGAAGAGATAATTATTTCATCACCACATTCATTGTTCTTTTCTTGTTATACTTCCCATTTCGTTGTTGTTTACATAATAAAATATTAAAATTAGTAACATATACATACAGAGATGTTATTATATGTATCGTACAACCATATTAATTATTCTATCCATCCTATGAATGAAGATGTCTTCAAACGTGTATATGAACGGTTTACTATCTCCATGTCGTGGTGTATTTTATTATTCAACACATAATTATTTGTAAGTATATAATAATGATTATAATTTATGTAAATAATTAATATAAAAGTTTAATGATTTTATATATATATAATATACCATCCAATTACATACTATTTTACAATCAATCGAATTATATTTTCGCCTGTGTGTATGTGTGGCTTCCCGTCTACACAACACGATGAGATTCATCATCAATGATAACCATTCATGAATATTTATGAAGATGTATATATTGATTAAGTATGAGATATATGAAATAAAAATTCTACTGGAATAATATATATATATATATATTTATTTAAATATATTTCATTTACGTAATTCTTATACTATACGATAAGAAAAGGGAAACAATTTTCATGCTTACGTATGGACTACTGTCTCCATGAACGATATTTCCATTTCATATATCTATATTTTATAAAAATTTATATTCTTTATATTTATGATATATGAATAATGTTTTATATATTGTATGTATATAAATCATGATCTTTGTGATACAATCAATAATAACATGTCAAAACACAAACGATAAAGAAAGCGATTATTACCTAAAATTTTACTTTAAAATGGTAATTATAATTAAATGGGTTGTATAAAGTAATAAATTAATAATGTATGATTTCATAAATATGAATATGGTTTATTTATAATTTAATAAAATAGCATGTTCATAATATAGGAAGTTAAATGTACCCTTTACAAACTAAATGTACAAGGTAAGGGTTAATTTCTCAATCACTTTATTATCAACGAGTTTTTATGTGTAAGTACTTTTTTGGAAATATTTAGAATACAAGATTGTGGTTCATAAAAATGTTTTGAAAAGAAATATTTTAGGGTTTTATCAAATGTTATCTTTAGCAATATCATCATTTTAAATTTTTTAATGATTTATTTTTTCTGAATCAATTTAAATATTGTCCTTACATTCAATATGATTTTAAGAATTTATTTATATGGACATGGAATTTCTAAAGTTGTAACTCCTTTAAAATGTTTCAAAGTGGTATGGGACACATTTATTCCATGAAATCATTTAAATAAAATCCTTTATATATTATGTAACATTTAAATGATATCATGAAATGGGATATTTCTCTCAAAGAGTTTCACTGATAATTTTCAACAATGTCAACATCAATTGTTAGATATTATTCTTCGTAGATTATTATTTTTAGCAATAAAATATTCCATATTATATTGAATTAGATTTGATATGATTGACTGTGGATGTGCAATTTTTATACAATTAATGTTTTATGGTTAAGTTATTGACATGAAAGTTTTAATAGGAATGATTATGTTTGGATTCACTATTTTCCTATGAGGAATGCATTGGACTAAATAAGTGAATGGTTGGGCCCAATATAACTTCTTGATGCATCAGTAGGTCTCATTAGAAAAACTAGTGTCTTTGTACAATGCCTTGAAAAAATTTATATTTAGGGTCTTGGCATTAGGCATTGACATTGTGGATAAGATGAACATCATTATGCATTCTATAATTATGAGTTAGTTTTTTATTTTACATGTGATTATTATACTAGAAGAATATCAATGTGAATAAGTAAATAGTACTATTTGAATTATCATTTCCATATTATTCATAATTTTATGTCTAAATGGCTTGTGTTTCAATTTTATATTGTGCCGTAAAAGTTTATTATTATTTATGATAGCTTCCTCTATAATTTTTATCCTTACTAAGCATTTGAGATCACCCATTTCAAATGTTTTATTTTCCAGGGATGCTAAGATTTTAATTATGATTGATATGAAGGGATAAGATAGGGGATTAATGTGATCCTCATATCATTATCTATGATGTATTTTATGTTTTAAATTGTAGTGTTATGTTAATTTATGTAATCTATTTTCCAGGACTACCAAACTGATCAGTCCTTAAAGAGTTAATTCCTTTTAACCATGAAAATTTATTAAAATAATGCACCGGCTCTGGGATTCTAGGGTCGGGGTGTTACATTGGGTATCAAAGGTAGTTTAGAAAAAAACCTTTTTAATAGATAAACTCTGATTAGGGAGCATTACCCTATGGCAGACACTGAGAATTAATATTGAAGATCTTCCTAGAATTTTGGTAATTTAGAGATTATGTGAGTCATCGAAGAAATATACCATTTATTTATACTAAAAATGGATGTTTTCCTGGCATATATGTAACTAGGGGTGAAAATTAGGATATGGTGATTCGGGCATGACTCAGGGTATCCATGTATGCGATAATGGGCCTTACTACACACCTGGTTTAACACTCCCTGGGGATATGCTTAAGTTATTTCATAATTTTCATTTAAAACCATTATGTTGTAATTAATATTAAATATTACTGCATATAATACATTCTTATGATTATTATATTAGGTATGAATATTTTTTTTCAATTTATGTTAAGTATTTCACTAGTTTTTAATCAATATTTATGATTCATAACCTAATCTTGTGTTTTAAATTGTTTAGAAATTGCACCTAGTATAAGTAATGACTACCCCATAAATGCACAAGTTCCAATGTTTTAAAAGGATCCTATCTTTTAGGGTTCTACGCCATCAATTTGAAGGGAAATATCATCGAATGTATACTTCTCCTATGATTAAATATATTCATGTGTCGATAAGATAAGTAAAATAATTCTCTTAATCCTTGGAATTGAAGGGAGGTTAGGTAAGAAGCTGATGGAGGAGAGAAATATAGAAATGGGAAAAGGGAAAGAAGGATTTTCCCATATGTGATATATTGGGAATTAATCACCATTGGATGTTCTTGAAAGGAATGGGTGTTTGTTATAAGTGTGGAGAAAAGGATCATCGGTAAAAAATGATAAGGTATGAAATTAAAGACTAATATTCAGTTTTTCAACTATAGTTCAATGGTATATTTCACAAATAAGAGACTTAAGTGTTAATGGAATATAGCTCAGATGAATCGAAAGGATGTTGTTCCATAAGAAAATATTAATATGGTTGACGTGGAATAATTAATGTATTTTTGTTTCTGGATAGAATAATTTTGTCATTTATGTGTTTTATCCATGATGTACTAGTTATAGAAATTATGGAATTAAATATAGACTGTACTACAATACTATCTCATTATGGATTACAGACTGTATGGTACTATGAAAAGTGACTCAATAGCAAGTTATTTTTTTGGAAAATACTTGGTTGAGGGAAATATAAACATTAATATGGTCTGGATACTAAGGTAGTGATATATTAATAAGTGGTGATGGATTTGGATAAATTATATTTGACAATATGGACCACTTTGGAACAAATTTATTGTGTCTTTATTCCATAATTTTTGGTCTTTACAAAAAAATTATTTACGGATTATATTGAGTCTTATATAAAGAATAAGGGAGCATGATTGTACTCAAGAATTTTCTATTGTAATTCAGGGTTTTACCATGATTTATTAGAATACATGATGATGGTCGTAAGTTGTTATTATGTGGAAAAAATTGATCTTCAATATGTATACCACTCATATAAATTTATTAACTCTGAGTTTGGACACAAATATTCTCGATAAGTCTAAAGGATGGAATGGTGTAATTTTATAACTTGATATTTTGTTTGTGGTTAATGTATAAATTATTGGATACATTGACATAAAATTTTGTTTTTAAATAAAAATATAATGGATTATGGAAATACATGTGGCCATATTATTGATAAAATGTGATTTAGGTAATAAAAAAATAATTTTGAACATTCATTTCCCAGTGTAAGCGATGATGTGAAAATATATCGAATCACAACCAAATTATGAGATTAATATTAGAACAGATAATGAAATCAAGTTTTTTTAATGAGTTATTATCTTGATAATAAATTAATCCCTCATTTTAAAAAAATTTATCTAAATTTTTTTATCCTAATATCATTTTTTTCTGATGATACTTTAAATCATCCAAGATTTATGGCTTTGAGCCATCAGTTTTCCATTTATTGTTTAATTGTTTATGATTGATTCCCTCAATCACTCCCTTTAAATATTTATTTTTTTACCTCCGATTATGTGACTCAAAATTTCAACCAGTGTTATCTATTCGAAATCCTTATTTTATGGTGTCTTTTTCATTTCCCCTTCATTTTTATTAAGAATAATTTTTTTTAATTGTTTTTCTGATGTGGGTTTTCCAATAGGGTATTTTCTATTTGTCAAACATTAATTTTTAGAACCACTTAAAATTGGAGGATGAAATTTATTGAAGAATGTTAGAATGTAACACCCCCTGATTTAATTGTAAGTTATCTATTTAATGTAGTATAATAGATTATATTTCACACAAGACGAACTTGGCTTGCATTATATGCATGATTTAGTTTCTTCGAACCAACACATTTGTATTATAAATATTTAAACAATATGATTATTTACAAATTAAATATAGTAATATGAATAGTAAAAAATAACTTTAAAATTTTATTTATAATTTTTATCACATAAATAAAAAATATTTATAACGAAATGAATAATGTTAGTTAATATAGTTATATATTAAGAAAAAATATTTTTTTTAAAGAACTACTTTTTATGTCCTTTTGTGAACAATAATAAAATTAATTTTAGAAACTCCAAAAAATTTAATTTTCTAAAATAGACTTCATATTTCAATTTGGAATATCAAAATTATATTATGGTGATTTTTTTTCCGAAATCATTCATTTTTTGATGAATAGTTAAAAATGATGCATAGTACATAAAAACTGAATTTTTCATTTAAATAATAATTATTAAATAAAATTTATCATAAACTCAAAATAGATATATAATACAAATATTAGTCCAATGTATGTCATTTTAGTCATCTTATTTTAAGATTGAATATATAAAATATTATTACCCTTTTTAAAGTTTTTACCCACATACTAGCCCCATTTTAAAATTTTCTTAAAATGTAATTTTACCACTTTTGTTTGTAGAAATAAAAAAATCCAACAGACACAGTTGTTATCAATATGTAAAATGTGGTTCAATAGGATGAAATTAATTTTATGTGAATAGTAACATTTGAATTTTGTTTAATACAATTAAAAGTAAATAGGGTAATTGAAGGTAAAAATAATATTATTATAATATAAAATTACAACAACATATATCATAATTATATTGTATAAGTGTTATTTTGAGAAAAATTCTCATTAGGATGAAAATAAGAACCTTTTTAATCAATTTGGTTTAGATTAGGACATTTATTTTGTTTTATTTAAAGAAGAGTTAAAAGTGTTAAATGAAATTTTAATAACTAAAACATTTTTTTAGGGTCAAACATAAGATAAATTCGAATATAAATATTACATAGAATGAAAAAAACATTTTTCCTACATCGAGGTATTTTATTTATAATTTTAATATGAAAAATAGTTAGTTCTTTTTATGAATCAATGATGACACAATAATTACCATATTAATGAATGATTAAAATAATTGATATTATAAATATTGAAATAAATGTAATTTGTAACTCTTGATGCTATAAAAAAATTTATAGGTTAATATGACATGTTAGGGTTGATCAGATGAATTTTTTAAATGGAATCAACTTGTTATGTCTCTCAAAAAAAAGATGAACTAATATTATCAAAATTGACATAAATGAGTTTTAAAAACAAATACTATTTTATTAAATAAAATAATAGTCCAAAAAATAAAATATTCTTCCAAATTACTTATTCAATGTTAGATATATCCATAATGAACCACTTGAAGTTCCTTGGAATTTTATAGTGACTATAATAACCATGTTGTATAAAAATACAAGAAGACTTGGTAAAAGTTGAACTATTTAACTAAGGGTTATTTCTAAAATATAAGGTTAAAATGTGGAAATATACATATCTAAATTCTATTATTTGAGTGGATTTGGACCCATACCCACATTATCCACAAAAAATCTATTTTGAGCTATTGTAAACTAAAAATCATTTTATAATAAATTAATATTTTATGCTTTTCCTAAAGTGCACCTCATCTCCCTTATAAAAGAGTAAATTACATTCATTTAATTCACACCATCAAATACTTTTGGCTTTTCCAACCCTTCTATAATATCCTCGAAAAACCATAAATACATTATAGAGGCTTTAATTTGATATGAAATCCAACATACGGATCCCCTTTTGTTCAAATCAAAAGGAAGAACCCAAGGAAGAGGTAATTATTTCATAACCTCATTCAAAGTTCATTTATTCTTATACTTCCTATTTGATTATTTAATCAATACTAAAAAATAACACCAATAACATATTCATAATGACTGGTTTTTATAATTATGGTATAACCATATTCATTATTCTATCCATCATATGATTGAAAAAGACACCAGAACTGCATACATATGGAATACCGTATCCACGTTGTGGTGTAGTTTTCTATTCAACAGATCATTATTTGGATGTGTATAATAATGAGAATAATTTAGGTAAATAATAAATATAAAATTTTAATTATTATTTTTATATATAATATAAAATCCAATTAAATATGATGTCACCATCAATAGAATGATATTATTAATCGTGTGTACGTACGACTTACCATCTTCACGACGTTATGAGATTCATCTTCTACAATCACCATTAAAGAATATATATATATATATTGATTATTTATGAGATATATAAAATAATTATTATTCTGGAATAATATATATATATATTTATTTTAATATATTTCATTTACTCACATCAATATTATACAATAAGAATATAGAAACCATGTTAATGCGTACATGCGGACTACCATCTCCAAGAACAATGTTTAAATTTCATATTTATATCTATTATACATACTTATATTCTCAATATATATGATATATAAATCAGGTTTTATATTCTGAAAGTATTTATATCATGATCTATGTGATACAATCAAGAATAACATGTTAAAACACGTACGATAAAGAAATCGATAATTACCTAAAATGTAACATTAAAAATATAATTAATATTAAATGTGTGGAATTAGGTCCTAAATAATAATTTATGATATCATAAATATGAATATGGTTTGGTATAATTTAATAACATACTTCGGTCATTATACATGGGGTTAAATGTACCCTCGACTAAAGGATAGTATGAGGTAAGGGTTAATTTTTCAATCTCATTATTATCATAGATTGTTTATATATAAGTATTTATAGGAACATATTTATCATCCATGTATTTATTTCATAAAATTTATTCAAAAGGAATATTTTAAGGTTTTATTGAAGGGTATCATTAACTATATAATCATTTTAAATGTTTAAAAGATTTATTTTTCAAAATATATTTAATTAATGCCCATAATTTCAAAATGATTTTTAAGATTTTTATATAAGGACATTATTCTTTTAAAATGTCAATTCCATTAAAATGTTTTAAAGTGGTATGGGACACTTTATTTAAAAAATATATTTTAAATTAATTCCCTTATATATTATCTAAATTTGAAATAATTTCATCGAAATGAATATTTCTCTCAAAGTTTTTTAGTAATCATTTTCAACCATATCAACATCCTTTACTAGATATTATTCTTCATTGAGGTTGATATATAATAATAAAATATTCTATATTCTATTTAATGAGTTATGATATGCTTCACTGTGGATGTGCTATTTTTTACCATTCAGGGTTTATGGATAAGGTATTGACATTTCCTTTTCCTGTTCTAATACAAATGATTATGGTTTGTTTAAAAATTTTCATATGAGGAATACATTGGATTTAGAAAGTGATCGGTGGGGCTCACTATATCCCATCGATGCATTAGTAGGTCTCATGAGACAATCTATTGTCATTGCACATGGACTAGAAAAAATATATATTTAGGGTCATGACACAAGGCCTTGACATTATGGTTATGTTTCCCGACATTATGCAGTTTATCATTATGTGATTTGTTATGGTTGTTACATGTGATTATTTTACTAGTATAATATCCATGTGTAGAATTAAATGGAATTATTCAATTTATCTTTTCTATATTATGTTAAAGTTTATGTTTGAAGGTCTTATGTTTCAATATTTTACCTTGCTGGAAGAGATTATGATTATTTATGATTGCTTCCACTATATTGTTTATCTTTACTAAGCATCATGGCTCACCCCATTAAAATGTTTTATTTACCCATGATTCTAATAATGTAATAATGATTGATTTGTAGTAAAAATAGAGGGGAATAATATCATTCTCAAAGGATTATCTATGCTATGTTTTTTGTTATAAATAGTAATTTTATGTTCTTTTATGTAATATAATTTCAAAAAATGCTTAACAGATCGGTACATCCCGACACGATTCATTGTAATCATGCCTATGTATTAAAATAATTCACCGACTGTAGGATTATGGGGTTAGAGAGTTACATCAAAACTGGAACTACTGGGGCCTGCTCCCTGCCAGCCAAAACCTAGAAGGAACTAATGCTAGAGGCTTAATGCTAATGGCATTCCCCTTTGAAGAGAAACAACGTACAACAGGGTTGGTCAGAGTGCCTCCTCTAATCATTTTTCCTATGATTCCTCCTCCATGATGTGGCTTAGAGAGAAACAATGGGAATCCTTGAAATTAATCCCCATCTTCCTTATAGACATACTCCCCTGTTGAAGTAAGAGTAGATCCTTCCACTTCTCATCTTTCAACATGGAATAATGGAATACTTCCTAGAACACCCACTTGAAGTCATACCATAAATCCTTATCCTCCTTATTCTCTATAAGATAGGGAATACTCTATTAATGCACTGATCCCCACATATAGATTAAAACCAGAGGAACCAAGTACTCAGTTGGATCCCGGATGAAGAAGAAAGCTATGACCAACTACTCAAGCCTGCACTCTATCACTATGTATGAAATTCTACCTGTCTACATCCTGAGGGTCTAGAGCTAAAAGGCACGAAGCGTCCTCTTCCATTGGTCTTCCTCTTCCTCTAGATCAATCCTTCACTGGTCATCCAAATCAGTCACATATTCCTCGATCTCCCATACTAGTTGTAGACATCGTCTGGGTGCCATAACTACAAGGTAAACAAGGAATTCCTAAGCCCATGTAGTATATAAGTTCTCATATAAATTTTTCTTATACTTTTTATTCAGTTTAAATTCCCCAGAACAACCAAAACACAATATAACACATGTCATCATGATTCATGTACCTTTCCTAGGTCCTCTACCGTACAACCAGTTTAGCCTCACATGGTCATTCGGTAGGCCTATATTCCTTGCATTGGGTACCAGGGGGACCTAAAATCACATGTCATATCCAGTCATCCCTCTACGATTTCAGTTTCCAAGATAGGATAACACTGTTTCCCTACCATCCCATACCATGATCATTATGCCTAACCTCTAACTCCATATTATCTATCAAACATCACCACTAATACAATTCTAGCATGACCCACCTTCACCATGATTAGAAAAGGGATTCCAAATTTCCAAACCCTTACATATACAACTTAAAGGAGTGTTAATGATCCCCTGAGTCCCACCTAGAGTAGTCCTAAGAATGGTAAAAATAAATAAGGGTATATAATCACAATTAGTTTGGAAGGTATTACCTATTTTATAGAAAACGTTCTGTAGATAAGATGGTAAATCCCAAAAAACTCCAAATACTGAGTTATTCCAAAATCTATTTCCATATGCATGGCCAAAATAGGCTGATATATAGTACAAGAAAAATGAAAATGGAATTACCAAAAGAATGAATAGAAGTAAAGAAAGCTCTTGAAGCCCAAACTAGTAAGGTATGGCATGGTCCTCAAAGTTTTTCAGGAAACCTGAATGTATATTTATATAAATAGAGTGAGTATATAGGTATACATAGTTTGAAAACACAAAGTCACTCATGCACTAGTCGGGAGACATTCTAAGGCCCCATGATAAAAGAGGTAACCAAAACACCTCATTAGAACTCCATCCACCCAACATCACCAAGGAACACCCCCTAAATAAATCAAGTCAAGGAATGCAATTGTAATATAACATTGATATTTGGTTACATCATACTACTTTCCCACTGGTTATTTAAGACATTCTTCATGTCATACCTCCCCCACAAGACACACTAAAGTCCCACTGTCACCCCAACAACAAGCATGTGGTCTGTCACCACACATTATGCCTTCACATAACTATATATCCACAACCTCACACATCCCTACCTATAAACACCTAGGTCACCACAACCACTAACACGCCAGAAGACACCTATTCCATAGCAACCATTGTCTGGCCCGAAGACACCAACACCTCATCCTGAAGACACTTGGGAAACCAACCTGCCCACACACACTTGGGATAACCACCACAACACATCCATCCCCAAGGGTTTTGGGCCATAATATACCATTGGTTATCACAGACTATCTAATGAATTTTAGGTTACCTAGTAGAGGGATCATAAAGGATCTAATTACTAGCCACTCATATGAATGATGGGAAAAACACCCTCCCCCATGAAATGGGGGTTTTTGGAAGAGAGTGGTCAACATGGGTGGGGTGAGACTTAGAAACACAAGAAATAAAATTATAAATATTATTAAACAAATATTCATTCCATCCTATGGGTTCTGAAAAAGTCGTCTAGCCCATACACCACCACATCACAACCATCCTTATTAATATTCATGCAAGAACACACACCAAAAACAACTAGAACACAACCCATTCCAAGAAAAAAATTCCCTTATTTCCTCATTATCATTATAATGTTCAAGTGATTCCTTTTTAAATATACCTTAACTAATGGGAAACTAACTTGAATAGCCACAATACAAGAAAAAAACTGATGTAAACCCACCAAGAATCAATTTAAGAATTCACACGTGGTTGTCTTATAAAGAAAAAACAACTATTGGGACCAGCAAGATCCCTCAATGTAATTGAACCAAACAAAGCCTTAACATTTGCTCGTCCCCCCTCCCCCACTATCTTAGATCTCCATGCCACAACTGAACAACAGTAGATCCCATCCCAATCCATTTCATCCCACAAACATGAACCTAAAAAACTATGTGTATTAACAGAACAAAGCAAGGGAGTTATCAGAATTTAGCCAAAACATTTATCAAGTTCCTTAATTCAGTTTGGTTAACAGGGGTGTTAACAATAGGATACTTATTCATTGGGAATCCATTTTATCGACCAACTCTATGGAATTAACTAGTATCCATGTTACACACATTTAATCACAAGATTAACAAGAAAAATAGAGGTTCATTAGTATACATGAAAGGACCACAAACATGCACTATATTTAGTGGAAGGAAGTCCATAAAATTCAAAACATAAAAGTGATGATAAAATGAATCATAAACATCATCATCAAACACACAACTTCATTATCTAGAGTTCGTTTATTATATTCATTACGTTTTGGATTTTTCTATGTCTTGAGGGAAGAATTATCATAACTTCCATGCATGATACACCATAAATAGAGATGGAGGAAGAACATAATTGGATTATCTACGATCGGTGTTTTTTCCTCACTCCATGAAAAAGGGATGCATGACATTCAAATAAGGAAAAATCAAGGGCTTTATGGATGAGAGGGAAGGGATCTTTCACGGGAACACGATTCATATTAAGAGTAAGTATCTAAGGTGTAAATTAGTGAATAGAAAGGAATTACAATGAGAGGATCTCCATTTAAGAAAAGAATAGATCCTAAAATTAGGGAGACGATTTAGAAATACATAAAAGTCGAATTGTTGCTCGACTAAATGGTTTGGCAGTTTCACATGTTGAGATTAATTTGGGTTTTATTAATTCACCTAGGGAAGGTGGATATAATGACTTTTAGTTAATAGATTTACATTAAATTGAGAAAATCACATAATAGGGGTGAAACTATAAAACACGAAAAATATGTGACACAATGGAAAAAGGACACACATTTTGGTAACTCAAGGGTCAGCTGACTATTGGGGGTTTAAAACATATTTTACTATTTTTAATAGGATTTTAAAGGATTATTAAATATATTTTACATGAAAAAAAATTATATTAGGAATAAAATTCATGATATTGTAAAAAATAGGGAAGGACTCAATGTTAGGTGAGTCATTATCACCATTGCATCATCGCCCTAACACCATCACACTAGCACTGTCATCTCAGCAATGTCGCCTAGGATCCATCCCCTTGGCACTATCTCCATAACACCGTCACCATGGCAACAATATTGATGTATCGTCACCCTGGCAGTGGTGCTGATTAGTGATACAGACGATACATTAGTGCCACTGATTCTCATCAGTGCCACCTAGGCTGATTGAATCCAATAATGCTGATAAGTGCCACAGATGTTGATCGATGCCACATACACCCATCAGTGCAAATGATGCTCATCAGTTCCACCATTCTCTCAATCCTAAAATTTGGAAAACTCCTAAATGATTCATTGATGGTCCCCAGTTCACGAAAAACACCAGAATTTTGAAATATAATTGACCAGGAGGGTCCAAGACATTACAACGGTATAATGATAAATGTTAGTTATGATAATTAATCACAACCCCATCAATGTCTTGATATCCTTGTCTCATATCTATATCCCTATACAGCTTTTATATGTACATATTCTCAAATATTGGTATCGAATTATTCCATGAACTATATATATTCAATTATTTAAAAATTAAGGGTATTTCAAGAGTTCATGCTTCACCTTCGATGTTGATGTTCACATATATAATGTGTGTATCATAATTAGGCAATGAAAATAATTATTCCATGATATTTTCATAGATCATCCGTTCCTCAGATTATTCTATGAATATAATTAAAGGCGATGAGTTATATATTAAGAATATTCCATGTTGTGAATAAATTTCATGAAAATACCATGGATCATTCATATTGTAGAAGAGGTCAATCAGTCAATAATAAGGATGACCATTTCTGCATTTCTTGAATCAGAAAAATTAATTCTTGTGTATACCTATAAATTCTAGCCACATGTAAAGAAAAAAACATTTATAAATGAAATAAATTCTTTAATTGAGTAAATTACATATTTTGAATTATTTAGGTAGAAAACACATGCACTAATTTGGTTATTTTGGATTGTTAAATGGCCCATCAAATTTGTCACGACCCCCTCCCCAAAAAGTGTACCCCTCCTGGGCCAGCAATGTGAAAAGGGAGATAATGACCCCCGAGTCCCGCCTCCAGTTGGCCCCGGGTTGGCGACTAGCACCGAGGGTATAATAACATACAAATGGGTGGCATTACCCTCTAAGAGAACACATTCAGAAGAGAGAGATAGAATAGACTCCAATCAACTCCAACTTAGAACTGAGATATAAAAGGAAACCAAGTACATATATGAAATGTCATGCAAAAGTACTACAATTGAAAGGGGGAAAACTCAATGTACCCAAAAGAAAGTGAAACGGAAGCGACCACAAGCCCGAACAGCTCCTCCTCCAACCGCAAGCAAGTAGTAACCAGCTTGATCTCGAACCTGCTTCAAGTGACCTGAAAAACAGTTTATATATACATAGGCTGAGTATAACAGTATACTCAGTAGGATCCTCCTCAAGCCTCTCGTGCAAAAGTAAAGAAAGCATGCTAAAGCCCAGTGAACAACAAGTGAAACTAACTAGTTACCTAAACATGTATACTAAGTTCCCAACCTCACCATGGCTACTCTCACCAAGTAACACATACAAGAATATAGCATATAGTAAAGAATATCAAGGGAACCCCGCTACCACTTCCCCACTGGTTTTCCGCTTTTCCCCAACAACATACGTCCTGTGCATCTCTCTCCAAAGGCTTGCCCGCAGACACCTGGGCTAAGCTCCACAATCTGCACCTCGTGCACCACATAGGCTTGCCCGAAGACACCTGGGCGAAGCACCACACCGTCCTCACAACCAAAAGTAACTAGGTAGTTTCTGGGAGCCACCACAGCCCGCATAACGTGTATCATACGTCGGGTATAATACCTCAAGCCATTACAGCCCATACTCCGAGTAAGGATCCTCAAGCCATCATAGCCTATACACATTACACCTATAGTAGCCCATAGGATACTATATCCAGAATATATGTGTGTGAATAACCACAAGCCATTACAACCCTCTACACACATATCTGGGGTAACTAACCGTTGTGCCTCATGGAAAAAGTATCTACCAAGAGAAGAGAGCGGGACCAAAGGGGGTAGTCAGCCATTCAACCTCCCATCAGAATGTTTGGGAAAATACCTCCCCAGGGCTCAGAATCCCCGGGGTGTCAGTTTCCCTTACCGACAGGGTGGAGTAGCGTATAGAAACACAAAAAGTACAGAATATATATAACTCACAACCACACTATGGGCATTACCTAGTCATAGGCACAACTGCAGCTAACGTCTCTCAGACTCCAGGCTGCTACTTCTAAGACTAGGTATCCTATAAGCACATAACCATTTGAAGAGCTTTATTAGATTACTCCATTCTCATTTTATCAGTTCCATTGTACGTTAATTAATTCTTTAAACATTAATTAACCATGAGCAATTTACCACATTAAACTAAATTGGCATCACATTCAAAAACTTCTCCTTTTTAGGATTCACATCACTATTAAATTCCAGTTTCTCCATCCCTGTGGATTATCACCATTTAAACAAACTTTCATTATGGAATTACCTTCCCCATATTCCCAGGCATTCTAGAAAAGCATCCTATGCTACTAAACACAAAGGGCTCAACACGGTGAGTAGATATACTACTCGTCGAGTCTTTGACGCCTATAGCAAGAGCATATACCCATCCTCCATCGAGAGGCTAAACACGGAAAGCACGTGGAATACCCCGCGTTTCCTCGCCTCCTTCGGAAAGAGGGTAAGCAAAACCAGCTGCCTCGAGCAGTGGGGAAAAGTAAAGCAGATAAACAACCAAACCAAACCACCAACATCAAACCATCACATTCATCTCATACCATCATCCTTGGTGTCCTCCTCGACACCCACATGCATAAACCGTTGCATCTCGCCACACTAGGCGTCATCCGCTGCCACAACCACAAGTCCCCATGCCTCCACATATCACAACAGCCATCCAGGCTCACATCAAATCACCAGCAGCAGGAAATCAAAGATCACAAAATGGGCTATCGGACCTTTAACCAGGCATTTAGCCTTCATACAAAATGAGCACTCAGAGCTCCAAACCACACGACATTCATCTATACAAGCAAGCGGGTGACTCAGAACCCTTTTGAAATTATCGAACTAATAGTTCTTTAATCCATCTTGAATTAACATATTCATTAACATGCCTCTTTATCTTTAGCCAATTATTTAACAAATAATTCCATCTTTACGTTCTTTATCAATTTCCATCATGAACGAGAAACTAATTAAAGGAAAACATAGATATCACTCTATCTAGGAAAACATGAGGCAAACTGTAATCACGGTACAAAGCAACAACATGCGATCAACCAATTATTTTAATCCGGTTAAAGTATTTAATTAGGTCAATTTCATTGTGATCCAAAGGACTAAATCATGCTAATTCTATGATTGCACATACACAATTAGAGAAGCCATGAATCCCCTACCTCGAAGAGTTCTTGACGTCCTTTATCCACACAACGGGTCACAATCCTCTTCTCCTCTCGAGAGCTGCATCCACCGGAGGATGCCACGGTACGACAGTACCAACCAACCCCAAGAAAACCCATTAGAACCATGGATATTACATGATAATATGGAAGGAAGAACAAGAGAATGTGATCCCCGAAAGAACGATGATAAAACATACCTTATATGGAAGAACTATCGACACAACTTGGTTGCATCAAACAGAGCGGAACTGATTCGAGTAACGTTTGATTGTGAAACTCCTACGGGAATGATTGCAAGGTTCTAGCGTCTCGTAGATGAGAACCAGGAGGAAGAACAACGAAGAATGATATCTCTTTCCCTTTAAAAAATAAATTAGAGAGGCGACGGTTTAAGATCCGATTTATTCTCCATTAAAAACGGATCGCATTAACCCACGCGGTTTGACCAAGTAAAAACATCCCGGCCTTAGGAATAATTAATATAGGATTTATGGCCTTTGAATCGGCCTTAAAGTCCTTAAAATAAGGTTTTAAAAGTATTTTACGTCAAAGAAAACGTCAAATTTGCGAAGCTGGAAACACTGTTCACATACTCAAAATTTGGAAAAGTATGGAATCGGTAGCTCTCATGAAGTCTGGAAACACTGTTCAAGTCCACTGATAGAAGGTCACCGATAGAACCTCACCAATAGAAACAATGTTCAAGTCTACCGATTGAAGTCCACCGATAGAACTTCACCGATAGAAACACTGTTCAAGTCTACCGATAGAAGTCCACTGATAGAACCTCACCGATAGAAACACTGTTCACCTACCGATACTGTTCATAAAACAGGAAACACTGTTCCCAGAACTAGAAATTTGGAAAAGTGTTAGCCGAGCTACTTCTAGACTGCGGCTACCAGTATACCGAGATACCAGTACGCCGTGGCTACCGGTAACCGAGCTACTGGTAAGCGGCGGCTACCGGTAGGTCGAGCTACCGGTAGGCAGCAGCTACCGGTAGACCGAGCTACGGGTAGGCAGCAGCTACCGGTAGACCGAGCTACGGGTAGGCAGCAGCTACCGGTAGACCGAGCTACCGGTAGGCAGCAGCTACCGGTAGACCGATCTACCGGTAGGCAGCATCTACCGGTAGACCGAGCTACCGGTAGGCAGCAACTACCGGTAGACCGAGCTACCGGTAGGCAGCGGCTGGGGGATAAGTCACCTTGACCTCCCGGAACACCTCCAACACCACATTTTCACAAAGTAATGGACCAGGGAGGTCCGGGCCATTACATTAGATACCTCTCAAAAAATTCTTATCCTCGAGAATTAAAAACCAACTCAGAGTAAACAGAGGGGTCCGAACAACCACCCCATAAGATACCTCTCAGGGGAAAACCACCATGAGTTGTTCAAAAGCTGGAACAAAACTATGACATCCGAGAGTATGGAAACAAACAATCCATAACCAAACAATTCAAACATAACATCACATCAAAGGTACATAAATAAAACATGAAAGGTCTAACCATAAAGGAAACTTCATTACACGAAAAGAGTTAAACATTAAACAACTCTGGGTACTGAGCACGTATCTGTGACTCACGCCCCCAGGTACTCTCCCCCATGCCACCGTGTCGACACAAGACACGAACTAAGGGGATAGAACGCCCACGCAACACCTTCTCTTTGTGGTCTTGGATCTCCACAGGTCGCTCCTCGAAGGTTACATCATCGTCAATATCGATCTCTCCCCAATCGATAACATGAGATTCGTCATGAAGATAACGACGGAGCTGTGATACATGGAAAACATCATGTATCCGACTCATCTGAGGGGGAAGTGCTACTCGATATTCCACAGCTCCAACACGAGTTAACACCTCGAAAGGCCCAACAAACCGGGGACAAATCTTACTTCCACGACCAAACCTTCATTGCCCACGACGGGGAGTCACCTTTAGAAACACATGATCCCCAACATTAAACTCTAATGGTCTCCTTCTTTGATCAGCATATGATTTCTGACGATCATGTGCTGTCTTCATCCTCTCACGAATCACCTGAACCATCTCTGTTGTATTCTGCACTAGTTCTGGTCCGAGAATTGCTGACTCTCCGACCCCAGTCCAGCACAACGGAGAACCGCATGGCCGGCCATACAAGGCTTCAAACGGCGCCATACCGATGGTAGGGTGAAAACTATTATTGTAAGCGAACTCTACCAAGGGTAAGTGCTTCACCCATGAACCTCCAAAATCAAGAACACAAAAGCACAACATGTCTTCAAGAGTCTGGATGGTTCGCTCTGTCTGACCATCCGTTTGAGGATGAAAAGCAGTGCTAAGGCATAATTGAGAACCAAAAGCATTCTGGAGACCTCTCCAAACCCTGGAGGTAAAACGAGGATCTCGATCATAAATGATCGTCTTAGGAACTCCGTGAAGCCTCACCACCTCCTCCAGATACTGCCTCGACAAAACTTCCACTGAGCTCGACTCCTTGATCTCTATGAAGTGGGATGATTTTGTTAAACGATCCACTACCACCCATATAGCATCATGTCCTCCCGGAGCTCAAGGTAAACCTGTAACAAAGTCCATTGAGATGTCCTCCCACTTCCACTGAGGAATCTCTAAGTGCTCTAGAAGACCACCAGGAACACGGTGTTCGGCCTTCACCTTATGGCAGACTAAACATCGAGACACACATTCTGCAACTGTACGCTTCAGCCCAGGAAACCAAAACTGACTCCTCAAGGATTGGTACATCTTCGTCACACTAGGAGGTACCGCCAAGGGTGAACTATGGAACTCTCGGAGAACCGTCTCGCGCAACGCCAAGGGAACAAAAAGCCTGCCATGATACAACACTCGATGTTGTTCATCCTCCGACCAACCATCAGGGGCCTCACCACATAAAACTCTGTCTCTCCAAACTTCCACCTCTAGGTCACCCAACTGAGACTCTTCCACCTTCTGCATAAGGGATGACTGCACCGTCATCTGGAAAAGACAACCTCTACCCCCATCTTCTCCCATATCAAGATGCAAAGTTGATAGCTCTTCCATCACTCTCCAAGAATCACCAGATTCACGCACAACATCATTGCGTATCTTTCGGCTTAGTGCGTCATCTACAACATTCCATTTTCCAGGTGTATACGATATTTCAAAGTCGTATTCCTGCAAGAACTCCATCCACCGATACTGCCTCAAGTTTAAGTCACGTTGGGAGAAAACATACCTCAAACTCTTATGATCGGTGAAAACCACAAAGTGCTCACCAATGAGGTAATGTCTCCACAACTTCATAGAAAAAACTACGGATGCCAACTCAAGGTCATGGGTGGCATAGTTGACTTCATGGGGACGAAACTACCGAGACCCATAAGAAACAACTGACCTCTGCTGCATGAGAACACAGCCTAGCCCCAGATGTGATGCATCACAGAAAAAATCAAACTGGACTCCCTCCACTAGAAGACAAAGGATTGGAGCACTTACCAACTTCTCCTTTAGATACTCGAAAGCTGTCTGACACTGATCAGTCCATAAGAACGCTTGATCCTTCTTGGTCAAAGCTGTCAGAGGAGTCACAACTCGGGAGAAATTAGCTACAAACCTCCTATAATAGCCTGCGAGACCAAGGAAACTCCGCACCTCTGACACGGTCTTGGGGGCTGGCCACGACACCACTGCTTCTATCTTCGAAGGATCCACAGCTACTCTTGGTTGGGACACAACATGTCCCAAGAAACGAACTTCTGAAGCCCAGAACTCACACTTGGACAACTTTCCAAACAACTGATTTTGGCGAAGAACTCCCAAAACGGCTCATAGATGCTCTGCATGCTCCTCTTCAGATGTGGAGTACACAAGGATGTCGTCGATGAAAACCACAAAAAACTTGTCCAAGAATTCACGGAACACAGCATTCATCAACCCCATGAAAACAGCTGGAACATTCTTCACGCCGAATGGCATTACAACAAACTCATAATGACCATGACGACAGCAGAAAGCAGTCTTCAGGATATCCTCATCCTTTACACGCATCTGATGATATCCTGAACGCAAGTCTATCTTTGAGAACCAACTTGCACCCTTCAGTTGATCGAATAGGTCATCAATCTGCGGGAGAGGATGGCGGTTCTTTATTGTCACTTTGTTTAACTGACGATAATCGACGCACAACCGCAAACTGCCATCAGCCTTTTTTACAAACAAAACTGGTGCACCCCACGGAGACACACTAGGCCGAACAAAACCACACTGCAACATACCGTCGAGCTGAATACGTAGCTCTCGTAACACAGAAGGGGCCATCCTATATGGAGACATAGAGATAGGAGACGCTCCTTGTTGTAGCTCGATCCCAAACTCGATCTCTCGTCGAGGGGGTAAGGATACAACCTCTTCTGGAAAGACGTCAGGGTACTCCTCTACGACCCTAGGAAACGCTAACTGTTGAACCTCTGAAGAACTCAGCGTCATCCCAGCCATCATGGATGATAAGGATGGAACTCGTCTATGACTCATCCGAGGATCTCTCTCACCAACAAACACCACTTTCTCTCCATCTTCATCAAAGAAAACGACCTTCTTCCTGTATAAATCCACAACATCTTGCACCGAATACAACCAATCCATGCCAAGTATGACATCATATGGTTGTATTAGCAAACATAAGAAATCTCCCCAAGAGCGGTGTTGCCCCAACACTAGCTCACAGTCTCTACATACTTCAAACAAGTCAGCTCGACCTCCAACTGGCGTAGTCAACGCCAAGGGAACTGGAAGCCTCTCTACCTCAAGTCCCAAAGCATGGACAAGGGTAGGTGATATGAAGGAGTGTGTTGCTCCTGAATCAAACAAGGCATACACCAAGGTATAAAACAAGCAAAGGGTACCTCGAACGACATCTGGCTTGCCTGGGGCTGGTAACGCTAGAGCATGAAGCTGACCACGACCTCCTCCATGGCCTCTCTGACCCTGATGACGACCACCACCACAGCCGCGCTCTGCTCTCTGAGGACGGGGAGCATCATGGGGCTGTCCTCTGCCTGCTCCATCTACCCTTTGCTGATCTAAAGCTGGTGCAACCTGCTGCTGCTACCTCGGCTGGAACTGCCTCAACGAAGGAACCTGGAGTGGAGTGCCTGGTGCATGATGGCTGCTCTGAAATGTCGGGCACTCCCGGTGCTGATGACCACGACCAACATAAGAAAAACAAGCGGCTGATCCCTTGGCATAGGCCTGAGAGTTGCTGCCTCCGGAGAAACGAGATGGGAAGCGCTGGGACCTACCCCCAGGTGAACAGAAACTCTTCTGTCCTGAAAACCGGGAACCTCGGACCACAGCTCTTCTTCGTGACGAATCATGACGATTCCCCTCTCGTGACGATCCTGCCCTGGCCAAAGTCCTCTCAACAACCTCTGCCCTCACCAGCACCTCAAGATATGTCTTTAGCATAAATGGGGTGACCTGGCGCTGGATCTCTGGATGCAAAGCCTCCTCGAAATGCCCCGCCCTGGCCTCATCATCTGGTAACAGGTCTGAAGCATATCGTAGAAGGTTCTTGAAATGGATTCCAAACTCTCGAACACTGGAGCTCCCGTGTCGAAGGGTAAGAAGCTCCTGGCGACTAGACGCCTTCGTAGTTGAAGAAAGAAACTCGACTCTAAACCTGTCTCAAAACTCCTCCCATGAGATTGCTGACTCCTCACGATCACCGAGGAACAAGAACCACCACTTCCTCGCTGCTCCATGCAGCATCGTCACAACCAAGGACACCCAGTGTTCCTTCTGAGAACGAGTCGAACTGAAGCCTATCTCGATCTCCTCCAACCAGTCTTCTGTGACTGCATCTGAAACGGATCCCTCGTACTTCTGTAGACTCGGGCACTGAAACTCTCGAAGTTTCATCCTCCAAGTGTCATCGTCGTCAACCTCTACTCGGCGACGATCTGTTGGAACAGCCTTATGGGAATCTTCTGCGCAAACCTGACGAGGACGTCGACCTGGAGCCATACCAGCAAAATAACAACTGTTAGAGCTCCTAAGCCTGGAATATGGAAGACTCAACATTAATTAATTAATTGTTTTCTTTTATTTATTTTAGGTTACCTATCCCACGTTCTACCCATTCAAACACATGCGCAAAGAATAATGATGCATGATCCTTTCCTAGGTCTCTACCCTGCAACCGATATCACTTTGTTTAGTATCCATCATATGATTAAAGGTTTGTGCAACAGATCATAGGGGGCCCTAAACGCCTATGTCTCTGCCGGTCTCCAGTGTTTACCCCACTTTCTAAACATGAATGACATCGTTGCCCTACCATCCCATGCATCCTCACCTGTTCCTAACTCCAAACTCCATCCTATCCCTCAACCAGACCTCTGATACCACTCTCTCACGACCCCCTCCCCACAAAGTGTACCCCTCCTGGGCCAGAAATGTGAAAAGGGAGATAATGACCCCCGAGTCCCGCCTCCAGTAGGCCCCGGGTTGGAGACTAGCACCGAGGGTATAATAACATACAAATGGGAGGCATTACCCTCTAAGAGAACACATGCAGAAGAGATATATAGAATAGACTCCAATCAACTCCAACTTAGAACTGAGATATAAAAGGAAACCAAGTACATATATGAAATGTCATGCAAAAGTACTACAACTGAAAGGGGGAAAACTCAAAGTACCCAAAAGAAAGTGAAACGGCAGCGACCACAAGCCTGAACAGCTCCTCCTCCAACCGCAAGCTAGTAGTAACCAGCTTGATCTCGAACCTGCTCCAAGTGACCTGAAAAACAGTTTATATATACATAGGGTGAGTATAATAGTATACTCAGTAGGATCCTCCTCATGACTCTCGTTCAAAAGTAAAGAAAGCATGTTAAAGACCAGTGAACAACAAGTGAAACTAACTCGTTACCTAAACAGGTATACTAAGTTCCCAACCTCACCATGGCTACTCTCACCAAGTAACGCATACAATAATATAGAATATAGTAAAGAATATCAAGGGTACCCCACTACCACTTCCCCACTGGTTTGCCGCTTTGACCCAACGACATACGTCATGTGCATCTCTCTCCAAAGGCTTGCCCACAGACACATGGGCTATGCTCCACAATCTGCACCTCGTGCACCACATAGGCTTGCCCGCAGACACCTGGGCGAAGCACCACAACGTCATCACAACCAAAAGTAACCAGGTAGTTTCTGGGAGCCACCACAGCCCGCATAATGTGTATCATACGTCGGGTATAATACCTAAAGCCATTACAGCCCATACTCCGAGTAAGGATCCTCAAGCCATCATAGCCTATACACATTACACCTATAGTATCCCATATGATACTATATCCAGAATATATGTGTGTGAATAACCACAAGCCATTACAGCCCTCTACACACATATATGGGGTAACTATCCGCTGTACCTCATGGAACTGGTATCTACCAAGAGAAGAGAGCGGGACCAAAGGGGGTAGTCAGCCATTCAACCTCCCATCAGAATGTTGGGGAAAACACTTCCCCAGGGCTCAGAATCCCTGGGGTGTCAGTTTCCCTTACCGACAGGGTGTAGTAGCGTATAGAAACACAAAAAGTACAAAATATATATAACTCAAAACCACACTATGGTCATTACCTAGTCATAGGCACAACTGCAGCTAACGTCTCTCAGACTCCAGGCTGCTACTTCTAAGACTAGGTATCCTATAAGCACACAACCATTTGAAGAGCTTTATTAGATTACTCCATTCTCATTTTATCAGTTCCACTGTACATTAATTAATTCTTTAAACATTAATTAACCATGTGAAATTTACCACATTAAACTAAATTGGCATCACATTCAAAAACTGCTCCTTTTTAGGATTCACATCACTATTAAATTCCAGTTTCTCCATCCCCGTGGATTATCACCATTTAAACAAACAATCATTATGGAATTACCTTCCCCATATTCCCATGAATTCTAGAAAAGCATCCTATGATACTAAACACAAAGGTCTCAACACGGTGAGTAGATATACTACCCGTCGAGTCTTTGACGCCTATAGCAAGAGCATAGACCCATCCTCCATCGTGAGGGTAAACACGGAAAGCACGTGGCATACCCCGCGTGTCTTCGCCTCCTTCGGAAAGAGGGTAAGCAAAACCAGCTGCCTCGAGCAGTGGGGAAAGTAATGCAAATAAACAACCAAACCAAACCACCAACATAAAACCATCACATTCATCTCATACCTTCATCCTTGGTGTCCTCCCCGACACCCACATGCATAAACCGATGCATCTCGCCACACTAGGCGTCATCTGCTGCCACAACCACAAGTCCCCATGCCTCCACATATCACAACAGCCATCCAGGCTCACATTAAATCACCAGCAGCAGGAAATCAAAGATCACAAAATGGGCTCTCGGCCCTTTAACAAGGCATTCAGCCTTCATACAAAATGAGCACTCAGAGCTCCAAACCACAAGGCATTCATCCTTACAAGCAAGCGGGTAACTCAGAACCCTTTTGAAATTATTGAAATAATAGTTCTTTAATCCATCTTGAATTAACAGATTCATTAACATGCCTCTTTATCTTTAGCCAATTATTTAACAAATAATTCCTGCTTTAAGTTATTTATCAATTTCCATCATAAACGAGCAACTAATTAAAGGAAAACATAGATATCACTCTATCTAGGAAAACATGAGGAAAACCGTTATCACGGTACAAAGCAACAACATGCGATCAACCAATTCTTTTAATCCGGTTCAAGTATTTAATTAGGTCAATTTCATTGTGATCCAAAAGGCTAAATCATGGTAATTCTACGATTGCACATACACAATTAGAGAAGACATGAATCCCCTACCTCGAATAGTTCTTGACATCCTTTATCCACACAACGGGTCACAATACTCTTCTCCTCACGACAGCTGCATCCACCGGAGGATGCCACGATACGACAGTACCAACCAACCCCAAGAAAACCCATTAGAACCATGGAGATTACATGCTAATATGGAAGGAAGAATAAGAGAAGGTGATCCCCGAAGGAACAATGATAAAACATACCTTATATGGAAGAACTATCGACACAACTTGGTTGCATCAAACAGAGCGGAACTGATCCGAGTAACGTTTGATTGTGAAACTCCTACGGGAATGATTGCAAGGTTCTAGCGTCTCGTAGATGAGAACCAGGAGGAAGAACAACGAAGAATGATATCTCGTTCCCTTTAAAAAATAAATTAGAGAGGTGACGGTTTAAGATCCTATTTATTCTCCATTAAAAACGGATCGCATTAACCCACACGGTTTGACCAAGTAAAAACATCCCGGCCTTAGGAATAATTAATATAGGATTTATGGCCTTTGAATCGGCCTTAAAGTCCTTAAAATAAGGTTTTAAAAGTATTTTATGTCAATGAAAACGTCAAATTTGCGAAGCTGGAAACACTCTTCACATACTGAAAATTTGGGAAAGTATAGAATCGGTAGCTCTCATGAAGTCTGGAAACACTGTTCAAGTCCCCCGATAGAAGGTCACTGATAGAACCTCACCGATAGGAACACTGTTCAAGTCTACCGATAGAAGTCCACCGATAGAACCTCACCGATAGAAACACTGTTCAAGTCTACCGATAGAAGTCCACCGATAGAACCTCACCGATAGAAACACTGTTCACCTACCGATACTGTTCATAAAACTGGAAACACTGTTCCCAGAACTAGAAATTTGGAAAAGTGTTAGCCGAGCTACTGCTAGACTACGGCTACCAGTATACCGAGCTACCAGTATTACACGGCTACCGGTAACCGAGATACTGGTAAGCGGTGGCTACCGGTAGGCTGAGCTACCGGTAGGCAGCAGCTACCGGTAGGCTGAGCTACCGGTAGGCAGAAGCTACCGGTAGGGCGAGCTACTGGTAGGCAGCAGCTACTGGTAGACCGAGCTACCGATAGGCAGCAGCTACCGGTAGACCGAGCTACCGGTAGGCAGTAGCTACCGGTAGACCGAGCTACCGGTAGGCAGTAGCTACCGGTAGACCGAGCTACCGGTAGGCAGCGGCTGGGGGATAAGTCACTTTGACCTCCCGGAACACCTCTAACACCACATTTTCACAAAGTAATGGACCAGGGAGGTTTGTGCCATTAAAAAATTTAAATGACTAGTAACCATCATAAACATTGATTATAAAGTAGTTATATAATAAAAAATTATATTAATAATTTATGGAAAAAAGATAAAGCCCATTTCACATTAAATGGGGATTTAATGGATTCAACTAGTGGAAAGATACCATATGAACACCATTTATCATTACATTTGAGCATGATTGTAAAATGAATCATAATAAAGGTGTGAGTTCAGATTCCATGTGAGGGTAAATATTAGAGATATGTAGGTATAAAAAGCATCAGGGTATGATAATATGATCATAACATTTGATTATAAAACCATATATATCAATGTTCCTATACAAGAGTCATGGAATAAATATTAGTGTTTAATAAAACATGTATAATAATTGTATGATGCAAATATAACATGAATCCATAGTGTAGGAATATGATATGGAACTATGGAAGAAAAAAAATCATATAAAAGGACTTCCATAATAGTTAAGGATTAATACTAATGCCATATTTGTGAAAAATGTCCATTATTGAACCAAATTCACAACACATTCCATACATGTATTCTCAAACTGGGTTCACATCTTGTTACAATCTAGTATTATTGAACTGAGTTCGCATCCTATTCCCTCACATTATTAGTTAACAAGTATCACCTATCATTCTGGATATATACTACTGATCTACGATCACATCATGATCCAACATTCTATTTTTGAACTGGGATCACATCTAATTCAATTCCTATATTACTGAACTGGGTTTACTTCATTTTACATCCATTTTTATGGAATTGGGTTCATTTCCCATTCTCGTCCTATATTACCAAATCGGGTTCACATCACATTCCAATCAGATATTTCTGAACCAAGATCAATACTCATTCTAGGCCTATCATACTAAACTGGGTATAATCCTTATTACAAACCTATCATACTCATGTGATATAAATTTTTAGCCAATGCATTTCAGGGATATATTATTTCGATCATTCAAATAATAAAATCATATATCCCTTTGAGAAAAAATAATAATACAATCCTCATATAAATACCCATAAAATGAGATGGGTTTAATAAATAAACTTTCATAACCCTCCAACTAAAATGGATATTATAAACACTTCATAATATAATAACTACTAGAAAACATATTTTCTTAACAATAGTTTCATAATTTAATATCCCTTGAAAAAAGTTGTTTTCATAATAATTTTATTAGGGAATAACCCATGCTAAGAAACACATCTTATAAACAACATGTCATCAAATTAATTCACTGTTCCTTAAAAGAAAAACAATGGTACCCTTTGATCATAATAATAGTAATTCATAAACTAAAACATAGTATGTAATCGCATAAGGAATACTATTTTGAATGATCATTAAAAAAAGTCATCTATAAAATAATCATTAAACATTTTAAAGTCTCCCATACCACTTTTTAACATTTGAATCAATATTTCCATAATTTAAAAACATTACAGAAAACGTTTAAAATAATTAAAATACTTTTATTCATGATATAACATGTCAAACAACTGTATATACACTTCATAAAGTACTATAGGTTCATATCATAAAATGTTTGTTAGAAACAGAAAATTGAGATAAAAATTAATTACATATTTAGTAATATTATAATTGTAATCCCTATGAAAGAAAATCTATGGAAAAATGTAATATCATGATATAAATTAAATTAACAATATAAAACTCCATAAGGAATTATATACATGACACAATAATAAGAAGTGATTATAATAGAATATATCTAATAGAAATTAAAGATATATGAGAAAACCCATACCATTAGCCTTATCTCTATTCATACACATTAAAAATCATATATATGAATTATTAGATTACTAAAAATCTATCTAAAAACCATATTATTATATATAATTTTGTGACCCATCCTAGAGGGGCTCATGCCGTGACTACCCCAATCATGCCTCCAATGGTCCAGGGGATGGTTAATAGCACCGAGTAGGCATATCCCATAAATGGGTGTCATTATCATAAAGTAACTAATTGAATGAAAACATCTCCATGAAAAGTATGATGAAATGTAAAAAAATTAGTAACAAATGCATGAAAACCACTAAATTCCAAACTACAGAACAATAATGAATAAACTAGAACATAAATGGGACCAAAAAAGGGCCACCATGAACAGTATGTATCCCCAAGTCATTCATTTAATTTATGTGGTACTATGAATGTCATATGAAACAAATATAGGACACTCCTTGGTAAGTATGGTAACACAAGGCATCGCCTAGTCTTGGTCTACCTAGAAATAAGTTGAAAGGTCCATCATGTGCACAAGACTCAACACGTGCGGGAAAACCCCATGCAAGGGAGTGTAAAAAATACTCAGTAGGATACCCCGAATCCTAAAAAAATACAATAAATGAAATAATACAAATTAAATACAATGAAATAATAAAACAATGAAGATAATTACATGAAGTAATACAACCACCAAAAAAAATACAACAGATCCAGTTGAGAATTCCACAGAGGAGTGCCACATTACAATAACGAATAAATGTTACAAATATAAATACTATACATTAATAATAAAAATGAATACCACACATGAACACCACAAATGTATAAGGCCCCAGCCTTAATCCTTACTTAATCTTGAGTTATTACAAGATTACACATTGAGGATCTTTTCAGGTTTAGAGTTTTAGAGAATTAGATCATAAAACATGCTTTACATTCCGCATTTAAACAAAGTGGTTACATAAAAGATAGTATTCATTTTTCCCATTGATGGAAACATATTTAATATAAAACATGGATTCTTTCTTGACACTTCCTTGACACTATCATCACATCATGTACCTTTTCCTTGACCTGTGAAAATCATTTCAAAAACTTGGGATGAGCATAAAAAGCTCAGTAAGGGATATGAAAATATGGAAAGGAAACATGAGTACATGTATACATAAGAATCAAAGAAATCATAATTTACTCATAAAACATAATCACTTTAACATACCTCATCAAATCATGAATAAATCATAGAAATCATAAGACATAAAGGTATCTTGAGGCATTCATAACATTCTTACGTAGGGAGTAACCCTCTTGGTTACAGATGTAATACCCATCACAATATATTCCCTAAATCTCTTCGGAGAAACCTTAAAATTTAACTCCTTCATGTTACCCAATGCATTGGAGATCTATATCGGGCTAACCCGCCCTTAGTTTATCATGAAACTACCCGTCTTCATAATAATTCCCAAGAACCACAACATAATCGTATTACATAAAACATGCATAAAGGAAACATCCACCTTTCAATCACAAGATATCAATACAACACATTGATATGAACACATTATGAAAACCATTTTCAATACCAAAATAAAATAAAAGTAAAACATGGTATTTATTTTTCTTTTTAAAAAAAGGTTTGACTTGTAGAGGAATCTGAAACTCAAATAATGGTCACGGTGGTGGAGAAGTCATTATCGCCGCATACGTACAAAAAGAACATTACCTTTTTTCATTTAGTAAAACACTTCGTATAAAAAAGATTAATTTTGGATAAACATAAAATTCAAATGGGTTTATACACCTTATAAAAGAAGGTTGTGTATAAAACAAAATATGCCTCAATGAATGGAGATTGAGACGAAGTCCCATACCTCGGGCCCGACTTGACTCGATCATTATTTAACCTCCTGGATAATAAACATGAGTTAATTTATAATTGCTTAAGAACCTTTTTCAAGTTCATTATTGCTTTTATATCACTTATTACCTTGTCATGAACACTATGCAATTATTTAAGTTAATAACGGTCGTTTTAACGATCATTGGTACTTGAGTCAAAAATATGCTCTTTATAATTACAAGTTGTTCACGTATCCATTATATCCAGAGTTATACTCATGATGTATATATCATATAGATCATATATATCCAGTATATACATGCATTTATAATATTACATAACGTTTAGAGGTAAGAAATGAAATGTACCGTTCATGGAGACGGTAAGCCGTACTTACGCATAAACGCTACTTTCATTTATATTTCATATTTTATGAAATGGAATCATAATGAAATAAAGGTATATTATAATTCCAGTATAATATCATATATAATACCATTAATTAAATCCTTTATACTTCCCACATATGGAATTAACGAAATCAAATCACTTTGAGGGGACGGTAGTCCTCACTTCCTAAAATGAAGATATCGCGTACACCCATAATGGAAGCCAAAAAGGTATTCCATAAATGAAAAATAAAGAAACTTAAGGAAAGAATAAACATATCATATATCATATATAAATATAGTGACATCTTAATGGCCACCATTGAAGGTGTTAGAAGAATACTGAACAATCATCGTTTCGTGAGGCAGAAATTCTCCATCCACGGAAACAATATCTTCATTAAACATTAGATGTAGGTGTGTGTAAGTGTAGCTCGAATAATTCTTATAAAAACATCATTTTATATGGAAGATACTGGTGTTGCTACAACGGAAATGAATAAAAAGAGTTTAGGGGGTTGGAGAAGCAAAATAAAACAAAAGAACGTAAGTGAAGACATTACCTTAAAAACGGGTAACTCTTTTTGATTTGAGATCAAAGGCATCCTTGGGAGGACTTATGACAAATGTGAGGCATCTAGGAGTAAGAGAGGTATGTGGAGAGACAAAATGGGCAGGGGATGGCCGATCTAAAGGCTTTTGAAGTGTGGGTAAGGTGGTAGAGGTGGGGGCCTTTTATAAGAGGAGAGGAGGGGCACTCTTGGAAAGTAAAGAAATGTTACTTTATTTTAAAATGTGTTTCGGATTTAAAAGGTCCCACATAGATATAATTAGAGGATAAGGTGATATGGGTTCGAAATATACCCATCCAATAGGTTTTTTACAAGTGTAGGTCTTATATTTTACATTATCTTTTCATTTTATTTAAATCGTTAAATAATGAGGTAATCGCTGCATCATCATGATGTCATAAATAATTTAATTTATCTAATGTCTAAAAATTATAAAAAAATACTATGATGTAGGAAATATTTTTATCTTTCCAATTACTATTTATAGTCAAAAATATGACTTGTATAACCCCATTTAAAAATTGTTTTTGTAAAACAACTCATGTTTGTGACATTTTTACTTTAACATTAAATAAAAAGATATTAATGTAATTTTCCTTCCAAAGTGGCTACATGGGGTCCCCAAGTTGACCCATGGATTTTCTTGGTCGGACATGAAACATCCAATAAGGGTATGACATGTGTCAAGCTCATCTAATATTATTAAAACATTATTTTTACCTTAAACTACACTAATTACCTCTAATCGCGATTACAAACATAAAAGTTACTATTCACCAAAAAATTATTTTAATCCCATTGAACCAAATTTTACATCTTAATTAAAAAAATTTATGTTGGATTTTTGAAATTCAAAACACAGAAGTGGTGATGTTTCATTTAAACGGAAAATCATTTTTTTTAGTACCACTTAGTGGTTTCACTATTCATCAAAAATTGAAGTTTTTCAGAAAAATACCAAAACATCACCCTAAGCTATATTTGATATTACGAATTTAAAAATGATGTCTATTTTACAAAATTAAAAACATATAATTTACATTAATTAATTTAATAATTAATTCCCATTGTCTGAGCAAATAGCGTGTTTTTATGAAACAATAAGTAGAAAAAGATTGATACTAGTTTAAGTCCAATTTCAAAGTGAAATTAATTAAAATGCCCTCTATTGAATTAAATGGTAAAAATATATTCTAATTGAAAATTAAAACCAATTCAAAAGATAATCTAACCATATAATTAAATTAGATGAAAAAGCATTTTTGATGTAAAATGCAGTATTTTTTCACTATTCATTAAAAAATGAACATTGTCAGAAAAATACCAAAAATTTATCAAATGTAAATTACAATGTACCAATCATAAATAATATGTTTATTTTTGACAAATAGATCTTATAAAATTGTCAAAAGTTTGATTTAAAAAATGGTTTGGCCTCAAAAGGCATGAAAACAATCTTTTAAAAAATATCAGTGTATTCCATGCTTAAGATTGGATTTATTCTCATTTTAAGCCTTTAAAACACTATATAATTCATAAATAGACATAGATAAAAATATCTACCATTCATTACTTACTTGGGATGTTACATTCTTCCCCCCTTTAGAAAATTGTGTCCCCGCAAATTATTTACTTATCGAATAAGTGGGGGTATTTAGCCCTCATTGCATTTTCAGATTCCCATGTTGCCTCTTCAACCATGTGGTTTTTTCACAAAACCTTTACCTGATGAATCAACTTATTCCATAACACTCCCTCCATGTGGTCAAGAATCTAGACAGGTTGTTCCTCCTAAGATATGTTCTCTTCCAACTGAACTACCTCTGGACTCAAAACATGAGATGGATCTGGCATGTACTTCCTTAATATTGAAACATGAAAAACATTGTGTACTTGAGATAAACTCGGAGGTAAATCCACTCGGTAAGCAACTGATCCAACTCTCTCCAGAATTTCATATGGTCGAATGAACCTTGGACTCATCTTTCCTTTCTTACCAAATCGCATCACATTTTTCCATAGTGAGTCTTTGAGAAAAACATGATCACCTACCTCGAAAGATAGATCCTTCCTCCTGTTGTCTGCATAACTCTTCTGCCTGCTCTGAGTTGTTCTCATGTGTTTCTGTAGCAGCTGAACTTTTTCTGCCAATTCTTCTACCAATTCTGGTCCCATTATCTTCCTTTAACCCACTTCATCCCAGAAAGCTGGAGTTCGACACCACTTATCATATAATGCCTCAAATGGTGCCATCTATATACTGGAATGAAAACTTCTATTATAAGAAAATTCAACCAAAGAAAGATGTTGGTCCCAACTTCCCTGATAATCCATCGAACAAGCACGTAGTATATCCTCTAAAGTCTGGATCGTTCATTCTAACTGCCCATGTGATTGAGGATGAAAAGATGTACTAAAATTTAATTCAGTACCCAACGACGTCTGAAGACCCTTCCAAAAGTTAGAAGCAAACCTAGGATCACCATCAAATACAATGGAGAGAGGAACTCCATGTAACCTGAATATCTCTTTAAGATACAAACGGGAAAGTTGATCTAGAGAAAAAGTATCTCATATATCATGGAAATGAGCATATTTAGTCAAGAGATCAACAATAACCCAGATTGCATTATTACCTCGAGATGTGTTCAGTAATACCACAACAATGTCCATGGATATATTTTCCCATTTCCACTCTAGCACTGGTAAAGGCTGAAGCATCCCTTTCGGTAACTGCCGCTCTTCTTTAACCTGCTGACAAGTCAAACCCTTCATAGAAAAATCAGCAATATCTCTTTTCATCCCTTCCCACCAGTAATACTCCCGCAGATATCTGTACATCTTAGTACTGCCAGGATGAACTGAAAACGGAGAACTATGAGCTTCACATAAAAACTCTCTCTTCAACTGTGAATCACAAGGAACACACAATATCTTCCCAAGTCTCAAAACACAATCGTTATCAATGATGAATTCAGGCAACATACCCTTCTGAACAAGCTCTACCTTTTTCTATAACTCACTATCTTTCTTCTGTGCTTTCTTGATTCTGTCTGATAGAGAAGATTTCACTGATACCTGAAACAAAACAGAAGAACATCCTGCACCAAAAACTTCTTTTCCAAATTTCATCAAATCCTCAACCAAAATATCACGTTCCAAACGCAACATTGTTAATGAAGCATTACTTTTTCGACTCAAAGCATCGGCCCCTTTATTTTCTTTTCCAGGATGGTAATGAATTATACAATCATAATCCTTGATTAATTCTCGCCATCTCCTCTATCTCATTTTCAATTCTTTCTAAGTGAATATATACTTTAAAATTTTGTGATCGGTATATATTTCACACTTTACTCCATACAAATTATTCCACCAAATTTTTAGAGCTAAAACTACAGTAGCTAATTCCAAGTCATGTGTAGGGTAATTTACCTCATGAGTTTTCAACTGTCGTGAATCATAAGCAATTACCTGATCATTCTGCATTAGGACACAACCAAGTCCTTTCAATGAAGCATCACTGTAGATAACAAACTCACCATTCCTGTAAGGTAGTGCAAAAACTGGAGCATTAACCAATCATCTTTTCAGTTCCGGAAAACAATCATCACAATCTTTTGTCCAGATAAACATAACACCCTTCCGATTTAGCTTATTCATTGGACTAGATAACCGTGAAAAATTTCTAACAAAACTTCGGTAATATCCTACCAAACCAAGAAAGCTATGAATCTTAGTGACATTTTTCGGTCTTGTCCATTCTTCAACAACCTTTGTTTTTGTAGGATCAATAGTTATCCCATATTTAGAAACAATATGACCAAGGAAAGAAATTTGTTGCAACCAAAAGTCACACTTGCTGTATTTCCCATATAATTTCTTTTCATTAAAGGTTTTCAAAATAACCCTTAAATGTCTTTCATGATCCTCTTTAGATTTATAAAACACCAAAATATCATCAATGAAAACCACCAAAAACTTATCCAAGAACTCATGGAAAATTCTATTCATTAAGTCCATGAATATAGCAGGTGCATTGGTTAGCCCAAAAGGCATTACTACTAATTCATAATGGCCATATCTTGTACGAAATGCAGTCTTTAGAAAATCTTCTTCATTTACCTTCATCTGATGGTACCCCGATCTCAGGTCAATCTTTGAAAAATACTGAGCTCCCTGGAGCTGATCAAACAAATCATCGATATGAGTAAAAGGATATTTGTTCTTAACAGTGATGTTATTCAAGGCTCTATAATCAATGTAAATTCTCATTGAACAATATTTATTTTTTAAAAATAATATAGTAGCACCCCATGGTGATGTGCTAGGTCGAATGAAACCTTTCTCTAATAAATCTTAAAATTTCTCCTTCAACTCTAAAAGTTCAGTTTGAGCCATTAGATAAGGGGGTTTTGAAATTGGCTTAGCATCATGAACTAAGTCAATAGTAAATTCAACTTCCCGATCTGGTATTATTCCAGGAAACTCATCATGAAAAACATGAGGATACTTATTTACCATTGGCACATCATTAATCTGAATAGTTCCTTTGTTTTCAACGATGTGTGGAAGGTAACATTCATTTCCATCTTTTTCAAGTTTCTCGGCCTCTTGATAAGTTATCAACAGTAGGGGTTCATTCTTGTACACAAACTGAAAGTCTTTATGAAAAGAAACTTCTTTATCTCTACAGTCAATCTTAGTATGGTAAATATAGAGCCAATCCATACCCAGGATAACATCAAACTCTACTAGAGGTAAGACAATAAGGTTTGCAAGTAGGTTCTTTCCACAGATAAGGATAAGGAGATTCTTATAAATTCATTTTTCCTCAACATTTTCCCCAGGTGTTTTTACCACAAGTTCAGGAGTCATTTATTGGGATGGTATTCCCATTTTACTAGAAAAGTTTTCAGAGATGAAATAATGTGTAGACCCCGAATCAGACAACACACTGGCATAGTCTGAAAAAATAAACAAAGTACCTGATACAACTTCATTTGATGGCCTGACATCTACTAAAGTAGTTGCAAAGGATTTCACCACCCCTTTCTTCTTGTAGTCTATCTGCTTCCCATCACTCGAGCTCTTTGTTGGATGCTCATTTGCATAGTGACCCATCTCATTACACTTAAAACATTTCACTAACTGTAAATCAAATTTGGTCTTACCATCACCTTGATCTTTTTCAGTGCAATCATGAGCCTTATGTCACATCTTACCACATCGGTAGCACTTTATAGAATTCAAAAGACATTCCCCAGCATGCCTTTTACCACATTTATCACAAACTAGAAACATAGTTTTCTTACCGTCAGACCTTTTTGAAGAATTATTTCCATTCTCCTGCCACCTCGGTCTCTTCTTCTGCTGCTTGTTATAGAACAATTGATCATCAACAAAATCCATTTCCACATTCTCAGCACATCGAACACGCTTTTCATAACTTTTGAACTCACTTGAAGATAAAGGCCTTTGATATTTTGGCTTTAATCCTGAGTAAAAATGATTGATTTTACTATCAAGGTCTCGGATAAAATTGGGAGCATACCTTTCCAATCGAGTGAACCTTTCTTCATAGGCAGCCACTGAGTCCTCCTCTTTCCTCAATTCCAGGAATTGATTTTCCATCCTAAGTCGAAAAACCTTAGGAAAATACTTCTCAAGAAACATATCTTTGAATTCATCCCAGTCGAGAGCATCAATATCATCAGCGTCCCTGATATTTTTAACCATCGACCACCACTGATCTGCTTCACCCTCCAAATGGTAAATAGTAAGACTAACCTTTTGATTGTCTGAACACCCCAGGACATCGAAAATCTTCTCTAGTGATTTAATCCACCCTTCAGCTAGCATAGGTTCTGATGATCCTCTGAATGATGGGGGATGTTCCCTCATGAAATTTTCCACCACTGACAAGTTCCTCTGTAGTTGATCTGGCTGATCTCTTGCATGGATACCGCCATCATTTATCGCTTGAGTCAACTCTGCCATTACTGCAACAAACTGTTCATTTCCAATTCTGACCATATCAGGATGCTGATTCAGAAGGTTATTTCTTTCTGTATGCCTTCCTAGCACTCCTTCCATGTTTCCTCTGCAGAAAACCATTCTGAACAAACATGTCTTAGATGAAGCAACATGGTAATCTTCAAATTCTATATCATTTCAATTTGACCATAAAAAAATATTTTTGGATAATCATTTAATAAAATTCTAACTCCTAAAGTTATCTAAACTGGCCTCTGATACCAACTATATGGTGCCAGCCTTAATCCCTACTTAATCTTGAGTTATTACAAGATTATATATTGAGGATCTTTTCAGGTTTAGAGTTTTAGAGAATTAGATCATAAAACATGCATTACATTTCACATTTGAACAAAGTGGTTACATAAAAGATAGTAATAATTTTTCCCATCGATGGAAACATATTTAATATAAAACATGGATTCTTTATTGACTCTTCCTTGACACTATCATCACATCATGTACCTTTCCCTTGACCTGTGAAAATCATTTCAAAAACATGGGATGAGCATAAAAAGCTCAGTAAGGGATATGAAAATATGGAAAGGAAACATGAGTACATGTATACATAAGAATCAATGAAATCATACTTTACTCATAAAACATAATAACCTTAACATACCTCATCAAATCATGAATAAATCATAGAAATCATAAGACATAAAGGTAACATGAGGCCTTCATAACATTCTTACGTAGGGAGTAGCCCTCTTGGTTACATTTGGAATACCCATCACAGTATATTCCCTAAATATCTTTGGAAAAACCTTAACGTTTAACTCCTTCGCATTACCCAATGCATTAGAGAGCTATATCGGGCTCACCCGCCCTTATTTTATCACGGAACCACCCGTCTTCATAATAATGCCCAAGAACCACAACATAATCGTATCACATAAAACATACATAAAGGAAACATAACATTTAAAACTTTTAATCACAAGATATCAATACAAAACATTGACATAAAAACATTATGAAAACCATTTTCAATACCAAAATAAAATAAAAGTAAAACATGGTATTTATTTTTCTTTTTTTTAAAATGTATGGCTTGTAGAGGAAGACGAAAATCAAATAATGGTCACAGCGGCGGAAAGTCATTGTCGCCGCATACTTACAAAAAAAACATTCCCTTTTTTCGTTTAGTAAGATGCTTCATATAAAAAGTATTCCTTTTGGATAAACGTAATAGTAAAAGGGTTTTATACACCATATAAAATAAGGTTGTGTATAAAACAAAATATGCCTTAATGAATGGAGATTGAGATGAAGTCCCATACCTCAGGTCTGACTTAACTCAATCGTTCTTTAACCTCCTGAATAATAAACTTGAGTTAATTTCAACTTGATTAAGAACCTTTTTCAAGTTCATTATTCCTTTTATATCACTTATTACCATGTCATGAACACTATGCAGTTATTTAAGTTAATAACGGTCGTTTTAACGATCATTGGTACTTGAGTAAAAAATATGCTCTTTATAATTACAAGTTTTTGATGTATACATTATATACAGAGTTATACTCAAGATGTATATATCATATATATCATATATATCCAGTATATACATGCATTTATAATATTACATAACGTTTAGAGGTAAGAATTGAAATGTACCGTTCATGGAGACGGTAAGCCGTACGTACGCAAGAACGCTACTTTCATTTCTATTTCATATTTTATGGAATGGAATCATAATGATATAAAGGTATATTATAATTCCTGTATAATATCATATATAATACCATTAAATAAATCCTTTATACGTCCCACATATGGCATTAACGAAATCAAATCACTTTGAGGGGGTGGTAGTCCACACTTCCTAAAATGAAGATATCGCGTACACCCATAATGGAATCCATAAACGTATGCCATAAATGAAAAATACATAATCTTAAGGAAAAAATAGACATATTATATATCATATATAAATATAGTGACATCTTAATGGCCACCGTTGAAGGTGTTAGACGAATATTGAACAATCATCGTTTCGTGAGGCAGAAATTCGCCATCCACAGAAACAATATGTTCTTTAACTATTAGATGTAGGTGTGTGTAAGTGTAGCTTGAATACATCTTATAACAACATCCTAGTATATGGAAGATATTGTTGTTGCAACAAAATAAATGAATAAAAAGAGTTTAGGGGGTTGGATAAGAAAAATTAAACAAAAGAACACAAGTGAAGACATTACCTTAAAAACGGGTAACTGTTTTTGATTTGAGCTCAAAGGCTTCCTTGGGAAGACTTCTGCCCAATGTGAGGCATTTAATAGCAAGATAGATATGTGGAGAGACAAAATGGACAAGGTTTGGCCGAGCCAAAGGGTTTTGAAGTGTGGGTAAGGTGGTAGAGGTGGGGGCCTTTTATAAGAGGAGAGGAGGGGCACTATTGGAAAGTAAAGAAATGTTACTTTATTTTAAAAAGAGTATCGGATTTAAAAGGTCCCACATTGAAATAATTCGAGGATAAGGTTATAAGGGTTCTAAATATACCCATACAATAGGTTTTTGACAATTTTAGATCTTATATTTTACATTATCTTTTCATTTTATTTAAATCGTTAAATAATGAGGTAATCATTGCAACATCATGATGTCATAAATAATTTAATTTATTTAATGTCAAAAAATTATAAAAAAACTAATATGATGTAAGTAATATTTTTAGATTTCCAATTACTATTTATAGTCAAAAATATGACTTGTATAACCCCATTTAAAAATTGTTTTTGTAAAAAAACTCATGTTTGCGACATTTTTACTTTAACATTAAATAAAAAGATATTAATGTAATTTTCCTTCCAATGTGGCTCCATGGTGTCCCCAATTTGACCCATGGATTGTCTTGGTCGTCCATGACACATCCAATAATGGTAGGACATGTGTCAAGCTCATCTCATATTATTAAAACATTATTTTTACCTTAAACTACACTAATTACCTCTAATCGCGATTACAAACATAAAAGTTACTATTAATCAAAAAATTATTTTAATCCCATTGAACCACATTTTAATTCTTAATGAAAATCATGTATGTCATATTTTCGAAATTCAAAACACAGAAGTGGTAAAGTTTCATTTAAACAAAAAATCAGTTTTTTATGTACCACTTAGTGGTTTCACTATTCATCAAAAATTGAAGTTTTTCAGAAAAATACCGAAACTTCACCCTAAGCTATATTTGATATTCCGAATTCAAAAATGATTTATATTTTAAAAAATTAAAAACATATAAGTTACATTAATTAATTTAGTAATTAATTCCCGTTTTCTGAGCAAATAGCGTGTTTTTATAAAACAATATGTAGCAAAAGATTGACACTAGTTTAAGTCCAATTTCAAAGTGAAATTATTTCCAATGACCACTGTTGAATTAAATGGTAAAAATATATTCTAATTGAACTTCAAAAATAAATTCAAAAGATAATCTAACCATATAATTAAATTAGATGAAAAATAAGTTTTGATGTAAAATGCAGTATTTTTTCACTATTCATTAACAAATGAACATTGTCAGAAAAATACCAAAAATTTATCCAATGTAAATTTCAATGTCCCAATCATAAATAATATGTTTATTTTGACAAATAGGGCTTATAAAATTGTCAAAAGTTTGATTGAAAAAATGTTTTTCCATCAAAAGGCAGTAAAACGATCTTTTAAAAATATCAGTGTGTTCCATGCTTAAGATTGGATTTATTCTCATTTTAAGCCTTTAAAACACTATCTAATTCATAAATAGACATAATTGAAAATATCTATTATTCATTAACTTAATTGGGATGTTACAATATGAATACTAGATAGGAATACCACATAGGAATAGAACACGTGAGTGCCACACCAGAATACCACACAGGAATATCACACATGAATGACACACAATAATTAGACATATGATTACCACATAGGAATACCAAATTGTAATTCCACATGAGAATTCCTTATATCGTTTTCACACAAGTACCCCACAGAGAAATACAACCCATGAATACCAAACATCAATTACACACAACGGTAACACACCTTAGTTCATAGTTAGATCTACCTATATTTATAACTACAATACATTAGAAGAATATCAATATACACTCTTTCCAATATACATAGTCTATGGGTAATTATCAACCACCTTCTATCCATAATATTCATCTTAAATCATAGTTATTCTAAAAGAAACCACACAACAATCCATGAGATCTTCATATACCCTTAAAATGTTGTCTACCACATTTTAGCCATTCCCTAATAAAAATGTACTGGTGAAGGAATATTTGTATACCCGAGAGAGGGGGAGATACCCAAATACACTGGGGGAAACCACATACCAAATCATGATCAATTAGAAATGTAGGGTTTCATTCCATGACTCACTTGGGGATATCAAAGACCACTCCCACACACTGTTGGGTATCAAATGTACCCGACCTATTCATCCCACAAGGTGGACGATCAACAACCTACTCATGGAGGATAACGGATTACACAAACATTACTAGGGGTGATTGAGGATTCCTCTCCAGTCCCATGAGATATTATAGATTCAATCTAGGACTCACCCTCTAGAAAGGACAATATTACAGTGATGTGGACCTAATACAAAACTAAAAACTTGAGTAAATAACCAAATTGAAAGTCTCAAGATATACTATACCAATATAATAGCAATAAATACAAATATAAATCAATGAATTTCATCATATATTGACAATTATTTTGAATGGTCATTTAAAACAATTCATTTGGAATATAATATTAAATCATTTCAAATTGTTCCATAACACTTTCAAAAACATGAATAATTGTAACACACCAAGCTTCCACAGTACGCTTCTCTTTGAATAATACAGTAGCGTATGTTGTACGCAACTTCTAGTTCTAACACACACCACAACCAATCAAACTAGTCGTTATGAATAGTAATACCTACTTTTTTAAATTTTATAAATTTTATCTCTCAAAATGGGATTCATTTTTGGATTCGGAATATCTCATTTACCCTAGGGTGAATGTTTTTAACTTTTCAGATAACTTTTATATTTTGATGAATAATGAAAATTACTAATTTTTAATTAAAAATAACTTTTTAAATAAAAATAATTAATAGTGATAAATTATACTATTTAGTGGTTTTAAGGTATAATTAGAATATAATTTTACCATTTTATCCAATGGTGGTCATTAGAATTAATTTCACTTTGAAATTAGATATAAACAATTGTCAATATTTTGATTGATATTGTTTATTAAAAACATGCTACTTGTTTTGACAACGGGAAATATTATAAAATTAATTAATGCAACTTATATTTTTGTAATTTTTTAAAATAGACATCATTTTTGATTTCACAATATCAATTATAGCTTAGGGTTAATTTTTGGTATTGTTCTGAAAAACATTGATTTTTGATGAATAGTGAAACCACTAAGTGGTAGTTAAAAAAACTGATTTTTCGTTTAAATGAAATTTTACCACCTCTGTGATTTTAATTTCCAAAATATGAAATACATAATTTTCATTAATTAAAATTTGGTTCATTTGGATTAAAATAATTTTTCATGAATAGTAACGTTTAAGTTCTATTAATCGCGATTAAAGGTAATTAGTGTAAATTAAGGTAAATATAATGTTATAATAATATGAAATTACCTATACACTTGTCCTGCCCTTATTGGGTGAATCATGGCCGACCAAGACAATGGTTCAACTTGGGGACCCCATGGAGCCACTTGGGTAAGAAAATTACATTAATAACTTTTTATTTAAAGTAAAAATAAAATTGTCACAAACATGTGTTGTTTTACTAAAAAAACTATTACATGGGGTTATATAAGTTAACATTTTGACTATAAATATTAAATGGAAAGATTAAAATATTTTCTAAATCATGGTATTTTTATAATAATTTTTAGACATTAAATAAATTAATTTTTTTATACCACCATGATGATGCAAAGATTACCTCATTAATTAATGAATAAAATAAAATAAAATGATAATCTAAAATCTAAGACTTAGACTTGTCAAAAATCTATAGGATGAGTATATTTAGAACCCTTATCACCTTATCCTAGAAATATATAATTTTAGTACCTTTGAAATCCTAAAATCACTTCATAATAATGTAACATTTCATGACCTTCCAAGAGTACCCCTCCTCTCCTCTTATAAAAGGCCCCCACCACTACCACCCAATTCAGACCTTCCAAGACATTTGGCTCGGCCAACCTCTGCCCAAATACTCTCTAAACATCCCTATATTTCTCCTAGAATCCTCACTTTGGGCAGAAGTCTTCCCAAGGAAGCCTTTGGCTCAAATCAAAAATAGTTACTCGATTTTAAGGTAATGTATTCTCTTATGTTCTTTTGTATTATTTTGTTTCTCCAACCCCTTAAACTCTTTTTATTCCATTATTTTGTAACAAAACCAGTATCTTCAATATACTAGGATGTTTTTATGATATGTATTTGAGATACACTTACACACACCTCCATTTAATGTTTAATGAACAAACTGTTTTCATGGATGGCGAATTACTGCCTAATGAAACAATGATTGCTCTATCTTCTCCTACCACCCCTCATGGTGGCCATTATGATGACACTATATTTATTTATGATATATATTATATTATATTTATTTCCTCTCTATTATTCTGTATTTTAAATTTAAAACATACCTTTATGCTTTTCATGTTGTGAAAATGCGATAATTTCATTTGAGGATGTGTGGACTACCGCCCCCTCAAGTGATGTGACTCGTTCATGAAATACATGGAATGTATAAAGAATGGAATTAATGAACTATGTGACCTATATAACATATATATTATACGATACTTATAATATATATATATATATATATATATATATCTCATTTAGTTTTAATTCCATTAAATACGAAATAGAAATGAATGTAGCATTCATGCGTACGTACGACTTACCGACTCTATGAACAATGCATTTCATTTATTACCTATAAATGTTATGTAATATTATAAATGAATGTATATTCATAATATATATGATATATATGATATCTACATCATGAATATAATTCTGGATATAATGGATATTTTACCACATGAACAACTTTTAATTATAAGAAGTTTATTTTTGACTCAAGTACCAAAGATCGACAAAACGACCATTATTAACTTAAATAATTATATAATGTTAATAACATGGTAATAGGTGATATAAAATGAATAATGAACTTGAAAAAGGTTCTTTAAGAAAGTATAAATTAACTCTACTGTATTATTCATGAGGTTAAAGAACGATCGAGTCAAGTTGTACATGAGGTAAGGGACTTCGTCTCAATCTTCTTTCTTTGAGGCATATTTTTTGAGTACAAGACCTTATTTTATATAGTGTATAAACCCCTTTAAATTTTATGTTTATTCAAAAGGAATATTTTCTATACGAATCGTTTTACTAAACAACAAAAGGGAATGTTTTTTTGTTATACGTAGGCGTCGACAACGACTTCTCCGCCCCCGTGACCATTATTTGAGTATCGGCTTCCTCTACAAGCCATAAATTTTTTTAAATGAAAAATAAATAACATGTTTTTATTTTCTTTTATTATGGTATTGAAAATGGTTTTGATAATGTATTTATTATATCAATGTGTTTTATTGATTTCCTGTGATTGGAGTGTGGAAATGTTATGTTTCCAATATGCATGTTTTATGTTATACGATTATGTTATGTTTTATGATATATTTATGACTTTTCATATATGGAATGCATTGGTCATAATAAGTGATGGGTGGAGCTCGCTATAGCTCCTCGATACATCGGTAGGTCTCATGAGACAAACTAGTGTCTTGGCACGAGGCCTTGACCAAATCTTATTTGTAGTCTTGGAACGAGGCCTTGGATACGTGGTTATGATAGTATGGAATTATGCATTCCATCATTATGAATGTGGGTATTGATATTTCATGTGATTATTAGACTAGTAGAATATCCATGTGAATAATTAAATGGCATTATTTCATTTTACTTTTTCCATATTATGCTGAAGTTCTTGTTTAAAAGGCTTTTCTTTTAGTTATACATTACCTTAAATGTTTATGCTTATTCATGAATGTTTCAGCTATATTGTTATCCTTACTGAGCATCTGAGCTCACCCCTTTCAATGTTTTAATTTTTCCAGGATGTGAAGAAGTATTTTATGAATGGACTGCAGGGATAGTATGAGGGGATGTGAAGACAAGATGTTGTTGTAGTTTTTTTTTACTTTATGATGTAATGTAAGACTTATGAATATATCTATTGTTTCAAAGGCTACTTAACTAATCGGTATTTCGAGACATGATCTTTTGCGATTATGAAAATGTTACGTAATAATGCACTGACTCTGGGTAACTGGGGTCGGGGCGTTATAGTTGGTATCAGAGGCGATTCAGTACTAACATTAGAAGCTAGATTTAGATAAACTCGGGTTCACGACGATGGGCCTTGCTGCACTCTTGGTTACGACACTCCCGAGGGATATGCTTAAGATAATTCTCATTTTATTTACAAACCATTCTGTAGGGTTTATGAGTATATAATTCCTCAAAGAAAACAATTTTATGATTATGGATTATATCCATAAACTGTTCAATTTATGTTAAGTGTTTTACAAGTATGGAATTATGTATTTTGATTCCTAAACTGATCCAGTTTATTCCATTGTTTAGAAATTGCGCCTAGTGGAAGGAATGGAAACTATATCAATGCACGCACTCCATGTAGGGATTTCCCTCATGCTCAAGATAATTATAATGGAGCTGGTGATACAACTGGTGCTGATCAGTTTATCACCATCCTGGGACAACTCACTCAGGTTATGAATAATAACCTTACTCGTATAGAGCACCCTGATCCGCAGCATACAGGATCAATGTTATATCACTTCATGTGGTATAAAACACCAAAATTCAATGGGAGTACAAATTCATTAGTAGCTCAGCAATGGATAATTTCCCTAGAGAAAATATTCCATGCCTTGGGGAGTAATGAAAGGGAAACATTTATCATGGCAATTTACCGCCTCACTGGAGATGTGGATCAATGGTGGTCATTGATTCAAAACACGAAATAAGATGAGGAAGTATCTAATTTTGAATGTAAGGAGTTCAAAGAGCTTTTCTTATAAAAATACTTTCCTTGTGACTATCGAGCAGATATGGAAAGGCAATTTCTGAGTCTGAGACAAAAGGAGGATGAGAATATCGCAAAGTATGAGGCTAACTTTTCAAGGTTAGAAAGTTATGCTAGAGATTATATACATAACCCAAGAAGTAATATTGATTGTTTATTTGATGGGTTAAAACCATTTCTTCATCGAGCATTAGTGTTACAATCCTTCTCATCGTATGAAGACATTGTCTCATGTGCTATCAAGACAAAAAAGGAATTCTATAAGACATATGACTTTAAATCAAAGTAAGAGAAGAAGAGATCTGCTGATCAATATATAAATGGAAATAAGGGGAATAAGGGAAAAGTTCGAAATCCATCATGTAATAAATGTGGGAAGAAACACCCCGGTACTTGCTTAAAAGGAATGGGAGTTTGTTACAAGTGTGGTGAAAAAGGCCACCAAGATCATGATTGCAAGGGAAAGAGAGTCACTGTCAACATGGAATGCAATAATTGTACAGAGATGTGACATTATGCAAATGAATTTCCTAAATTTCAGGGTAACTTGCCTTAGAAAATTCCAAGGGATCAAGGCCAAGCTTATGTTATCACTACTGCTGAGGTAGAAGCTCTGAAAGACGTGGTGGCAGGTAATTTAATGGTTTCCTCAAGTTTAGAAAATGCTTTTTTTGATTCTAGATCATCACATTGTTTCATATCTTCCTAGTTTTCTACGAAAATTAGATATTTCCAATTTGATTTATCAAAAGAGTTATCGGTTAATACTCCAAAGGGAAGTATCATTGCAATAAAGTTTTGTGAATCAGTCCCCATTAGAGCACATAAATGTTAATTATCTGCAGATATCATTGTCATACCTATGATTGAGTTTGATATAATCCCCGGTATGGATTGGATTTCGGACTATGATGTGAAGATTTATTGTAGGAAGAAGTAGGTTATGATTTTTGATGATGATGATAAAGAACACCTTATCTTTATAGCAGAATCTTCCCCACCTAATTCTTATTTAGTTCCACCCCCTGTAGCTCAACGAAATTCAATTATTTGGGAGTAAGAGAATGAAATGACTGAGGAAAAGGAAAGGAATGTTCATATATAGGACGTACCTGTTGTGAAACAAAATGTAGATGTGTTTTCAGAAGATTTACTTGGAGATCCTCTAGAACGAGAAGTCGAGTTTTCCATTGATTTAATTCCTTGATCAAGGCCTATATCCAATACCCCTTATAGAATGTACACCATGGAATTATTTGAACTGACGAAACAACTATAGGAATTGAGTAATAAAATATTTATTCACCCTAGTGTTTCTCCATGGGGAGCCCCTATCCTTTTTGTTAAGAAGAAAGATGGATCTATGAGGTTGTTCATTTACTACAGGGAGATCAATGCTATAACAATAAATAACAAGTATCCCCTACCTCGCACTGATGATTTATTTGAACAACTACATGGAGCTCAAAACATTTCAAAGATTGACCTTCGATCTGGATACCATCAGTTGTGTGTGAAGAAGGAAGACATTCCGAAGACCGTATTTCAAACAAGGTACGAGCAATACGAGTTTACAGTAATGCCTTTTGGATTAACTAATGCACCCTCTGTATTCATGGATCTACTGAATAGAGTTTTGAAGGAATATATTGATGATTTTTTTGTGGTATTTATGGATTATATATTGTTATACTCCAAAAGCTATGAAGATCATGAAAATCAATTGCGCATTATCCTGAAGACTCTTAGAAGACATGAATTATATGGGATATTTAGCAAGTGTGAATTCTGAATTCAGGAGATTTCTTTTCTTGGCCATATTATCTCTAAGGATGGAATTTCCGTTGATCCTTCTATGAACAAAGAAATCCCCGAATGGCCAGCACCGATGAGTATAACTCAGGTACGTAGTTTTATTGGTTTGACAGGTTATTATCGACGTTTTGTCCAGAATTTTTCCTGATTGGCTAACCCATTAACGAAGCTCAAACGTAAAGGGGATAAATTTGTCTGGAAAAAAGAGTGTGAAGAGTGTTTTGATGAACTGAAGAGAATATTAGTCAATGCTCCTATATTGACTCTACCATTGGGGAATGATGGGTTTGTTATTTATAGTGATGCATCAATGATTGGACTTGGTTGTGTCCTTATGCAGAATGATAGGGTTATTTCATATGCATCACGAGAGCTAAAAATTCATGACCAGAACTATACTACTCATGATCTCAAGTTAGCTGTTTCAATCTTTACCTTGAAGATATGGAGACATTACCTCTATGGTGAAAAATGTGAGATATATACCGATCACAAGAGTTTGAAGTATATTTCCTCACAAAAAGAACTCAACATGAGGCAAATGATATGGCTTGAACTACTCAAGGATTATGATTTCATGATACACTACCACCCGGGGAAGGTAAATAAGGTTGCGGATGCTTTGAGTAGAAAAGATCCTGGAGTTTTGAACATGATGAGAGTGGAAAGGGATCCTATTTTCCTGGATCTAGTAAAGATGGATATAGGAATCACCATGGAGGGTGAAACATAAAAACTTTTTCAAATGGTTTCTAAACCATATTTTTACTAGAAAGGATAAACAGTTCTCAGGCCGATGATGAAGAGTTGAAAAAAATAATATTAAAGTTATGAATGATGGGCGATTGAGTGACTTTGTGTATAAAGATCGTATTTTGAAATTTGGGAGGAGACTTTGTGTCCCAGATATACATGATTTAAAGAGGTAATTGTGGGATTATTCTCATAGTTCCAATTTCCTTATACACCCTGGGAGCACCAAAATGTATAGAGATTTAAAGGGACATTTTTGGTGGGACAACATGAAGAGGGAGATTGCCGATTTTGTGTCAAGATTTATGGTCTGTCAACAAGTGAAAGCCGGAAGGCAACATCCTGGAGAAATATTGCATCCTCTTCCCATACAAGAGTGTAAATGGGATAATATCATGATGGACTTTGTCATGGGACTACCAAAGACTCTTAGAAGGAATGAAGCTGTATGGGTCATTGTTGATCATCTTATCAAGTCATCACATTTTCTTGCTATAAAAGAAGATCTACCACTTGAACGTCAATCAAGACTATAAATTAATGAATTTGTGAGACTTCATAGAGTACCCCTATCGATTGTCTCAGATCGTGATCCCCGTTTTACATCAAAATTCTGGAAAAGTCTTCAGAAGGCTTTGGATAATGAACTTCGTTTGAGCAATGCTTACCACCCTCAATCAGATGGACAATCAGAACGAACTATTCAAACCTTAGAAGACATGATGAGATCATACTCACTTGACTTTCAGGGTATGTGGGATCAATATTTACCTCTGGTATAATTTTCCTATAACAATAGCTTCCATTAAAGTATTAGGATGGCACCATATAAAGCGTTATACGAAAAGAGATGTCGAAAACGAATCTGTTGGAATGAAGTTGGTGAAATAAAACTTGTAGGCCCAGAACTGGTGGAGGAAATGATGGAAAAGGTGAAGGTAATCCAAAACCACATCAATGCAGCTCAATGTAGGCTGAAGAGCTATACTGAAAACTGAAAGAAGGATTTGGAATTTCAGGTAGGAGATCATGTTTTCTTGAAGGTATCTCTATGGAAGGGTGTTATAAGTTTTATTAAGAAGGGTAAATTGAGTCCCAGGTACATCGTACCCTTCGAAATTCTACAACGAATTGGGAATGTATCTTATCATTTGGAAATGCCGCCAAGTCTCTCCAAAGTTCACGATGTGTTCTACGTATCACTATTGAGAAATTATATGCCTGACCCAATGCAAGTAATTACCCATGAGGAATTTGAACTGGAACCAGATCTATTATATTGCGAAGATCCCTTCAGGATTCTTGACACAAGTGAAAAAGTGTTGAGAAAATGGACGACTCGTCTGGTAAAAGTTCTATGGAGAAACCATAAGATGGAAGAGGCAACGTGGGAACCTGAGGAACAAATGATGAAGAATCACCCGAGTCTTTTTATATAGTGATATTATAAGAAATTTCAAGGATGAAATTATTTTATTGAGGAGATAATAAAACACCCCAAGCTTCCATGGTACGCATATCATTGAACAATACAATAGCGTGTGTCATACGCAACTTCGAGTTCTAACACACACCACAACCAATCAAACTAACCGTTATGAATAGTAATACCTAAATTTTGAAATTTTATAAATTTTTTCATTTAAAATGGACTTCATTTTTGGATTCGGAATATCGAATTTATCCTAGGGTGAAATTTTGGAACTTTTCAGATAACTTGTATATTTTGATGAATAGTGAAAATTACTAAATTTTAATTAAAAACAACTTTTTTAATCAAAATAATTAATAGTGATAAATTATACTATTGAGTGGTTTTAAGGTATAATATAAATATAATGTTACCATTTTATCCAATGGTGTTTCTTAGAATTAATTTCACTTTGAAATTGGACATAAACAATTGTCAATATTTTGATTGATATTGTTTCATAATAACACACTATTTGTTATGACAACAGGAATTAATTATAAAATTAATTAATGCAACATATATTTTTTAAATTTTGTAAATTAGACATCATTTTGTAATTCAGAATATCAATTATAGCTCAGGGTGAATTTTTGGTATTGTTCTGAAAAACATCAATTTTTTATGAAAAGTGAAACCACTAAGTGGTAGTTAAAAAACAGATTTCTCATTTAAATGAAATTTTACCACCTCTGTGATTTGAATTTCCAAAATCCGACATACATCATTTTCATTAGGATGAAAAATGTGGTTCAATGGGATTATAATTATTTTTGGTGAATAGTAACTTTTAAGTTCTATTAATCGTGATTAAAGGTAATTTGTGTAACTTAAGGTAAATATAATGTTATAATAATATGAAATTACCTTTACACATGTCATACCCTTATTGAGTGAGTCATGGACAACCAAGACACTCCATGGGTCAACTTGGGGACCCCATGGAGCCACTTGGGTAAGAAAAGGACATTAATAAATTTTTATTTAATGTAAAAATAAAATTATCACAAACACCTGATGTTTTACTAAAACAATTATTACATGGGGTTATATAAGTTAAATTTAGGACAATAAATATTCATTGGAAAGATAAAACGTTTTCCTACATAATGGTAGTTTTTTTAATAATTTTTAGACATTAAATAAATTAAATTATTTTTAACACCATGATGATGCAACGATTACGTCATTAATTAACGATTTAAATAAAATGAAAAGATAATGTAAAATATAAGACGTAAACTTGTCAAAAACCTATTGGATGAGTATATTTCTAACCCTTATCACATTATCCTCAAAATATATAATAGTGGGACCTTTTAAATCCTAAAATCACTTCATAATAATGTAACATTTCATGACTTTCCAAGAGTGCCCCTCCTCTCCTCTTATAAAAGACACCCACCACTACCACCTTATTCACACCTTACAAGCCATTTGGATCGGCCAAACTCTTCCCAAATACTCTCTCAACTTCCCTCTAGTACACCTAGAAGCCTCATATTGGGCAGATATCTTCCCAAGGAATCCTTTGGCTCAAATAAAAAAGAGTTGCCTGATTTAAAGGTAATGTCTTCTCTTATGTTCTTCTGTATTATTTTGCTTCTCCAACCCCTTAAACTATTTTTATTACTTTATTGTGTAACAACACCAGTATATTAAATATACTAGTATGTTTTTACGATTATTATTCGAGCTACACTTACACACACCTCTGTCTAATGGTTAAGGAACATATTGTTTCTGTGGATGGCGAATTACTGCCTCATGAAACGATGATTGTTCTGTCTTCTCCTACCACCCCTAATAGTGGCCATTATGATGACACTATATTTATTTATGGTATATATATTATATTTTTTCCCTCTATATGTTTCTTTATTTTACATTTAAAACATACCTTTATGCTTTGCATGTTGTGAAAATGCGAAAATTTCATTTGAGGATGTCTGGACTACCGCCCACTCAAGTGATGTGACTCGTTCATGCAATACATGGAATGTATAAAGAATGAAATTAATGAACATATGTGACCTATATAACATATATATTATACTATAATTATAATATATATATATATATATATCATTTAGTTTTAATTATATTAAATACAAAATAGAAATGAAAGTAGCATTCATGCGTACGTACGACTTACCGTCTCCATGAACAGTGCATTTCATTTCTTACCTCTAAATGTTATGTAATATTATAAATGAATGTATATGCTGGATATATATTATATATATGATATCTAAATCATGAATATAATTCAGGATATAATGGATATATTACCAGAAGAACAACTTGTAATTATAAGAAGTTTGTTTTTGACTCAATTACCAAAGATCGACAAAATGACCGTTATTAACTTAAATAATTACATAATGTTCATAACATGGTAATAAGTGATATAAAAGGAATAATGAACTTGAAAAAGTTTCTAATGTAAGTATACATTAACTCTAGTGTATTATTCTGGAGGTTAAAGAATGATCGAGTCAAGTCGGACACAAGGTACGGGACTTCGTCTCAATCTTCTTTCATTGAGGCATAATTTGATTTAATACAAGACATTATTTTATATGGTGTATAAAGCCCTTTGAATTTTATGTATATTCAAAAGGAATATTTTTTATACGAAGCATTTTACTAAATGACAAAATTGAATGTTTTTTTTGTCGTACGTATGTGGTGAAAATGACTTCTCCACCACCGTGACCATTATTTGAGTTTCAGCTTCCTCGACAAGCCATAACTTTTTTAAAATAAAAAATAAATACCATGTTTTAATTTTTTTTATTATGGTATTGTAAAAGGTTTTGATAACGTATTTATTATATCAATTTTTTGTGTTGATGTTTTCTGATTTAAATGTGGAAATTTTTTGTTTCCTTTATGCATGTTTTATGTTATACGATTATGTAATGGTTTATGATATGTTTAAACATTTTCATATAAGGAATTCATTGGACTTAATAAGTGACGGGTGGAGCCCACTATAGCTCCTCGATGCATTGGTAGGTCTCATGAGACAAACTAGTGTCTTAGCACGAGGCCTTTACAAAATCTTATTTGTAGTCTTGGCACGAGGCCTTCGCTACGTGGTTATGATTGTCTAGAATTATGTATTCCATCATTATGAAAGTGGTTATTGATATTTCATTTGATTATTCGACTAGAAGAATATCCATGGGAATAAGTAAATGGAATTATTTCATTTTACTTTTTCTATATTATGCTGAAGTTCATATTCAAAAGGCTTTTGATTTAGTTATACATTGCCTTAAATTTTTATGTTTATTTATGTAAGTTTCCACTATATTGTTATCTTTACTGATCATCTGAGCTCACCCCTTTCAATGTTTTAATTTTTTCAGGATGTGAAGAAGTATTTTATGAATGACCTATAGGGATAGTATGAGGGGATATGAAGACAAGATGTTGTTGTAGTTTTGTTTTACTTTATGATGTAAAGTAAGGCTTATGAATATATCTAGTGTTTCCAAGGATACTATACTAATCACTTTCTCAAGACTTGATCTTTTGTGATCATGCCAATGTTATGTAATAATTCACCGACTCTAGGTAACTGGGGTTGGGGAGTTACAATAATAATCTTCATGAAATAATAACATTACATAAATATTATAGTACTAATAAAATTGTTGTATGCATTATTTAAAATTAAAAATGGATGTATATAAGCAATATAAAATAATATCACTGCATAACACAACTTTTTTCTAAAAGAATGATATTTGGGGAAATATCATTTTAGATATTTTGTAACATTGGATGTGTAAACCCGATGGAAGAATAAAAGAAATAAATAACATGAAAAGCATGAATTAATTTTTTTTATGATATAATCAGTAATAGGTAATTTTATACACAACATAATATGAATAAGTTCTGAATATAACATATATTTCGTAGAAATAAAAGTGAGAAGAGAAAACCCTTACCGTATGAATTATCATTATTTTTAAAATTTAAGACACTTATATAATATGTATTTTATTATTATAGATCATCCATAGATCCAAATTATTATTTATAATAACATATATTATTTGATTAATACTCTATATTACCTTATTTTAATTTCATTTGAAATTTATATTTCATGAAGAAATTACTCTGTTTTTTATAAATGTTATGAAATGTTATTCTTGATCCTCTAAGATATATCATGATTTATTTATTTATTATAAATTAATAATGATATAAATATCATATATATTCAGTGTTACAATATTTATAAAATTCAATATAATATAGATATATGATATTGAAAACACAGTTTATGGATATATCATCCCATACCTACGCATGAATATTGTTTCCATTTTCCTGACGTTTTGAATGAAAATAATAAATGAAAAATAATTATATATATAACATTATTTTTGTATAATTATTATTTAATATAATTTATCCAATACTAAATTTATTCCATGAAAATTTTGAATGAATCACATTGAGTTGCGGAAGCGGTAGTCCACACATCCACACACAAAGTTAACATTTTTACCTGAAATGGAAATAATGTAGGAATGCATTATATAATAATTACGGAAGCCTAATTAAACCAAATATATCATATATATCAAATAGAAATTTTATTTCCATCAAAATTTCATTTATGAGGGGTGGTAAAGAAAAAACAAGACATCATTTCAGGAGCCAAAAGTCAACCATACACACAAACTGTAAGTTATTTCAAATTTAAGGGAGGTGTGTGTAGGGGAAGGTAAAACCCATTCAAAAAAATAATATTATATTAAGGTAATGATTTTATTATATAATCATGGAATAATAATAAATGTATTATTGGAGATTTTTATAAACAAAAATTGATCATTAAAAAATGATGACTCTTTTTCAAGTAACCATTTTTTTCACTAAAGAACATCCACAGATGTATTTTAAAAAAATGAGTATTATTGGATTAGTCTAGGTATTTTCTTTTCTTATATGGGTTGAATTTTCATGATCAAATATGGCTTGAAAGGTTTGAGGAAGGGTATGGGTGAATGTAATTTCTAGAGTAGGAGAGGAATTCTTGTAAAAAGGAAATTTTGATAATTGTAGGGAAGTCTTCCTTTGATTATGTGAATAAAAACTGAAAAACCAATGGGTGAAAGTCTATTTATGTTCTATAGAAACCCCACAAAAAACTAACAAGTGTATTTTTTTAATAATTTTCATAACTTATATGGTTAGCCACTTTTATCATTTAGATTCTATTAAAGTACCTCGTTTTCTAAAATATGTAATTTAAAAGTTAAGAAAAAATAATGTTACATTTATTCTAAAATAAATACCCAAATAATTATAAATATGATATAAGTAACAAAAAAATATCATCTGTGTTAGAAATTAATTTTTAATTGAGTGTATATGACGCCAAAAAACATATTTTTAACATGAATCGTGTTAACTATGTTTTTTCTATTTAATATTTTTTATTTATAAATGACTAATTTTTCCATTAAATAAACATATATTATATTTATTCACATTTAAAAATAAATTTTCAAAAATTACATTTATAACTATATTTTAAATCATCTAATAAAATTTCATTTTTTAAAAAACAACATTAATGTCCTTTTTGACAATATTTATGAAATTTAATTTAAAAATATCAGAGAAAAGTTTGAATTTGAATCTATTAATATCATAAATATGTGTAAAATTTTATTAATCTAGAATATATAATTTCAATAATTCAATTAATTTTACATATTTTTAATATTATTTCATATCATTTATTTAAGATAATTATTAATTAAATAATTACAGTATTTTTCTTTATATATGAAGGTAATATAACTAATTCATCAAAAAAATTAAAAATAAAATTATATGATTATAAAAACACTTTTATAATTAAAAAATTCAATCCAAATGAATGTGATTTTTTCATGTATCAAAGCATTATAAATGTTAATGTTAAGGAATGATCCTTTTTTGTCTTTTCAGTTACAAAGAAATAAATAATATATCAATTTCACAGACTAAAATACCAATAACTCATAATTAAAGATAATATGGTGTTTAGAGTTGATATATGTCCATAATGATGGTTTTGGGGATGTTTTGTGTCATTAATCACATTATATTATATGTTTAATTATTATGTATTCGTGTCAGTATCAAAATCTATTTAATTGATTTTAACAGTTTAATCATTTTGAAAAAAAATTAATTTATCAAAATATAACATTAATATTATAAATTTTCCAAATAATAATGTCCATGTTTGCAAATAAAATGTAGGGATTTGGCTCAAATTAATTAAAAAGTGATCCACCAAACACTAAGAGACATCGAGTTTTAAAAGTGAAAAGATTAAAATTATTGATCTATTTTTCTATTTAATTTCAATAAAAATTTGTTCCAATGTCCTAGATTTTATTCATATATGTAATATTTATTTAATTAAACATTCAAAATAAATTAATAGATGGATTAAATATATAAATAAATTATATGTAAAAAATGTTTTCAATTAAAATTATTTATTTTTCACTACTCAAAAAAAATATTTTAGAAAATCCCAAAAATTCTACCTATGATGTTTTTAATGTAATAAATAAAAAATAATTTTTGTTTAATCTAATAAAATTAATAAATCTTCCTAAAATTAAAGTAATTTCATTCTTATAAGGACAAAAAATGGCTCTTTTGGGAAAATAACATTTTTTATAACATCTAGACTTTACCAAAAAAAAATTATATAATTGTAAATATGTTTTATTTAAAATTAAAAATAACAAATAATATTTAAAAATTAATTATTTATATTAAAATTAATATTTTTTGTTATTTTTAAAAAATATTGTCTCAAATAATAAAATTCATATTATTTGAAAATCAGTGTTTTGTGTACATAATGTAATGTCAATGATGAGTGTGGGACACTATTTAACATATTGTAGTTTATTACAAATTATTGAATTGATGTAACATTATATAAAATAATTTTTATAATTTTATTTATGAAAAATATTCATTCATAAAACCTAACGATGTAACAAGTTCAAATATCACTCTCTTCATTCACCACAATGTGAATCCAAAAAAGAGAACATAATGGTTAATTGTTCACTAGTCTCTTTCTCAATTACATATGGTATTTTCTAACAAATAGAGTTTAAAAAAAAGATCTTATTATTATTGTGTATGATTCATCAATTTAGAAAAGGTATAAAAATGCAAAAAAAAAACTCATATAGCTTAGGTTTGTGTCCTTTTATAATAGATATACCTTAAACATTTATCTTTTGAATAGTAATTTATTATTAATAAAATATAATAGTGTCACTAACTATTCAAATCATGAATAAGCATTATGATCTTGAGTTCATGGTATTATTAGTAAACCTTGTTATATTAATGATTTAATAAGCGGAACACCACTACATGCTAATCCTATAAAGGCAGAAAACAAGTACATAAACATGACGTATGAAAATATCAATCATAAATGGGACATCATTATTGAATGATCGTGATAAGTGTATAATTTAATTAAAACATTTTTTCATCAAATTATTTATAAAATTGATTGCTCAAAAGAAAACATTCTTTCTTCAATGTGATATTTATCATCGGAGATGGATTTTAGTTGATTTTGTTTATAAAATTTCAATAATTACCACATACATCTTTGTATCTCAGGATCTCAATGATATTCCATTATTCTTCCCAAATAAATAATCTCTTACTTATATAATATTGACTAATATTAACTGTTAAAACACCCCATGTGTGGTGAATTTATTTTCTTTAATCCCAAATCAATATTTTTATTTCTTATAATTGGCATTGTTAAAAGTTATTGTGCCCAGGAAAATTCCCAAATGGTTCTCTTGTATCTCCTTATTCTACTGATAAATTAAGAATTAATCTAATAATCCAACTATAAATTAATCATTTCATAGACCTAATATAATTTTTATCAACATATCAAATTACAATGGTGAATTTATAAACATAAATGACATAACCATGTACTCCAAATTAATGCATATTATCATGAACTTATTCACTGGAAACATCATTTCATTAACTCTATGATTTTAAAACCCCAACTAGGGATTGTTTTTTATAATTATTAATCCCATCATCGTAGATAAAAACATTACTCTATATGTTTTATGGGGTAATTATTATAAATTTTCACCCAAATAATCTTCTTATATTGAAAACATTAGCTGATTAACAAATTCACTATCTTATAGAAGATATCTAAAGTAGCATAAAATGAATCACTATGCTTTATAAACCCACTAAAATATAGCTAATTATTTCAATTCATCGAATTTTTCATCTCATTGGGTTCAATAATTAAATAAGTAAATGAAATCATTAATGTTCATGTAACTAAATAGATAAAAAAGTCATTTCCATATTTTTAGTGTAAAGTACATATATAGTCTCGAAACACATACGAGTTTCCATATTTCACATGATGGAGTTTAACACTAATATAACCACCATCAACCTGAACTAATATAGATTCAACCTTTAATTATAGGAATCCCACTCCATGAAGGGGGGGACCTTCCCATTTTAATCATGGATCATAATCATATGGAAACACATTATTATTTTTTAAATAGTGAGGATCACTGTTCAATAATAAAAATACAACTGAGTCTTGAAGTAATATATATAGTCTATTTTCATAATGAGATCATAAGAATAAATATCAGTAATTATGAATTACAACCCAAACTTCACTTAGTTTAATAAAACATCCACTCACAGTAATATGTATCCAAACTCATTTTAGAATATGGATTTAAAAATAAATACCAAGTATATAATGAGATAATATAGAATATTACATAATTCTACAAACATTTGCAATTCATCTAATAAAAAAAACTATCAACTATATAAATAACCATATATGATGTTATACATATTTTACAACCCCCGCCATCATTATAGTCTCATACTCCATCAAAAATGGATCCACCATATGAAATATAATTTTGAAACTATTTCTATGTTCATTTGATATCCTTGGAATCTAAACATAGAAGAATCTGACCATATGATGAATCAATTATATAACCACCATTATGATTTTTTAATATTAATTCATAAATGTAAAAGATTAATTAGAATAAAAAATAGGTTCTAGGGGTCCATCCACTCCTGGAGGATTGGGAATATAATAAGAAAATATCCAAAAATGGTTGAGTAATTTTAAATCATGAAAATTAATTATTAGTACTCTTATATCTAATTATTTTAATATAATAACTATTCTTATTTTTATAAAAAACCACTAAGATTAATTAAACATAAAAATATTATATTTGAATAAGACTTTATATAATAACTCTTAAATATAAGGTATTAATATGCATAAATAATTTATTAAATATATATTTATAATAAATATAATAAATTAAAATATATTTTTTAATGAATTTGAAATAAGTAGTCAATTTTTAGTGATTCCATTTTATTCTTCAATGAACATTCTCATAAAATTAGTGTTTAGTACTTTTATTCCTATAATATAATTCATTTTTTAAAAAAAATTACAATATTTATGTTACCAATTAAATATAAATTTTTTAATCATCAAATCAATATTATCATATGTAGATGTCATTAAAATTTCTTATAAAAAACCATTACAGGGAATATTGAATATAATTATTTCATTTTAAAAAAATCATTTAAATATTTATGATGTAGAAATTAATTTTTTAATATTTTTGATATTTAATTAATTTTATTTTATTTAATTTATATTATTCAAGGAGTTTCATTTTATTTTTATACTTGAATATTTTACTGAATAATGTATGATTCAAAATAGATCTTTTTTATAACGAATTTTAATCACATATAGAAAGATTGATTAATTATTAAATTATACCACATTTATGTTTTGTATTTTTAATATTAAGATAAATATTATTAATCATATAGTAAATTTTTTAAAAAAATTACTTATTTATGTAACCCCCTAATATTCCATTTTATGTTTCTCTTTGAATAATGAAATTACTTGTGATGTACGCAATATCAAGTTATAGCACACCGTGACCAATCAAATTAGCCTTTATAAATAGTAATACCAACTTTTTGAAATTTTATAAATTTTAATATTTAAAATGGTTTTCATTATTTGTATTTGGAATATCAATATTAGCATAGGGTGAATTTTTTGGTATTTTTTCTGAAAACATTCAATTTTGGAAAAAAAGGGAAAAACACTAGGTTATTATTTAATACTGACATTTTATTTAAATAATTATTTATTATATTTAAATTTATTTTAACTCAAACAAGATACATATTACCTATATTAGTTCAATGTAATTATTTGGAATAATTTTAGAATAATATTATATGTATAAAATTTTATTGATCCTTTTGACGTCTTTTACCCACCTTCTAGGCACATTATCAAATTTGCATAAAACATAATTTTACCACATCTGTGAAATTTAATTTCAAAAATCTTAGAGACACAGTTGACATCAATATGTAAAATTTGGATCAATATGATGAAAATAATTTTTGTTTAATAAAATCTATTGAATTTTATTTACAATGGTTAAAAGTAAATATGGTAATTAAAGGTGAAAAAGATATTATAAATACCTTAACACATTCCCTAATACTATTTGATAAGTGTATTTTGACCAAAATAAACCTTAGGAATAAAATATGATCCTTTTGGTCTACTTGGATTTGATTAGGATATTTCTTATTATTTTATATAAAGAAGAGTTAAAAGTGTTCAGTTCAATGTTTAATAATACACCCTTTTTATTATAGGGTTATAAATAAAATAATTTATACTATAAATAATCACTATAAATATAAAAAAATAACTACATAATGTAATTTTATTCATATTTTTTAGACAATAAATAATTTAATTTATTAATGACTCAATGATGAAACATTAATTACCTTATTATTGATAGATTAAAAACAATTATATTATAAATATAAATATAATTTTAAATTGATATTTTTAAGGTATTAATAGAATTTTATAGTTTAATATGACATTTTATGGTTGATTAAATAATTTTATTTTAATGTGATAATGTTGTTACATCTTTCAGAAAAAAATACTAAATAGTGTCGAAATTGACATAAATGTGTTTTTAAAACAACACTATATTATTAATTGATATAATATTCCAAAATATCTATGGTTCTTCCAAAGGGCTTATATAAATATATATATATCAATAATTAACCACATGGGGTTGTCTTGGCTTTTTTATTATGTTTATTAACAATTTATTATAATAATACAAGAATACATGGTAAAAGATAATCTATACAACTAAAAGTTAAATCTAAATGAAAAGGTTAATATGGTGACCTAAACCTTTGTAAAACCTATTTTTTGAGAGGTTATCGTCCTATCCCAACATTATCTATGAAATAAATTCTTTTGGAGCCATTATAAACCGAATTTGATTGTATAATAAAATAATATTTCAAGAATTTCTTATATGACCCTCATCTCTCTTATAAAAGGTTACTTCACCATCTCTCTAAATCACACCTGCAAATCAATTTTTCTCAGCCATACCCAACCCCAATATACTACCAACTACCCTCACTTCAACTTATATTCATTACATTGATTATAATTCCATCCTAAGGATCCCTTTTGTTCAAATCAAAAGGAAGCACCCAAATAGGAGGTGATAATTTCACCACATTTTTCAATGATCATTTCTTCTTACAATTCCTATATATTTTTCATTTCCATACAAAAAAATAACTTCACTTCCATATATATAATGTGATGTTTTTATAAATATGGCACAACCATATTCATTATTCTTTTAAACGAACCATATCCACATAGGGGTATAGATTGTTATTCAACACCTCATTATATGGATGGGTATAATAATGAATGTAATCGATGTAAATAATAAATATAACATGTTAATGATTCTTTATATATGATATATCAAAAATTTAAATATTATTTAAACATCAATATAATGTTATTATCGCACGTGTGAACGTACTGATTACCGTTTCAACGAACATGATGGGATTCATTCCCCTATCATAACCATTGAAATAAAATTTTCATTTTATGATTTAAAATAATGTATAAGAACATTATATAATTTTGGATATGAATCAGATACATCCTATAAATATTAAACATGACATACATAACAAATCATATAATGGAAAACAAATCATTTAACACCCAAAATAATGATTCTACTAAAATATTACTAATAAAGACATATTATTATATCATATATGATATAATATTTATATTTGTGGTTCTTATATAATTTTATAACATTTATTTAACTATTATACATGATATTAACATACCCACGATCAAGGAAAATTACATGGTAGGAGTTAATTTTACAGTGTCATTATTATCTGAGGTTGTTTATACATGAGTATCTACTAGGAACTCTTTATCACCCACATCTATGTTTCATAAAAATGTATTTCCAAACATTTTTACTTTTAACTATAATATGGGACAAAGACATTTATACACTTTTTTGAATTTTTATAATTTGTTTGGAAAGGAATCATTCCGTCATTTTCTAGATAATGTACATTGTGACCATTTCAAAAAATAATGGTAAGAATGTTTTTTATCATATATGAGGAGTGTGGCTATTTCCCTATGTTATACAATATTTGAAGCATCCCATACATGTTTTAAAGAATAATTTCGACATAGATGTTTTCTTTTATAATTACGTGTCTTTTAAATGATTTCAAAATTTCTCTCATATAGTTTTGATTTATTATATATCAGCATCCATTGATGGATTTTACACTTGTTTAAAGTTGATTTATTATGAAAGAATATTACATTTTGTATTGGTGGTTTTTTGATATGACTAACTATGGATGTGTTATTTTTATACCATTCATGGTTTATGGTTAAAGAATTAACATTTTTTATGATAGTGTTAATACAATTTTTTATGTTATGTTTCAATCCTTTCATATGAAGAATGCATTGGACATAGTAAGTGATGGGTTGTGCCCGATATAACTTCTCAATTCATAAGTAGGTCTCATTTGAAAAACTAATGTCTTGGCATAAGGGATTTAAAAAATCTTATTTTATTCTTAGGACGATGCCTTGACTATGTGGTTATGATGTCCGATATTATGCATTCAATCATTATGAAATTGGATATTGATATTAAATGTGATTATTTGAGTAGTATAATATCCATGTAAATAAGTAAATGGAATTATTTGATTAATCATTTCAATATTCTGCTGAATTTTTTGAATAAAAGGAATGTGTTTTATTCTTATATGTTTCCTTATATGTTTATACTTATTTATAAAATTTTCCTCTATATTTTAATTCATACTGAGATTTTGAGCTCACCATTTTCTATGTTTTATTTTTCCCAGGATGCAAAGAAGTATATTAAGATTATCATGAAAGGATATTCTAAGGGATATGAGTTTTTTCAAAGGAGACACAATATTTTTGTTTTTCATTTCATCATGTAATGTAAAACTTATGTATGAATCAAGTACTTCCAAGTCTGCTATCAAATCTGTCTTTTAGGACATTATTCCTTATATTAGGCTAATGTTATGTAATAATTATCTGGCTCTTAGTAAAAAGGGTTGTGGAGTTACTATTTTTATCAAAGGAATATCAATACTAACCTTTGAAAACTAGATTGATAAAAACTCTGATTAGAGAACATTACCCAATGATTGGCTTTGAGGTTTAGTATAGAAGAAGTTCCTATAATTGTGTTAATGTAGTGATTTTGTGTATTTTCCATGAAATACATCCCTATATAGATATGATTAGGTAGAGGTGGCTCTAGAAAAAATGTACCTAAGAGAAACCACATTTACAAGGAGTTTCAGGCTGGACCCGACGTATCTTGGAACACGACAATGAGGCTTGCTGCACTCTTGGTTACGACACTCATGTGGGATATGTTTAGGATAAACAATATTTTCTTCAAAAACCATAATTATTGATTTATGAGTAATTACTTCCTCAAAGAAAACATTTTTATTATTATTATGGACTTTATACATAAACTGTTCAATTTAAGTTAGGTATTTTTCTAGCTTGGAAATATGTATTAGTATTCATAAACTAATCTTGTGTATTAAACTATTCAGAAATGGTGACTAGTGGAATGAATGGAAATTGTATAAACACAAGAAATTCTTGTAGGAATTTCCCTCATACTAAAGATAATTATAGTGGAGTTGGTGGTGCTACTAGTGCTGAAAAACGTATAACTATACCAGGAAAACTCACCCAGGTAATGAATAATAACCATAACCATATAGAGCACCATGATCCACAATTCATAGGATCAATGATAGACCAATTCATGAAGAATTAACCACCAACATTCAATGGGACTACAAATCCATTTGTAAGTGATAAATGGATAACATCTATACTGATAATATTTTATGTTTTGGGGAGTTGCAAAAGGGAAAATGAGGGAAAACGTTGTCATGGCAGTTTATCGTCACATTATAGATGCATATAAATAGTGTTCATTAATTAAAAACAAAAAGGAGGATGAAGAATAATTAAATATGTAATGGATGGTGTTTAAATATATTTTCTCAGAAAAATACATTCTTTATGACCTTCGAGTGAAGATGGACAGAAAATTTCTGAGTCTGAGGAAAAAAGATGATGAGAATGTCACAGAGTAGGAGGCTAACTTTACAAGGATAAAAGAGAATAATGTAGATTATATACATAACCCAAAGAGTAATATTGATCAATTCATTGATGGGACAAAACCATTTCTCTATCTAGTATTAGTCTCACAGTCCTTTTTATCGTACGAAGAAATTGTCTCTTGTGCTATCAAGATAGAAAAGTAATTTTATAATAATTACGACTTGAATGTATATAAATAAAAGAATATTTTTATGTAAAATAAAGAAATTTAAATAAGGGTATGAAGGGAAAATTTGAACATCCATCCTATCGTAAATTTTGAAGGCAACACCCTGTACTGGCCTGAAGGGAAGGGAAGTCTATTACACGTATGGTGATAAAGGCCACCAAGATCGTGAATGTATGGGAATGAAAGAGGTTATCAATATTGAATGTTAAAATTGTATAGAAATGGGATATTATTCAAATTAATGTTCTGAGTAAAAGTAAAACTTACCTCAGAAAAGGTCGAGGGAGAAAGGACAAGCTTATGTGATCACTACTTCAGAAGTTGATGCTCCTAATGACATAGTGGGAGGTAATTTAATGGTTTCCTCAAATTTAGCCATTGCTTTATTTGATTCTATATCTTCACATTGTTTCATAAATTCCCAATTTTCTAAATAAATTAGATATTTATAAATTTATTTAACAAGGGAGGTGTCATTGAAAACTCCTAAGGGAAGTTTCATCACAACAAGGTATTTTGAATCTATTCCCATTACAACATATAAATTTTCTTCATCTACTAATCTCGTCATCATACCCATGTCTTAATTTGATATAATCAGTGGTATAGATTAGAGTATGGACCACGACGTAAAAATTTATTGAAGGAAGAAGGTAGTTACAATTTTTGATAAAGATAAAGAGTACCTTATATTTAGTACAGAAATGTCCCCATTTTATTCTTATCTAAATAAACCCCCAATAGATCTACTAAATTTTATTATTGGAGAGAAAGATATTGAAATTACTATGGATGGGGAAAATAATGCTGAAATAGAGGATGTACCTGTTATTATAGAATGTATTGATTTGTTTCTAGAGGATTTTCCTGGATATCCTCCAGAATAAGTAATTTATTTTTTCATTTGATATAATTCAAAGTTCAAGGCCCATATCAAATACACCTTATATAATGGTAATTGTGTAATTAGTGGAACAAAATAAACATATAGAATAATTGAGTAATAATGTATTTATTCTCCCAAGTGTTCTCCATGGGGATCCCCTATTCTTTTTGTTAAGAATAATGATGGATCTACGAGGTTGTGCATTGACTACAGGGAAATAAATGGCATAACAATAAAGAAAAAGTATACCATACCTCGCATTGATTATTTATTTGATGAAATTCATGGAGATCAATATTACTAAAATATTGACCTTCGATCTGGATATCATCTGTTGTGTGTGAATATTGATAACATTCTGAAGACATAATTTTGTATCGGGTATGGGCATTACGAGTTTAAAGTAATTCCTTTTGGACTGACTAATGCACCCTATGTCTTCATGAATCTAATTGATAGTGTTTTCAAGGAATATCCTGATTACTTTTTAGTGGTATTTATTAATGATATCATGGTTTAATCCAAAATCTATGAAGATCATGAAAATACCTTGCACAATATTCTAAACACTTTAAAAGGAAATGAATTATATGGGAAGTTTAGAAAGTGGGAATTCTAGATTCATGATATTTCTTTTATTGGAAATATTTTTTATAAATATGGAATCTCTATTGATCCATCTAATACAATTGAAATACATGAATGGCCAGCACTGATGAGTATAACTGAGGTATGCAGTTTTATTGGTTTAGCAGGTTATTATCAGTGTTTCATCCAATCTTTTACCTGGTTGGATAACCCATTTTCCAAACTCACATGTAAGTGGTTTTAATTTGTATGAAAAAATAGTGTGAATAATGTTTTCAAGTCCTTAAGAGAAGATTATTAAATTCTTCTATTGTGACTCTACCATCAGGGAATGATGGGTTTTTTATTTATAGTGACGCATCAACGAAAGGACACTATTGTATCCTTTTGAATAATGAAAGAGTTATTTCCCATGCATCAAGACAGCTACATATTCAGGAAGAAAACTATCCCATTGATAATCATAATTTAGTAGCTATAATTATTTCTTTGAAGATATGTAGACCCTATCTTTATGGTAAGAAATTGAGATATATACTAATCCTAAGAGTTTGATGTATATTTTTTCACAGAAATAACTCAACATGAGGAAAATACGATGGCTTGAACTACGTAAGGATTATGGTTGCACAATACATTACCACACATGGAAGGAAAATATCATGGAATATTCTTTGAGAAGAATGGATCTTGGATTTTTGAACAAGATTAGAGTTGAAAGGGATCCTATGTTCATGGATCGAGTAACGATGGATATAGGAATAATCATGGAAGGTGAAACATCATTACATTTTCAAATGGTCTCCAAAACATCTTTACTAGAAAGTAAAAGTTTTCTCAAACATATGATGAGAAGTTTCAATAGCAAATTAATGCTATGAACGATGGGATATTGATTGACTTCATATATAATGTTGGTATTTTGAAATTTGGGAATAGACTTTGTGTGCCTATCAAACCTAATCTAATAATGGAATTTCTAGATAATTCTCATTAAATCAATTTCAATATAAAAACCCGAGTAACACTAGGATGTATATAGGTTTGAAGGAATATTTATGGTGGGAAAAAATGAATATGGAGATTACTAATTATGTGTCAAGATGTGTGGTTTTTCAATAGGTGAAGGATGAAAGACAACTTCCTAGAGGAGTCATGCAACCTCATCTCATACCTAAGTGGAAATGTGATGATATTACGATTGACTTTTTCATGGGTCTACCAAATACTCCTAGACCGAATGATGCAGTGTGGGTCATTATTGATCGTCTTACAAAGTCAAAAAAATCATGCTATAAGAGAATATTTTCCACTTGAATGTCTAGTATGACAAAATAGCAATGAAGTTGTATATCATCATGGAGTACCTATATTTATTTTTTCTTCCCTTGATCACTATTTTAAATCAAGATTGGGAAATGTCTTCAAAAGACCATGTATACTAAACATCCTATGAACACTGCCTACCACCCTCAAACTGATGGTGAATTAGAACAGACCATTCAAACCATAGACTAAATTATGAAATCTTTATCACATGATATTCAAGGTATATAGGTTCAATATTTACTTCTGGTATAATTATCATGTAACTATTACATCAATTCTAGTATTCAGATTGAAACATATAAAGCGTTATATGGAAGGCTATGTCACACAGCAACTTGTTGGGATGATTTTGGAGGAAGTAAACTCATACGCATGGAAAAGGTGAAGATTATCCAAACCCACATCAACGCAACTCAAAGAAGGAAAAATGGAAATGTTGATAACCAAAAGAAGGATTTTTAATTTCATGTAGAAGATTATGTTTTCTTGAAGGTATCTTCATAGAAGGGTGTTTTACGATTCGTTACGAAGGGTAAATAAATTCCCAGGTACATCAGAACTTTCAAAATTATAAAACCAAGTTTTACATGTAAATTACTAGTTGGTGATTCCTCAATGTCTTCCAAAGTTCATGATGTGTTCTACGTATCATTGAAAAGAATATACATGCCTGACCCAACACATATACTCACCTATGATGAAATAATAGTGGAAACGAATATGTATTATTGTGAAGAGTCTATAAAGATTTTTAATACCAGAGAACAAGTGTTGAAAAATAGGATGACTCGTCTGGAATAATTTCTATAGAGAATCCATTAGATTGAAGAGGCAATGTGGGATCCTAAGGAACATACAATAAAGAACCACCAGAATAATTTTATGAAGTAGTATTCTAAAATGTTTGGTGATGAAATTATTTAATGTAGTGGATAATGTAACACCCAAAGCTTCCACAATACGTTTCTATTTGAATAATTAAATAGATTGTGTTGTATGAAAGTTCGATTTATATCACACCACAACCAATCAAACTATCCATTATGAATAATAATAGCCACTTTTTGAAATTCGATAAATTTTATTTTTTAAAATGTACATTAGTTTTGGATTCTTAGTATCAAAATTAGTTGTGGGTGAATTTTTTGTATTTTTTTGAAAAAATTAGTTTTTTTGAATAGTGATATAAATTGTGTTATTGTTTAAAAATTACTTTTTAAAATATTTATTTATTTTGTTTGAATTTATTTTAATTCAAAATAGATATATAATATCTATATTAGTTCAATTTAATTCATTGTATTAAATTTATTATAAAATTTGATGTATAAAACTTTATGGTACAATTTATGGTCTTTTACCCACCTTATTGGAATGTTAGCAAATTTGGATAAAACGTAATTTTATCACATTTTTGAAATTGAATTTAAAAAATCTAAGAGACACTATTGACATTAATAAGTAAAATGTGGTCTAAAAATATGAAAATAATTTTTGGTGAATAATATCTTTGAAATTTTATTTACCAAGATGAAAAATAAATAGGGTACTTAAAGGTTAAAATAATATCATAATTACAAAAAAACACATTCTAATTCTATTGGATATATGCATATAGACCAAAATCATCTTTAAAAATAAAATATGATCCTTTTGGTCCACTTGGATTAGATTAGGAAATTTTTTATTATTTTATTTAAAGTGGTGTTAAAAGTGATAAATTCAATGTTTTATCACTAAAAAATTTTTAATATAGGGTTATACAAAAGATAAATTAGACAATAAATATTCATTATAAAGATAAAAATAATTATTACATAATTTTATTTTATTTATTATATTTAGACCATGAATAATTAAATTTATTTATGATTCAATGATGTTGTAATAATTAACTTATTATTGAATGATTAAAAATATTGATATTATAAATATTAATGTAATTTTAGATTGATACTTTTGATGTATTCCATGAATTTTCATTGTTTATATGACTTGTTATAGTTTTTGAAATAATGTTTCTTTCGATGTGATAATGTTGTTATGATATTCACACAAAAAATACCAAATAGTCTCAGAGTTGACATAAATTATTTTTTAAAACAAATACTATATTATTAATTGATATAATATTCTTAAAGAACTATTGTTTGGCCAATCAAAATCTATAATAATATGTATATAAATAATGAACCACATGGGGTTCTTTTGGATTCATAGTTTTTTTAAAACATTTATTATAAGAATACAAGAATACATGTTAAAGGTAAAACTATTTAAGCAAAAGTTAATTCTAACATATAAGGTCAATATGGTGACCTAAACCTATATAAACCCTATTGGTTGATATTTTTAAAGACATACCCACATTATATTCTAAATAAGTCTATTTGGATCCATTATAAACCAAATATTATTGTATAATAAAATAATATTTCAAGATTTTCCTAAAGTGACCCTCACCACTCTTACAAAAGGGTACATACCCTTCTCTAAAAAACACACCTCTAATAAAATTTTACTCTGAATAACCCTACTAAAATATCCCCCAACTACCCTTGAATCAACTTAGATGCCTTACTTTGTTTAGATTTCCAACCTAAGGAGCCCTTTTGATCAAATCAAATAGAAGCACCTGAAGAAGAGATAATAATTTCACGACCTATTCCAATGTTCTTTTCTTCTTCCTCATCCTCTTTATTTGTTGTTTACATACCAAAATAATAACTCTAGGACCTTATACATACAATTATTTTATTATATATATTGTATAACCATATTCGTTATACTATCTGTCCTATGAATGATAAGTCCCCATACCCACGTATTTACAACTTACCGTCTCCATGTCATGGAGTAATTTGTTATTCAACTCATCATTATCAGTATGGCAGTAATAATGAGTATAATTGATGTATATAATATTTATATAAAAAAATTAATTATTTTTTATATATGATATACCATCCATTTACTTATGATTATACAATCAATTAATTTCATTTACGCTCGTACGTATGTACGGATTACCATCACCATTAACGGGATGAAATTCATTCCCAATTGAAACCATTCAATAATTTTTATTTATTTTTTTATTAAAAACATAATTTAAGAACTTCATATCATTCACTATATGAATCAAATTCATCCTATACAATACAAACATGTCTTACGAAACAAAACATTCAAAGGAAAAAAACTCAGTTAAGATCACAAACAATGATCATTCATGACCCTAAATCACAAGTAACTCAGACATTAAAAGTAGGATAAATAATTAATCCCTAAAAGGAATTATCTATTATTACACACTAATACATAATTATCTTGAATAAACTGATTCATTATATATAGGTTCTATCTATGTTAATCCTAATCGGCCTGCTAGTCGAGGCTATCACAAATTAATTAAACAATTAATTTTAAATCCTATTATTTCTTATTTCAACAAGAATCAACATGACTGACATACTTATTCAATTATATTAAAAATTGAATATCAAATGATTTAAATATTCATATAACAGTAATACTATAACAAAATGGATTCATTAAATATGTATCTTTAATATTTTGTCAAATTAATTATCAATTTATTTAGGCTTTACATTATTGACCAATTCCAATTTATATTACAATAATGGCATAGATAAAACACTATATAGAAAAAACCATATGGAACCCATTATCATTGTATAAAAAAACATCAACATACTAATAGTGTCAATTCTTCATTCAGTTTGAAGAAATTATTTGGTTAATTTCATTTCAATCTAATGTGTAAATCATGATATCTCTATTTTTGAACATAAATAAATATTGAAGAAATGAATCCCTTAACCCAAATGGGTTTTAATGTTTTTTTCATGATAATGGACCAACATTGCGAATCTCTGTCATCTATCTAATAATAAATACATCCACTAGTAGATTTCTCACCACAACCACAGAAACAACCAACCAACAAAATTCATTGAAAAACATGGAGATCAAGCTCCATCACATGGAAAAGAAGAACATGAGGTAAGATATTGAATAAATAACAAGATAATAGGTAAATGATTCACTGTATATACGATGGATTGATGAAGGTAGGATAGAGATTTATACATGGAAAATAAATCACCAAAATGACAAATATGTGGTTTCTTGGTAACCTGGAATCGAGTGAGTGGTTATTTAGTCCGATAGTCTGACAAAAAAACATGATTAAAAACATTCAAAACACAGAAAATTTTGGACATAAATGAATGGTATTACCTGTTGATTTAATATAGACATTATGGATCATTTGGTAGTGAAAAATGTGTCGCCTTTTTAATTTTGAAGCTGCATTTATTTCATGTCTTGATCTGATCAATACACGTAGTGAAATCTATTTTAACATTGTTAAATATTTACAACATAAGAAATATCCATAATTATACCATTTAGAAGGTGAAATCCTCCAAATAACCACTATGCCTCCTACATGCACATTGGTATTCGGAAACATGAAAAGGTTGAATATATGTGGTTCTGGGACCATAAAATAGAAACCTATCAAAATATCCTCATCCTCAAGAATATGGAACAATCAAATAGTGTCAACATATAAGGTTTGTCTGAACAACCACCACACGAGATACATGTCAATGTTCTCCCAACCACAAGAGGTCAACAAGCTAACCAAGGGATCAATTTGAAACCACACAGTAAGAAAACCATGATCCATACCACTCTCAATGGTAGATAACTCACAATTTAAGAAATAAATAATAATTAATTTTATAAATCCATCTCATAAATATAAAATGTATACATCCTCAAAAATATCATTGTTACAAGTGAAGAAATACAAATCAAATAACATGTGGTAATGAGCATGTAACTATGAATCATATTCCCTAGAATTATACTCCATGATACTGTACCACAAAAATAAATGAACCAAGGGGATACCAATACCATGAATCACCTTCTTATAGAGGTTATGTATCACTATAGGCCACTCCTCTAAAGTTTCATCCTCGTCAATATTGATATAAACACTATTGATGATGTGATAGTTTCCATGACAATAATGATGATGTTGATAATATTCTAAAACATCATTTATCTACATCGTCAATTAGAATGACACTATATTATATGGAAATACTCCAAAATGAGATAATGCCTCTATTTCCCAAGTAAAAAAGATAGAAATGTCAGTCCTATGACAAAACCATCACTTCTAATGACGGTGAGTCAGCTTTATGAAATCATGATCCCCAACATCAAACACCATAGGTATCATCCAATGATAAACATAGTATCTTTGATGATCATATACAACTTTAAACTTCTATAGAATCACATGAACCATCTATGATGTTTCCACTACTAGTTTTTTACAATAAATTATGACTTTGTGATCTCAGTCCATCACGATGGAGAATAGAATGATCGGCCATTCTATTCTTCAGATGGATCCATGTGATGGTTGAGTGAAAACTATTATTGTAAAATAAATCAACCAATGGTGGGTGCCTCATACAAGAACCTATAAATTCCATAACACCATAGTGAAATATATCTTCAATAGTCTAGATGGTCCACTCTGTCTGACCATCGATCAACAGATGAAAATTATTGTAAATTCAATGGTGATAACCATAAGAATGCTAGAGATTTTTCCATGCCATTGAGTTAAAATGAGTATCTCAATCAAAAATTATTATCCAAAGGACTCCATGAAGTCTAACAATATCCAATTGATACATCCTTTACAAACAAAAACAATGCTTGACTCTATAATAATTATAGTGTGTTCTGATTTCCCCACCGATCCACAATCAATCTTATAGGTTCATAGCCTACTAGAGCATGAGTTGAACTAACAACCAGGCCTGTAAAGATGCGCTACCACTCCCATTAAATAACATATAATGGCTTGATAAATCAACCAAGATCATTGTTCTTGGCATTAACCATCTAGTTGGTCAATCATTGAGACACAAATGTTGATCCTTCGTGCTTATACCCAATCCTCCAAAAAGGGAGAGTAAAATATTTTTACATATTTTTCACACCAGGATGTACCACCAATGGTGAACTATAGAACTCTCTGAGAACCATATTACACATTTCTAATGGGATGAAAATAATTCCCTAAAATCACTTGATCTTGTCCATCCCCATGCAAACCATCATGGGATTATTTTAAAACAATTGTGTCTCTCTAGAACAATATCTCAAGATCCCATAAGTAGGACTATTTCAAACGTTTCACATGAAATAAATAAACCATAAATTGAAAAGTTAATCCAATTCCCTCAACATCTCTTATATATTTTTGTAATGTTAATATTTCTTATATCACTCTCCATTAATCACCGGATTCAATCACTTCATTCCTATGAAAATTTTGACATAACCCATTAGCAATAAGAATCCATATTTTATTTGTATATGAAATATTAATGTCTAAATAATATAATAACTTTATCCACTGATGTAGATGCATTTATTAGCCACATTGATAGAAACTAATACCAGAGTCTCTAGTGATCGATGAAGTATAAAAATATATCATCAATGAGGTAGCATCCCCACAACGTCAGGGAAACCAATAGGGAAATCATCTAATGTTTTTGGGTAGCATAGTTACACTCATTGGGACCTAAATTATGAGACCCATAAGAAATGACCGATCTGTGGTCCATCATAACACAACCCATAAAATTACACAATGTATCATTGAAACCTTAAAAACAACTCCTTCCCTATAAATAAAAATACCTAGATCACCGAACAATATATCCTTTAGATACTCAAAATTTGTATTTCATTGATCTGTCCACAAGAAATCCTAATCCTTCTATGGTCAACCCTGTCAGAGCAGTCAAAACACTAGATACATCGGTTGAAAACATCATGTAATATCCGACAAGACCAAGGAAACATTGAAAATATTCAACTATCTAAGGGGATAACCAGGAAAAAAATTCATATATCTTATATGAATTAAAATAAACTCCACACTAGGATACAAAAATCATCATGAAATGGACTTCACAGTCACAAAACTCAAAATTTTGAAACGTCCCATCCAACTGCATATGATTAAGATATCCCAAATTGGGACATAGATGCTTTGTATGGTCCTACGCAGAAACAGAGTACAGAAGTTTGTTGTTGATGAAATCCACTAATAAAATATCTAGTAACTCATTTAAAAAATAGTTCATTATCTCCATGAAATCATATGGAGAATTTGTTACACCAAACAACCTAACAACATATTTGAAATACCCATTATGGTGACAAAAAGTAGTATTTGGTATATTATAATCATTCACATGAATCTAATGATTTCCTTACTGAAAATAGATCTTTAAAAAAGAAAATTACCCTTAAATTGAATGAATATATCATCAATACCTAGAATATGATAATGGTTCTTCACATTCACTAGGTTCAAGCGATGATAACCGATAAACAACAAAAATAGAAGTCAGCCTTATTCATGAAAAAATGGATCACCCCATAGTAACAAACTTTTACAAACCAGAAAAACTACCATAGACTATTGATATTTATACAAATCTATATCAACTTATAGGTTCCATCTTATATGTACAAATCATTTTAGGATACATTCCTAGATTTAGTTAGATGGAAAAAGTTTATCTCTCATCGAGGGGGTAATGAAATAGCCATCTCTCAAAATAAATAAAATCATTCAATTACAACACTGTGTAACACCTATTTTTAGTCCTATAATGAAATTATTACCATGTTAGTTGAAATGGATTAAAAGGATGTAACATACTTATGACCCATCTGAGTGTCTAGCTCACCAAAAAAAATTGATGGCTCTCTATGAGCCGTGATGAACAAAACCAACCTCCAAAAGAAATCCATTGTATACTGCACAAAATACTTCCAATCAATGATGATAATGATGTGTAATGGTTATATCTAAAAACATAAGAGATATCCCTAAGAGTGGTGTTTCCACATCAGTAGATCACAGTCTCTACATACATCATAAATTTTATCATGATCTGCTACTAGAACAGTTAACTACAGGGTAACTAGAAGTATCTTTACAGAATTCCCCAAATAATGGATGATGGTAGTAGATATGAAGCAGTGTGACACACTTGAATCAATCAAGGAATGAACATAAATATAAAAAAGGGTACCTCGAACGATCTCTGGATCGCTTTGAACTAGTAAAATGCTGAAGAGTGAATATAACCATAACCTAATCCACATCTTCTATAACACTATCGAAGACCACCTCCATGGATACAGTATGCTCTCTAAGGATGGAGATCATGTCAAGAATATTCTTTCCCTATGTTTTATACTCTCTACTGATCCCAAACTGTATAAAAGTGTTACTACTTCTTAATCTTGAACTACATCAGTAGAGGAGCCTAAAGAGGAACAAATGGAACGCAATAAAATTTCTAAATGGTTGGTCAATATTTCTATTACTGATAAAGTCCTCCATAGATATCATGAAAATGATGACTTGGTATAGGCCTGAGATCCAATTCCCCTAATGAAATGACAAATTTTAGGGTGGGACCTACACCTGGATGATCATAAGCTATTTTATCATGAGTAGTGGGAACTCCATACCATAGATATACATTGTGAGGAGTCCTGATGACTCCCCTATCCTGAAAATTCAGTCCTATTTATCATCACACCGATGAACATTTACTCACTATCACTTTCAAATATAACATCAGTATAAATAGGGTGACCTGAAATTAGATCATTTGATTCAAATCCTCCCTTAAATGACACTCCCTAGTAGCCTCACCCAGAAATACATTTGAATCATATCATATATAGTTTTTTAAAAATATCCGAAACTATCGCCCACTAGTTCTCCCATACTGAATGTAAATATTGTCATGAGGACTATCCTCCCTCAAGGTTGATGAAATAAAATAGGTTCTGAAAGGGCCTCTAATCTATTCCCATTACACTTATGAATCCTCATGATCTATGAGGAACATGAAACACCACTACAATTCTACCCCATGAAACATCATTGTTGTAAATGATACCTGACGATCCTTTCAAGAATGGATAGAATACATTGATATATCATACTCCTATAACAATTATTACAAGAATGAATTTTAAAAGGATCCCTCCTACCTCTGTATACTTTGGAACTGAAACTCATAGAGTTTCCTCTTCTATGTTTTTTCGGCATCCACCTTCACTCTACACTGATCTGCTGGTACAACCTTCAAAACATATTCAATAGGAACATGATTAGGATTGTAAAATATATATATATATATTAAAAAGAAAAAATAGTTATAAATCATAATATTGGATCATGGAAGACATTACCATTAATTAATTATTATATTTTATTCATTTTATGTGAACCTATCTCAATATCAAACTATTCAAAAATTGTTGTTAAGAAGAATGACGCATGATCATCTCCAATGACTCTACAATGAAACTAGTATCATCTCGTTTAGTATCCTTCATAAAAACAATAGTCCATGAATCTGATCACATTAGACTGTAAATACCCAGGTTTAATCTTGTCTCTTTTGTTTTCTATGCATGTGAATCTTATCTGACATCGTTTCCCAACAATCCCAAACAACCTCGCTTGTGTCTAACACCAGAATCCTTCATATACTTTAAAAATAGCTCTGATACCACTCTCTCATGACCACCTCCCCACATGATTTTTCACTCAAGGGACATTAATGGTAGACGATATATAATGACACATGATTCCTTCCTCTAATATCTCCTTGGATGGTACCTAAAACCAAGAGTATAATGAATACACTGCTAAACAATTATCCTATAAGAGACCAAAATTAGAAGAAAGAGATAACAAATTCACAAACTAACACCTCTTAATAATCAAATATAAATGAAAATAAAATTTTCACATATGTAATGTCTTGATTGAAAAATTAAAATTTCACAAAAAAACTAGAAGTTCCAAATGAAATAATATTGGTGGGGATTGCCAAGAAGAACAAACATCTCCTAAAACAAAAATCTATAAGTAACCAGCCTGACATTCAATATTCTTCAATTGTATTGAAAGAAAATATTTGCAGATACATAGGGTGAGTATAAAAATATACTCATTATGATCCTCTCTAGATCCTATTGTTGAAAAATATGAAGAATGACTGCTTATACACAGTGTATAGTAAGTGAAATGATATTTTCTTATAAATATTTATAGTATGTTTAGAACCTCACCATGGATACTATAAGATAGTATCAACTATTTAATTATTTAATTAAATAAATAATATCAAGGGGTCTATTCTACTTCTTCTCCAATAAATTCTTCTTCAACCCAAACATGTGTGGCTCAGACCATCTCTATCCAAAAGGCTATCCCAAAAACACCTATCCCAATCCCCACAACATGAACCTTGTGTTACACACCACCACATCCATGTTACCAAAAATAACAAGGTATTTTTATAGAACCACAACAACCCATTTAACATGTGTAATGCCTCAGGTATTATACATCAAGCCATTATAACCCATACACCGAGTAAGAAACCTCAGTCCACCACATACTATGCATGTCATGAAAATTGAATTCATCAGTAATCAATATCCAAAATACATGTGTCTTAAATAACCAAAATCCATTACATCCCACTATACACATGTATCTAGAAAACAAATTGTCATTCATTCCAAAAAATAAACTACCAATAGAAGAGATCATGACCTAAGGGGGTAGTTGGTCATCCAGATATGAACAAGATGTTAGGGAAAACCCACCCAGTGCTTAGAATCCCTAGGGTTATAGTCTCCCTAATTGATAATGTAGAGTATTATATAAAAACTAAAAATTAAATGATAAAATATTTCTCAAAACAACATTATGGGAATATCCAATTCTCCGAATCAACTACATCTAAAATCTCTTAAACACTCAGGTGCCACTTCTATGACCATATTTCTTTCATGCACACCAGCATTAATCATAAACATTGTCATATTTTCTCCCTTTTCATATTTTTCCTTTGATGTTAAATAAATATTTAACAATTAATTATCCATTATAATTTTACAAGTTATATTTCATTTAAATTAAAAAAGAGTTCAATTGTTGTTATTTATAATTATACAGATTAACATACATCAAATAATTTAAACATAAACATTGCATCTCAGTATACTCCACCCCATGGGATTAAAATTCCTTAATTTTTTACAAAATTACAGTTTATATTACCATTTACTATATGAAAACAGTCTATGATTCAAAACAAGGTACTCGACTGAGAACATATGTTTGCCACATGTAGAAGAGAAAAATTGGAGATAAACTAAAAAATACCACACCATATGAAATATAGAATCAATCAAGAATCTGTATTTCTTATTTATTGAAAATTCTTACGTTAAACCATTCCTTTATCCCTAATTTCGTCCCTCACACCGACATTAATATTCTGATTCATATTTTAAAAAAAAACATCACCTTCTACCACAAAAATCGAGCCTCTTTACACCATACACCATAATAATCATCCTTGATGATTCATCCAAATATCACATCACTTTTGGAACACCCTAACCCATTTACCACAATAGCCATATGGGCTCATTAATCATAGTCTAACATCATTCCAAAAGTAGGCATAAAAAAACATAGTAACTAGGATCTTATCCTTAAAGTAAGGAATTCAGGAATCAAACTGGACCAACGCACATGGATATAAAGAACAAGGAAATAATCCTTTACATGTAACCAGGAAACTTATTCCCTATAAGGAATTATATTTTTTTCACACAACTAATTATTTTTCCATTTTGAATTATCCAATAAATATTTACATGTTCCAACTATGAGAAACCTAACTAGAAAGACAACATAAGATGACACAAGATTAATTATCATTTAATTTGACATGAATTTAATTTCATTAACTTGAAGAATCAACATTTTTCACAAATTTATTCAATTTCATTAACACATAGAAGATGAATTCATTTAAACATCTTTAGATAATTAAAACTATCAAAAAACTGGATTCATTAAACATTATTATATACAATTTTAGAAAATTAATTATCAATTAATTATAGATTTATATCCTTTAACAATAACTCATTCTAATAAAAGAAGGAATAAATATAAATCTATCTACCAATACTAAATGCAAAGGATTATAATGGTAAAAATTAACACTTTTCCATGTGATGAATATAAATTAATTAATCTTGTTCAAGTAATTTTCTTGTTAATTTCAGTATGATGTAGTGGGAAAAACATGCCAGCTCTATGATTTCATGTAAATAATTAGAGATGAAAACAATCCCCTATATATTAAATGTATTAAATGTTAATGTAACTAGAAATGACCAAAACATTAGAAACCAATCATCTCACCCAGAAGAACTGTGTCAACCAGGTGACGTTTAACCATGAATAAACTAGAAAAACTAGTATAACACATTTTTAAACATGGAGATCAAAATTTATCACATTGGAAAAAGTGATTTAGAGGGATAATTTTTTAGAACACTCCAAAATGTGGTAGAACCTATGTTGTATCCATTACGGGTCGACCAAGGGAATCTTGAGATTGATCCTTGGAAAAGGAATCCCCAAAACGTCAAAAAGGGGGTTGTGGGGTCTCTATGAATTAAGAGAGAGTTTCTACAACTGTAGTATTTGATAATATCAATAATTAATCACCAATTAAAACATTAAAAATTATGTATTTACATGGTTTGTAATTCCCATTCACATCATGTAATAAATTGGGAAATGTTTTTGTAGAAAAATGATTTTCTATTTTATTTTTAAAACCCTGATTTATTACACGTCATGATATAATCAGAACAATATGTGAAAACTAATATCAAATTATGTAAATATATAAACTACATGATATCTTCACGATTCCATGTTTTATAGGGATAACTCCTACATACAACCTCTAAACCCCTTTCGAGCACCTTGGTCTTTAGAATCATGCAAATGTTTGATCTAGGTGGATCTAGAACCTTACATAATTGAATTATTAAACTAAATTTATAGATTCCTAAAATTTCATTAAATTGGTTTTTAATTTACTCTATCAACATAATTTTATGAATATCTTAATTAAATAAAAAATTAATGTTCTATTTTAACACATTATTTTATAATTAATTTTCCTACTATCAGAACCATTATAAAATGTTAGGATTCTATTATAATCATCCTTGTTTTATTTATAGATAACCCCCAATTCCCTTTTTATCTAATTTCATTATATTTTTTGAAATTTATTTTTAATGAAAATTTAAATAAAAATATGTATAAATGGATTTATATGTTTTGAAGGAATATTAATTAGTAATAAAATTATGAAAATATTGTTAATATATTTTGTTCCTTGGGAATTATTAATGTTTTAGAATGGTTCAATTATATAGAGGGAAAAATTAATAATAATTTATATCTCAAATGGATTTGGTAAAGGGATAGAATAAACCTATTTTATTTTTCAAAAAATATTAATGTAATAATCTATATTGGTTATCAAAAATATTGGAAGATATTAATGATTACGTTTATCCTATTAGATTATCGGAGTATACTATTTTAGTTAGTCAATGTATAATTATGATTGTAATTAAATTTATAACTATTAGGCATTGTACCTATTTATTTGTGTTGAAAATTGATTCCTTATATTTCCTACTTTTTTATGTATATATTTTATTACTTTTAAACCTTTCACATGAAAATGAATTGTGATCTTTCATGTGGAGAAGATTTATTTCACTAGAGTAAATAAATATGTGATAAAGAAATATATTTTATTGATTTAAATGTTTAATAGTTTACGATTGTATTTAATTAATTTAATGTACCTTATAAGAAATTTTTTTCTCATCCAATATTATATGGTATTTGATGAATAAATATATTTTGGGGGCTATACATTATTTTTTTGGAATGATATATGCACAAAATAGATATTGTTTTAGTACAATGAAATCACATGAGCCAAGAAATTTCTTATAACATCTATCAAGGTAGAAGGGTCTAAACCCACAATCAAATTGAGAATAGAGTACATCACATTCTAATATAATATGTGATTCCATATATAGTATGAAATAATTTTTTATATAAACATTTACACAAATAATGATTATATTGATATTGGAGATGGTTATTTATTATTTATTATGTGATTAATTTCATTTTATTAGAAGATATATATTTGGGACATTTATTTGATTATGGTAAAAAATATCCTACTGGAATATTGATTATATATTAATGAATTATATTTTATTGGTATATATGATATTAAGGTGGACATTTGGTGAATCATGCCACTTATGGAATAACTAGAATATCTCAGAGATTATATGTCTATGTCATATACATTTTTTATAATACTATTAAAGGGATTAATTAATATGGTGATAAATATAAAATTTTTCTTAGATGAATATATGATAAAATAATTACAATCACATAGTTTTAATAATGTTTAGAAATATTTGATTACTCTTATTTATAGATATTTTTGGAATTATATAGTTTTATCATTTTTAATTACTATTGAATTTTAGATATTAATTTAATATTTTTACATGTGATGTTTTATTCATTGTGTGAATTATCTTATATGGTTCTAATTTATTTGGTTTTTCTTATTAGCTAAATTTAATGATAATATATTTTTATTCTGCTTTTCTTTGTATATATGTTAAATGAATTCCTCAACAATACTAAAACTATATTGAAAAAATTAATTGAAAATAGTTTTCTTAGGAATAAATCATGTCTTTTCTCAAAACAAAATTTTATATTTGTGTGATGGGTAAAATTATCATAGCCATGTTATCCCTTAATCTATATCAGTCATTGGGTGTTAGCTTTCTCTTTATTTTCCATTTTCACTACATAATTTTTTCTCATTATTGGAGGCTATGTATGTGTCATCCCAAATGTCCTATTTACCTCTCATTCTGTATAGTCAAGATGATATTTAATTAATATTTTTGTGATTTGATGTTTCAAGAATGGTATTTTAAAATATAAAAAATATATTAATAGGATCAGATTTGGAATATTGAAGACACTATTTAATAAGATTTTTGGATTTTATATCCAAGTATTTTAAACAATCTACCAAGTTAGATAGAATAATGAATATAAAAAACTGAGTGAAATAAAGCCATTGAATATTATTATTGAATTTTGACTATAATAACTAAGCCATTAATTTTTATAGGAAGAATAAAATTACCTAGTCCTTAAACACAGATAGATATATATAATGTATATAATAAATTTAATTTTATTGATTAGTTTTTAGAAAATAAGAACACAATTTTTACAAAATCCATTTTATCCATAGTTGTAATTTTTCTATTAAATTTTTTTGATTCTTATTGGGATTGAGTACTATAAATAATTGATCTATGAAATTTTTATTTAAATGGAAAAGGTAAATATTAATTTTGAAATCATCATCTGAAAATTAGAATATGGTTATATTTTTAAATTTTCATAATATTTTTACTTTTTCAATGAAAACATAATATACATACATTTTATTACAAACTGTGTTTAATTTTAATTTAAATACATAATAAAATAATTACTTTTTTTGAATTCTAATTTTTTTTATTATAAAATTATGGTTTTAAATGTCTTCTTACATTTATTTTATAAATAAATATTATTTTGGGGGAATTTGATTCATTAATTTTTTTTAATATTTCTTTTCTTATTTTCTATCAAATTACATTCTACCATTTATTGTTATTATTTATTAAAAATGGATTCCTTATTTTGAATATGTGGTTTGATGTTTATTATGAAGGACACTATGATCTTTAGAGATTATGATAAATAAAATTATAAATTTTTGTCACTATGTTATGGGTAAATTGAGTAGCTAAATAATAAAAATATCATTTTAAGAAATATAAGATGACCGTAAAACATGATGAAAATGATTCATCACCATGTTCATCAAAATGTTGTCATCGCTCCTGCATCCCCTTATGACCTCAGTCTCTTTCAGTTTACTACTATGTAGTTAATTTACATCCTCTGGCACGCTCTCAATAAATGGATACATGATCAGATTTTGTTTAACCATGAATCCAATTCCCCCCATTATTGATGGTTATTAGAGATGGTATATAAGGACCCGACCTTAAAAAAATTCATAATTATGAATTAGGTTAACAATGAACATTGGTCATTTTATAGGTTTATAGATTTAGTTAATTAGGTCATAACTATTACATTTCTTTTCATAAATTACAAAGTACAAACTACTACATTGTTTCCATTTTTTTCACAAAAAAAACTCTTGAAAAAAATGTGTCATGTCTAGTTCCATGTTTATGATAGAATGACTTTTCCATGATACCATATATGACCCTATTCTTCTTTAAGTCCTGTGAAAAACATTTAAAAACAAGTTATTAGTATAAAATGCTCAATAAGGGATACACAATGAGGAAAACTGTTAGTTTTTTAAAACAACAAGTAAATTGTGAATACTTTTTCATAAGTAATAGTTTTAACCTTTATGAACAATTAAATACTCTTAACTGAATAAAAGTTCATTACATACCATTTTGTAACCAAAATATTATCATAAAACCCATATAAAGAACACATGACTTATAAAAGTAACTTGGGACATAAGCATACTTAAATGGAATAACCATACGGTCGACTTCCACACATATCACTAAATGGAATAGCTACACGACCAACTTCTATACCAAATTAATTAGAGGTTATAATGTAACCAACCATCCTATTTTATCACGACACCACCCATAATTTGTTTTATCATGTAACCACTCGTCAAATGTCCAAGTACCATTATAAAATAATAACACATAAAACAAATGTAAAGGAAAGAAAACATTTTCACATTTCAATCACAATATATCACTTTAATATATTGAAATAACAAATCCATTTTCAATACCATTTTCAATACAAAATACATAAATGAGTATATGGTATTTATTTTCTTGAAAAAAAACATTACGACTTGTTAAGGAATCCAGAGATCAAATAATACTCAACATAGTAGAAAGGTCATTGTCACCACATAATTTAAAAGAAACATACATTTTTTACATTTAGTAAAATTATTTTTAGAAAAAAATTACCTTTGAAACGTTAAGGGTTTTTATACATCATATAAAAGAGGGTTTTGTATTAAAACAAAAGAAGACTCAATGAATGGAGAATGAGATGAAGTCCCTTACCTCGTGTCCAAATTGACATGTTCGTTCTTTAATATCCTGAATATTAAACAATTGTTAATTTAAAATTTCTTAAGAACCTTTTTAAAGTATATTAGTTCTTTTTTATAAATTATTACCATGTTATAAACACTATGTAATCATTTAAGTTAATAATGGTCGTTTTGTCGATATTTGGTACTTGAGTCAAAAATGAACACCTTATATTTACAAGATGACCATGTGGTCAATAGTCCATTATATCCAGAATTATATTCATTATTTAGAAATTATATATATCATATATATCTAGTATATATATATATTTATTTATTTATAAAATCACATATCATTTGGAGGTAAGAAATTAAATGCACCGTTCATGGAGACGGTAAGCTGTACATATGCATGAACGCTAGTTTCATTTATATTAATTATTTTAATGGAATTAAAGCATATTGATACATAATTATATTATAATTCCAGTATAATATCATATATAATATAACTAACTTTATCCTTTATACATCCTACATATAACCTTATCCTCTCATATCACTTTGAGGGGCTGGTAGTCCGTACATCCTCAAATGAAATTATCACGTTTACCCATAATGGAAACCATAAAGGTTTGATATAAAAGAAAAAAAGAAGCATAAATAAATAATAAACATAATATATCATATATAAATATCGTTTCATCTAAATTCCCACCATGATAGGAGGTAGTATATAATCGAACAATCATCATTTTGTGAGGTGTTAGTTTTCCATCCATAGAAACAGTATCTTTTTCACCCATTAGATGGAGGTGTGTGTAATTGTAGTTATAATAATTAACAGATAAAAAATCCTACTATATTAATTATACTTGTGTGGTTATAAAATAACGGAATAAAAAGATTTTAGGGGTTGGAGAAGTAAAATAAAAGAAAAGATGTTAATAGAAATTGTTACCTTTAATTTGGGTAACTTCCTTTGGATTGAACTAGAATGACTTATTGAAGTGCCTTCTACCTAAGGTAAGGATTATAGGTAGAGTATAGGGATGTAGGGAGATTAATTGGGAAAAGTTTGTACAAGAAAAAATTCTTTAGAGGTGTGGGGAATTGGTTATAAATGGTATCCTTTTATAAGGGGGAAAATGGGCTCTTTTGGAATGTGTAAAAATATTATTTTATTATATAATGATATTCAGTTTTTAAAGGACCAAAAATCTTTAGAGTCTAAGATAATATGTCTTAAGGTCTCAATAAAGTAATCCAATTAAAATTGGAATGTTTTTGGATGTCATTTTAACATTTATAATCTAATTTATTTAAATGATATATTAATGAAGAAAACACTGCATCATTTTTGTGTCATAAATAATTTAATTTATTCGATGTATAAAAATTATAAAAAAATAAAATGATGTAGTTAATATTTTTATATTTCCAATAAATATTTATAGTAAAAAATATTACTTATATAATAAGATATAAATATTTATTTATTAAAAGATATTTGTTTCTATTATTTTTTCCTTTACTTTAAATTAATTAATCTAAAGTGTCATTATCATTCATAAGTTGCTCCATGGGGTCCCAAAATCGACCCAAGGATTCCACTAGCCGAAAATTACTCATCCATTATGTTTATCCCATGTTTTTAGGTAATATCGAATTATTATAATATTCTTTATACCTTGAATTACCCTATTTACCTTTAACCATGGTAAATAAAAGTCAAATGTTACTATTCAATAAAAATTATTTTTATCTTATTGAATAACATTTTTCTTACTAATAAAAACCATGTTTGTTTGATTTTCGAAATTTAATTTACCAAAGTGGTAACATTTCATTTAAATGAAAAAGGCAGTTTTTTTAACTACTACTAAGTGGTATCACTATTCATCAAAAAATGATGTTTTTCAAAAAAATACCAAAAAATAAGCCTAAGAAATATTTGATATTATGAATTAAAAAATAAATTCTATTTTACCAAATTATGAACACATAAGTTTCATTAATTAATTTAAAATTAATTCCCGTTGTTAAAACAAATAGAGTGTATTTAAGAAACAATAACTATAAAACAATTGACACTTATTTATGTCCAAATTTAATGTGAAATTAATTCCAATGACCAAAATTGGATTAAATGGTAAAACAATATTCTAATTACACATTAAAACCAATTAAAAAGATAATTTGACCATATAAATAAATTATATTAAAAAATAGTTTTGAAATAAAAATACAATATTTTTCAGTATTCATTAAAAATTGAACTTTATCAAAAAAATTCCAAAAAATTACACAAAGTAAATTTTGATGTCCCCATTCTAAAAATGGATTTTATTTGGTCAATTAGAATGTATTAATGTGAACTAAACAATATTTTATGAGGGTTCTCCATTAAAAGGTGGTAAATCGACCATTTAATGTAAATTATGCTTAAATTTAGATTCATTCACATTTTAAGCCTCTAGCACTTATTGGATAAATATAAACACATTTAACAAACATGTATAATGATATTGTAGTTATTTTTTTCCTTATCGCCAATAAAAGGGCAAGGATTTATCTTCCAATTAAAATAATAATATTATATTATTAGTGTGCAACCTATGATTTCAAAGAAACTCATTGTTGTGTATCAAGTACACTATCGAACATATCAACTCATTTAAAGTAAAATTAATATTTAATTCACAAATATTAATAAATATAAAAATATCTTATTCTTAATTTACCTGGGATAATAAATCCTTACACCCATTTGGAAATTGCATCCTCACAATTTTTATTCACTTATCAAAATAAGTGGAAGTATTTATCCCTCATAGCATTATTAGATTCCCACATTGCCTATTCAACCATATGGTTTTCCACAAAACCTTCACCTGGTGAATTACCTTATTCCCCAACACTTTCTCTCTTTAGTAAAGAATCTGGACTAGTTTTTCTTCACAAGAGAGATTTTCTTCCAACTGAACTACCTCTGGGCTCAAAACATGCGATGGATCTGGTATATACTTTCTCAACATCAAAGCTTGAAAAACATTGTGTACCTAGGATAAACATGAAGGTAAAGACACTCTGTACACAACTGATCCAACATTCTCCTGGATTTCATAAGGTCCAATGAACCTTGGACTAAACTTTCCATTCAAACCAAAATGCATTACACGTTTCCATAAAGCAACATTGAGAAAGACATGATCACCTACCTCAAATGAAATATCCTTCCTCCGGTTATGCGCATAACTTTTCAGTCTGCTCTCAGCTGTTCTCATGTGCATTTGAGTAAACTGAACATTTTCTACCATCTCTTATACCAATTATCGTCCCATCAGCTTCCTTTCACCTACATCATCCCAAAAAGCTGGAGTTCGACAATGATTTCTATATAATTCCTCAAATGGAGCCATCTGTATACTGGAATGAAAACTATTATTCTATAAAAATTCAACCAATGAATGATGTTGGTCCCAACTTCCCTGTTAATATAGTAAACAAGTACGTAGCACATACTCTACGGTCTGAATTGTTCGTTCTAACAGCCCATATGATTGAGGATGAAAAGTTGTACTAAAATTTAATTCAATATCCAAAGACTTATAAAGGCCCCTCCAAAAGATAATAGTAAAATATGGATCACGATTAGATAAAATGGAGTGGGGAACTCCATGCAACCTAACAATCTCTTTAACATAAATCTGAGAAAGTTTATCAACTGAAAAATTATCTTGAATTGGAAGTAAATGAGCAGATTTAGTTAATTGATCAATTATAACCCACATGTCATTATTACCTCTAGATGTCTTAGGTAATCCCACAAAAAAGGTCCATGGATATATTTTCCCATTTCCAATCTGGAACTAATGATGACTGAAGAATCCCTTTCAGTAACTGCCTCTCTTATTTAACCTGTTGACAATTCAAACACTTCAATGTAAATTCATCAATATGTATTTTCATTCCATCCCACCAATAATACACCCGAATATCATTGTACATCTTAGTACTGTTATGATAAACTGAAAATGGAGAACTATGTGCTTCATATAACAACTCATTATTCTACAGTGAATCACAAGGCACACATAATATGTTCCCAAACCTCAAAACACGATCATTATCAACGTAAAAATCGGGAAACATACCCTTCTAAACCGACTCTACATTTTTCTACAACTCACTGTCTTCCTTGCACAATTTCTTAATTATGTCTAATATAGATGATTTCACTAACACCTGAAACAAAACACAAGAATTTACTGTAATAAAAACTTGTATTCCAAACAAATCAAATCAAAAACCAAAGGACCTCATTCAAAACATAGCATGGTTAATGAGACATTACTTTTTCGACTCAAAGCATCAGCCACTTTATTTTATTTTATCGGATGGTAATGGATTATGAAATAATAATCTTTGATTAATTCAGGCCTTCTCCTTCTTCTCATATTCAATTTTTTTTGAGTGAATATATTCTTAAAACTTTTTTGATCAGTATATATTTTACATTTTACTCCATAAAAATTATGCATAAAAATTTTTATAGCAAAAACAACAGTAGTCAATTCCAAATCATATGTAGGGTAATTTAACTCATGAGGTTTCAACTGAAGTGAAGCATAATCAATTAACAAATCATTCCGCATAAGGAAACATCCAAGTCCATTAAATGAAGAATCACTGTAAATAACAAACTCACCATTTTTGGAAGGAAGTTCCAAAACTGGATCATTCACCAATCATTTTTTCAATTCCTGAAAACAATCATCACATTCTTTTTTCCGAATTAACATTAAAAATGTTCGAGTTAACTTACCCATTGGACAAGATAACTATGAACAAATCTCAAAAAACCTCTAGTAATTACCTTCCAAACAAAGAAAACAACGGATCTCAGTAATATTTGTGGGTCTTGGACATTATTCAATTAATTTTGTTATTTTAGGATCAATAGTTATTCCATTCTTTGAAACAATGTGACCAAGGAAAGAATTTATTTGTAACCAAAACTCACACATGTGGAATTTACCATAATGTTTATTTTCTTTTATTTTTAGAACGATGAACCTTTAATGAATTTCATACTCCTCTTTACTTTTAGAATAAACAAAAATATCATCAATAAACACTACCACCATTTATCACTTGATTCAACTTATCCATCACTGTAGTAAACTGTTCAATTCTGATTCTGACCACCTAAGGATGCTTATTTGGATGGTCATTTCCCTCTGTATGACTTCATTACACAACAACCATGTTTCCTCTAAGAAAAACCATTCTCAACACAGAAATATAATAGGTGAAGTAACATGGTAATCTGTAAATGCAATATGATTTCAATATTAACATAAATTACTTTATGGATGTTAAATTAAAAATACCCTAACACCTAAAGTTATCTAAAGTGACCTCTGATACAAACTATAAGGGCCCGACATTAAAACATTACATAATCATGAATTAGTTTAATAATTCACATTGAGGATAATTTTTGGTTTAGTTTTTTAAGGAATTAGTTCAAAAAAATTACATTTCTTTTCAAAAATTAAAATGTAGAAACTTCTATTATGTTTCCATTTTTTTTACAAAACAAAAACAATTGATGAAAAGATTCATGTCTACTTTCATGTTTAAGATAGCATGACTTTTGATTAATCCCATCCTTGACCCTATTTTTCTTTATGTTCTGTGAAAAACATTTTAAAACATGGGATGAGGATAAAAATCTTAATAAGGGATACACAAAGAAGAAAAAATGTTAGTTTTTCAAAACAAAAAAGTAAACCCTGATTACTTTTCCATAAGTAATACTTTTCACATTTATGAAGTAGTAAATACTCATCACTGAATAAAAGATCATTAATTACCATTTTGTATAAAAATGATTTCCATAAAACCCATATAAAGAACACATAACATATAAAGGTAACATGGGACATAAACATACTTAAATGGAATAACCATATGGTTAACTTCCACACATATCACTAAATAGAATAGCCATAAGGCCGACTTCCATACCCAATGCAATAGAGGTTATAATGTAACAACCCATACTGGTTTATCATGGCACAAACCTTCATTTGGTTTATCATGTAACCATCCATCAAATGTCCAAGTACGTTTATAAAATCATAACACAAAAAATTTATATAAAAGAAAGAAAACATTTCTACATTTCAATAACAATATATCACTTAAATATATTGACATAAAAAATACATTATCAAAAAAAATTTCAGTAAAAAAATACATAAATGAGTATATGGTATTTAATTTCCTTAAAAAAAATTATGGCTTGTTAAGGAAGACAAAGAACAAATAATACTCACGGCGGCGTAAAAGTCATTTTCACCACTTACATTAAAAGAAACATTCCTTTTTATCATTTAGTAAAAAGCTTCATAGAAAAAGATTCCCTTTGAAAATTCATGGGTGTTTATACAGTGTATAAAATAAGTTCATGTATTAAAACAAAATACGCCTCAATGAAAGGAGATTGAGATGAAGTCCCTTACCTCATGTCTGACTTGACCCTTTTATTTGTTTAATCTCCTCAATAATAAACTATAGTTAAATTAAGAATTGCATAAGAACCTTTTTCAAGTATATTAGTCCATTTATATCAATTATTAACGTGTTAAAAACATTATTTAATCATTTAAGTTAATAATGGTCATTTTGTAGATATTTTGTACTTGAGTCAAAAATAAACACCTTATATTTACAAGTTGTCCATGTTATCAATATTCCATTATATCGAGAATGAAATTAATTATTTGGATATCATATATATCATATATATCAATTTTATATATATATAAATGTTTATAATAGGATATATCATTTGGTGGAAAGAAATGAACTGCACCGTTCATGGAGACGGTAAGCCGTACGGACGCATGAACGACAATTTCATTTCTTTTACTTATTTTAATGGTATTAAAACATAATTATACAAATTAATATTAGAATTCCAGTATAATATCATATATAATAGAATTAAATCCATCCTTTATACGTCCCACATATGGAATTAACGAGTCATATCACTTTGATGGGGCGATTGTCCGCACTTCCCCAATTGAAATTATCGTGTTTACCCATAACAGAAACCGTTAAGGTATGCTATTAAATAAAAATACAGTAGCATAAAATACATAAAAATAATATATGTCATATATAAATATAGATTCATCATATTGTCCACCAAGATAGGCGGTAGGAGATAATCGAACAATCATCGTTTCGTGAGGCGTTACTTTTCCATCGATAGAAACAGTATCTTCTTCACCCATTAGATGGAGGTGTGTGTAAGTTTAGTTAGAATCCATATCATAAAAACATCCTAATATATTGAGGATACTGTTGTTGTTATAAAATAATATAATAAACAGAGTTTAGGGGTTGAAGAATTAAAAAAAAGAAGTTATGAGAAACAATTACCATTAATTTGGGAAACTTTCTTTGGTTTGAACCAGAAGGACTTCTTAAAGTTCCTTATGCCTAATGTAAGGCTTCTAAGAGAAGGGGAGGGATTTAGGGAGTGTAATGGGTCAGATTTTGGACGATCCAAAAGGCTTGAGAGGTGTGACGAATTGGTTAGAAATGGTTTCATTTTACAATGGGGAGGATGTGCTCTTTAGGAATGTGTGAAAATATTATTTTATTATATAATGATATTCTGTTTCTAAAGGTCCCAATATCATTAGAGTATAATATAAGATGTATCATGGTCGAAATAAAATCATACAATAATAATTTGATAGGTTTTGGATGTTATTTTAATATTTATAAACTTATTTATTTAAATTATTTATTAATTAGGTAAACACAACATTATTATTGTGTCATAAATAATGTAATTTATTCGATGTCTACAAAATATAAAAAAACCCTGATGTTGGAAATCATTATATATTTCCAATCAATATTTATATTCAAAACTATTACTAATATAATATCATATAAAAATTAATTTACTAAAAGATATTAGTTTATGTCATTTTTTCCTTCACTTTAAATTAATTAATATAAAGTGTCATTATCATTCATAATTGGATCCATGGGGTCTTAAAATAGGCCCAAGGATTCCCATGATCCGTCATTACACATACAATAAGGTTTTGAGAAATGTTTAAGTAATTTTTAATTATTATAATATTCTGTTGACCTTGAATTACCCAATTTACCTTTAACTGTGGTAAATAATAGTCAAAAGTTACTATTCACCAAAAATTATTTTCATCTTCTTGAACCACGTTTTACTTACTAATAACAACCATATATGTTGGATTTTAGAAAGTAAATTCAGAGAGGTGGTAAAATTTCTTTAAATGAAAAAGTAAGTTTTTTTAACTACAACTAAGTTGATTCACTATTCATAAAATATTGATGTTTTTCAGAAAAATACAAACCATTAAGACTAAGATATATTTGATATTCCAAATTCAAAAATGATTTATTTTTAAAAAATTATAACGATATAATTTGGATTAATTAATTTAAAATTAATTCCTATTGTTAAAACAAATAGCGTGTTTTTAAGAAACAATAAATATCAGAAGATTGACACTGGTTTGCGTAAATATTTAACGTGAAATTAATTAAAATGAAAAAAATTGGATTAAATGGTAAAAATTTATTCTAATTACACTTTAAAACCAATTAAATAGATAATATAACCATAAAAATAAATTATATTATATCAGAGTTTTGAATTCCAAATAAAATATTTTCACAAATCATTAAAAAAAGTATTTTTTTGGAAAAAATTACAAAAATTTACACAAAGTAAAGTTTTATGTCCCCATTCTAATGAAGGATTTTATTTGGTCCAATATAATTTATTAAAGTGACCAAAACTATATTTAAAGAGGGTTCTCCATTAAAATATGCTAAATAGTCAATTTAATGTAAATTATGCATAAAATTAGATTCATTCACATTTTAAGCCTCTTACTATTATTCGATAAATGTAAATACATTTAGCAAACATTTATAATCATAATGTATTAATTTTTGTTCATTCCTGCTAATACAATGGAAAATTTTTAACTACAATTTAAAATATTAATATTATATTATTAGTGTGTAACGTAAGATTTCAATGAAACCCATTGTTGCGTATCGAGTATGCTATCTAACATAAAAACCCTTTTAATGTAAAATTAATATTTAATTCAAAAATATTAATAAATATGAAAATATCTTATTTTTCATTTACCTGGGATGTTATATGGAAACCCTCTAAAAAGGATATCTTCTTCAAATTAGTTCATGATTTATCAGCTATAAGTAGCCTTTGTTTTTTCGTAACATTCATCTAATTAATGGTTTGTTTGATGTTTTATTGGAATTTCATTCTAAAGGATGAATTAAAATTAATGTAGACAATTCATCAAGGGGAACCCCAGGTCATTCAGGTTATGGTGTTATTTTCAGAAATCACTATGGGTATTATTTAAGATGCATTTATGGTTCTTGTTTGTTATCATTATCCCTTGAGGATGAAATGTTTGGTTTAATTAAGTCCATCAAGGGATATTATCTTCATGGTTGGAATATAATTTATTTTTAACATGAATCTTATATAATCATTAAAGATATTATAGGTGTTTTAGATATTCTTTAATGGAAGTTAAATTTTCAATGAACTATGTTCTTCGACTATCTTTGTCCAACTTATTATATCATAACTGGAATCTATAGGGAGGAAAACTCTGTCATAGATGGTCTTTCCAAAAAGGGTGCTGCTGGTGATAAATTGGTTTGGCCTACTCAGGTTCCTAGTGCTATTTGACCTCTTATTCATAGAGACATGATTTAATTTCATTTTCAGAATTTTTTAATATATAATTTATTTTAATAATATATGATACATGGTTTTCTGTGAATGAAATCATCTTTCAAAAAATATGTATCATAAATCCTCAAACAAAATTGATGTATTAATAATTCAATTAATAAAAACACATAATAACTATTATTATAATTATTAAGAAATAACATAATCATCAATATCGAATTTGATCCATGAATTTTATAGATAACTAAATAATGTTATGTATGCGTTAATTTGTTAACTTCATATTCCTATAATTTCATAATGTTATAAAATCATAGTAAATTATTAGTTCTAAAATTGACATTTTTAATTTATTATGAAAATATTGATTTATTAAATGGAATAATATTAATAAATAGCCTAAAGTTGAATAATTTTTTACATGATTTAAATGAGATATAAATATTCATTTAGTGTATATTTCTTCATTTACAATAAATTGAATGATCTTCAATGTGTATAAAAAAATGTTGTCATGGAATGTTTGAAATGGTATAACAGTGGTTAAAACGAATACATAAATATAGAAATATGATCCAAACATGTCCAAATCTTATTTTGTGTGACTAATTAAACACATAATTTTTATATACTCTAATATTTTAAATTTGGATCCATGTTGAAATCAAAATTAATTTATATTAATTTATTTTTTTTAAATTAGAAATGTTCCCCTCCCAATTCGTATAAAAGGGAACCACTTATATTCATTTGACCACACTGAATAAATTGTTTTATTTAAGCAATATATTTGAAATTCATTTCATAAAATTTATAACATCATTCAATATGTTTTTTTATAAATATCACTAACCATTATAAAGGTTATGTGTTGATCCATGGAGAATATCTGAAGAATAAGTATTGTTTCTTATGTCCCCGTTTTGATTTATTTATTCTTCTAAAAAAATTAAATTGACTTCATACATGATTAAATTATATAACCATTACCATCCATTTTTTATATGATATTTTTTAAAATAAATAATCTATCTCTATCTCTGACATAAATCAAATGATAGAGGAAATCATTATTCTTCTTCACAATGAACTATCGCCTTGCAAACTAATGAAATTTATTTTCCATCACCTAATCATATGACAGGTTTTAATGATTTATTATTATATATATATATATTATTGATTATATTTTTTCATTATAAAAATTCAAAATCTAATATAATTTATTAAAATTCCATTAACTTAAAATTAACAACATCATTTGTGCATACGTGTGGACTACCACATCCATGAAGTGATGTGATTGATTTTTTATCACCAAAATAAAAGAATGATATAAAATAATATATTTAAATAAATAATAATTTATTTGTGATATTATTTAATATATGCAACATTAAAATAATAATTTCTTTCATTCAATAATTGTCATTTAAATTTGGAAACATTACTTATTTTTATGTATGGATTACCATCTCTGTTATCGTAACATAGTAATTTTTTCATTAAAAATATTCATGATTGGATTTGAAATTATATTCTATGTATAAATTTGATAATTGTTTTATTATTATTTTTGAGATGTTGTGATAATGTATACTTAATACATAGTCAATATAAAGTATTCATTGTGGGGAAATGAAATGAATTTCATCAAAATGAATGACGACTATTTATGTAATTAAATATAAAAGTATTTCAGGGAGAGAAAGAAAATGAAAACAAGAATAAAGCATAAAAATGTTTCCATGAAATAAATATTTATGCTATAATTATTATTCAGTATGATTAAGAACATATTTTATGAGTTAGAGTCTTGTTAAGGTAATTTCTTTTAAATATTATCAACCAATCCTTTACACAAACCTATTTATCTTCCATCTTCATATGGTGTTAAAATAATTTATTGATGAATTTATATTTCATTATGTGATTCGTAAAATAATTTATTCCATATTAATCATTTTTTTAATTATTATCAAAATGAATTTTTTTTGAATGATTGGAATTTTATTATATATGACAAAAGAAATGGTTTATTTTATGATATATAGAGTCAAAATCTTTTTACTCTATCATACTGATTATTTTATGTTCATTATTTTTGATTAAATATCCATCAATGTGTCTTATGAGAATTATTTAGGTTTGATTTTGTTTGTTGATAAGGAAAAACTACTATGAATGGGCGTGGTAGCCACAATGGTGTTTATTGTGGGACATTTTCCTAGTTTTTTCCAAATTATAGGGCCTTGAAATCGAAAGTATGTTTTTAGGAAAATAATGAAATTTTCATAAGGAAAAAAAGTATATGGATCATGAATCATGGTTCATGGAATGAAATATTGGTACATGGAATATTGAAGAAATTGACAATGCCAGATAAATGTTAAGTGTAAGATGCAAACCGCATACTCGAACGGATTGCGGGGAAAAATTGTTAATGGAAAAGTAATGTTTAATGTGGAAGGCTTACATTATGTTGGATGGATTTTCGTTTGAGGAAATATGGTGATGATTTGTTAATTATTTAAGGGTGTCATTGGTGAAAACATGATGGGGATATGGGATTCTGCGAAGGAAGAGAGGCAGCATGTGGATCGTATAGGGAAGAATAATTCACACGAGAATCAGTACACAATGAATTCTATAACACATTGAAGATTTGAGTAATCTCAAAATAATTGATTTTGAGGATCTATATGTCTATATAAAAGCACAAATACCATGATTTTTGAGATAAAATTCAATTATATATAATCATCACTCCGGAATTCAGTAATGTCTAAAAGTTGTTTGTGGGGGAGTATTCTGCCAATGGGTTCACATGGAAGAAATTATACGGATGGATCATGCGGGGAACTAAATCAATCATATGTATTGGTATATAGAGGAGTAATATTTTGTATTCAGATGAGGAAGACAAAGTATATAGAGTAGAGGTGGTACTAGGAAGCAGTGGGGAAGAGTTCTGCGAATGAGGATGGTTTACAGTAGCGGAAGTAGTTCACGTAATAGGTGTTCCATGAAGGATACCTAATGATAAGTACATAGAATAGAAAGGGGGTTCATGGAAGACTCAATAATGACTACAAAATCACTAAAATAGTTCATGAATGATATTTATATTAATGAAACTGTATTCAACAATGTGTATTTTATTTGCGGTCGACAAATGAGATTCAACATAGCATCCAAAAAAATGAGGATGTATATATTAGAAATAATGAAGTGACCTATAAGTACATAAACTATAATTATATAAATACCATATTTACTGATTAATGAAATAGATATACATTGATTCATCTCATCTGTAGTGACCCAAAGGAAGATATATAGGGAGTGAACTATGGTAATGTAGTGAGAAAACCCTAAACCATGTCAAGGTAGTGATCCTGGGCATATATTATCTGGCCTGAACCATGTAAATGGATGTGAGTTTTAGAGTATTTTTTACATAAACCCATCTTCTTTGTATAACCCTTGTACCTATAACAACTAGAGTTAAACAAAAAAAATCAATGTGTATTACACATGATTTAATTTCTGTTCATATATTTCTAATGGAGAAAGAGAGAAGTGTTTTCTGTTTAAGGATAAAACAAGATCAGAATGGGTTGTTGTTTTACTCTATCAAAACCTAATTCACCTTTCACATAGGGTTTTTTACCTACTAGAACAAACATGATTCCATTATGAAATTATTTTTACTCATTAAAGAAGAGAAATACTTCTTATTGATGTGGGAATTTATTTTGGAAATAGTATATTAAAGATAAAACATTAATGAGTATAGTAAAATGTTTTCATATTGGTTCCAAAAATATATTTTTTGAGTCAAAACATTCATATATAATTATTATGTTATAGTTCATGGAAAATTTTAGAATTAATATAATTTTCTTTTAAAAACTAACAATGCACGATACTATTTTATATCTCTATAGAAATTATTATAGATGTTATATTTATAGATATTAATTAGCAAAATATACTATTAGAATAAAATTTTATGGCTATTCGATGTATGGTCCAGTGTATACCAATTGGGTTTATCCAAATATATTTTGGAAATTTAAAATATTTGTTAAATTAAAATATTCCCAATATAGTTATATCATGTGAAACTATTAGGGTTTCTCCATATGTAACAATTATTTTAAATTGATTCCCAATTTCTCCAACATATTCTATCTATTATTCATATGGAAATAAAAAAAATTCATTGATGAAAAATGTGTTATTTATTACACGTGGAAATTATTTATTTCGTAAGAATAATAAATAACATGAAAAATGTATACACTTTTTTGGTTTTCATTTGTTTCTCTAGGATTTAATATTAAATTATTTTTATGTCCCATACTGAGATTTTTGTGCTAATCCCATGATTAATTTTTTACATAGTGTTAAATGATAGGTAAAGGAAAAGAATAATTCAATTTGAATTTCAAGATAATTTGTCATGAAATGAAAAAAACCATATTTTTTATATTGAGTTAAAATGTATTGTCAATAAATGATTCCAATTTCTAAATTATGGTACGTGACCTAATTTTTTAGTAAAATAATCCTAAATAATATTTTGGACTGTATGAATGTGATTTCTTGATTAATGTCACTATAACATGTACTATGCATGTCTAGGTCATTAAAATTATACTAGAAGAAGTAACATTTATGCATATTTGTGCCTCAAGGGAATGAGACATAAGATTATCCACCTAAGGCAGTAGATGGATAAAAATGACACATATTCATAGATCAAAATATTCCCTACATTCATAGACCACTATGATTTGGGTTTTAATAAAAATGGATTCCACCACTATCACCAAACACAATTGGATTACCAATTAGTATTGATAACTGTTCCTAACATTTTTTTATTATGAATACATTATAAACCTCAATATAATTTCCTTTTAGATTCCATAGAATTACATAGGTAAATATTTATATCTATAGTTGATTTTATGATAATAGATCCTTCAATTTATTATTTTAATCCATCTCTAGTGAAAATTGGACAATATAAAAAATCTGTTCACATAACTGTTAACGTTTTTATACACTATTTCAGGAGATAAAATTTGAATTTACTTCTCTAAATACACTATCTCAATATATTTTTTATTAAATGTATTTAAAAATTCATCCATTATATTTTTTTCACTCATTATCTCAAGAATGATATAATCCCACAATTTTATATAGGGCTATCAAGAATAAATGACAACATTAAAACAGAAACGGATTGTTTAGACTCATTAAACATTAAAATCCTATTGGTATTTTATATTTATTCCATAGTATTCAGGGTATCATTTCATCTTATAATGATTGTGTTTTACTATATGGAATTATGTAATTCTGTCTACTAAATTGAAATATTCCATGTAATATTTTAGGTAAAATGTGATGCGATAGTGTGAGATTCTAAGGCTAAATAGACGTAGAATTTATATTATATTAATATTAAATATATTAATATTTCTGAAGTATAGATATAAAAATAATGTTGAATAAAACATTAAAAAAATCCTTCAATTGAAAATTTGATACAACATATATTTCTGAAATAGAAGTTTTACCCTTAGAATGATATAATGATTCTTAACATGAGACATCCTTTTGAGAGAGTGATTGATAATGAATTTAATTAAAATGAATAAATATAAATGTTTTTTCTTTTAAATTTCCTAAATAAAATAATCTATAAATACACATTTATGAAAATTTTACATGTTTTAACAATATAACCCTTAATACATATGATTGGAGGAGGATGTTGTTCTTCGTTATAGGATAAACACCGAATGATGAATGTTGATCAGATCGTGGTGGATCACATAATATAGAATGTTGTTACCTATTTTTATTTCTGGTGAACACATTCATCAATAATAATATTTTTCATGTCTTGGTGAAATACCATAAGTGTGGATTTGAATCAGTTTATGAATTACTAAAACAACCGCATCATATTTTATTGTCTTATTATTAAACAAAATTATATTATATCCATTGTTCATATCAATGAATGAATTGAAATTAAAGTATTATTTATTCACATCAATTTTTTGTGATTCCCATTCACTGGGAAAAATCTAATTAGCATATAGTGTACATTTTCCTATTTACCAAATCCATTAAATCCCACTATAGATTACATGTTCTAAAAAGACTCAATATCTGTCAATTTTTTTAAAATTAATGATATTATGAAACCTCGCTTCTCTCTGAACTAATGTTTCACACATCACATTCAGATTATTCTTCTATTGATTATATGTGTCTGTATTTTTGAAACCTCATTTGGTGAGTCATGAATCTCTACCTTCATCCACTTGATATAGACCAATTTAACAAATAATTTATTGGAAATCTGACATGGATTGAATAAAATTCACTCCCATGAAAATAATTTCCAACATTCATGAAATGTTAAAATTATTAAATTAAGTGAAAAAACACAAAAAATGTCACAAATCACACAACATTAAAGATTAATAAAATAATAAATCAACATCATTTTTTGTGAAACTAATTTTTTTATTTATGCTTTAATATAAGAATAATACATCATCAAACATTTTAAATAATTATGAGTATTTTTATTTTAATTATAGATGAATCTAATCAATTGAGTGGGAAAATTTCATATTTATAGACATTTCATACCCTTAATGATGTTTTCCTTATTTCTCTATCCCATTTTAAAAAACTATTAATTATTTTTGGAAAAAAATAATTATCATCACAAATGATCATGGAAACATTATCTTTTTGAAATATATCATAACCGTATAACATGTCATCTTTCAAACTTGACACAACAATATTTAAGAATATATAATCCTTTGAAAATTACTAAACCATTATGATACAAAATATATTAACAAAAGAAACTATTTATGAATCCCATTCCATCTTTATATTTTCATGATTTAGCCCAATGAAACAGTACCACAATCCACATGAAATTTTTTGTAGAACATAAAGAGAATATACAAAATTATCATGAATCATTTTCCACAATCCTTGTAAGGAATTATTAAATAATTATGAAAAAAACCATTTACACATACATTTTAATCATTTAAAATCATAAACAGTACTATATAGATTTACCAATGTGGAATTTTAAGCAACATGATTGATCTATAATAAAGACAGAACTCAACAATTCTAGATATCATCATTTTTAGTAAATGATTGATCATGGATTAATTTTCTCCTCTTGATATTTGGTTTATTTTTAACAACAAATGGGATTTATTATGTAATATTTTTTTTATCAAAATCAATTTTTTGTTTTTTTATTCCATTTTATCACCCATGGGTATGTACCTATTGATAATTTTCATAGATCACATTGGTTAAAAAAATTACCTCTTTTTTTTCTTCTCCTTAACCATGCCTCACAAATTTTACATTGGCCTATGGGGTCATGGATTGATATGTTCAAGGTACGTTTGTGTTTTATCAATCTCCCAATATCATGCCTTCTGTATGAAAAATGATTAATATAGTGATTTGAGAATTACCAAATATATACCATAGTTATGATTTCTTGATCGATGATACAATTGAGGTTCAATAAGTATTAGGGGTGATTATAGGTTCTTCGGGATCAAATAAATGATTAAAAAATTCCTGTTTGATATGTGATGAAGATGTTCTATTAGTTAGGTACTATTCTCTAAATATGAAATGCACATGGGGGAATTTATCATGTTTTGTAGAAGAAGTAGAAACAATCGCAACATCCCTATACACAGATAGATGTGGTGATTTTTTTAAAAAAATCAGATCAATAGAGATACCACTTATGAATCTCCTAAATTCCATTATACAAAAAGGGATGGAAAATTAAACCCCATTTTTTATTTTACATTAATAATAATACATCAATAATAATATAAGTATTATACTAATTATTATTATTTTCATTTCAATAAATTTCTCAACTATACCATTGAATAAAATAATCATAAAGATGATTCCTCTATGGAAATGACCCAATGATCATAATGAGAACAATTCATGTCTTGTGTTGGATAACATTTTTTATCTCCTGGATCAGGAAAAATAAGTTATTTTATGAATGATTATAGTGAAATGTGTTGATTTTCATTGGGTGTCAATTTTTGAGAACATTAATAGCCTATCCAATTTTTTCTCTATGGGGATATCAACCATTTGTTTCTATCAATATCCTTGGCCATTTATGATGAAATAATAGTGGATTGTCATTATAGCTCAATGGACTAAAATATACCTTGTTGACTCACTTGTATCCTATACAAGAATAATTTTTTTCAGGTGAGTAGAATATCCTGAATTTTAATTTCACATAGAAAATGAATGAATATTTCATCATTATTTTGTAGAAAAATTATATAAAATAAAATCATGTCTATTCTTTAGATGACATTTGAGGATGTGATCATCTTGGATTGAAAACCAACGTGTTATCAGAATATGTAATATTCTTTTACAATAGGTTGATGGTTCCCCATTTTCCTAAAAAAATTACATTAGGATTTGTAGTCCAATATTTAAAAAGGGTTTTCTTACCCTAATTCCTTTGACTGTTGATATTAGGGCCAATATTACAATATATTATCAGTTATTAGATTCCCCAAATTAATTAATGAGAATAAATTGGGGGCTACAATTCCATTTCATACCTTATATAGGGGTCTCTATGTTATTTACATAGATTGTGTTTTCTCATTCTTTATTACTATAGAGTGTAGGTTATATACCAAAATATTGGAAGTCTCCAAAATTTTAGTGTTTGAACAGTGATTAGGACCTCCATGGGATTTGTTGATCCCACTTTTATAGAGTGAAATTATATGGTGTGGGACCCTCCACTATTTCTAGTAAGTGTCAAATGAGATTCAATGTTCATTTTTTATCCCCCAGTTATAGTGCATAGTAGATGATGGGGTATGAGCCCATCAACATGGTTTATATTACGATTGTGAATTGTACAAGGATGTGGAGATGGAGATCACCTTTTAATATCATTTTGGATTCTTATTTATTATATATTTATATTAATGATTTTTGACAATATTTCTAATTGAAATACCACCATTTTGATGATATGAATACTTCTATATGGCCTTCTATTACTCAAGAATACTACTATATATGTTTTTAGTCATCCTTGTGAGGGATTTATCACATGTTTCAGGTCTTATATAAATGATGGATAGGTTACTGGTAGTGATGGTGGAGACTAATGATACATGGTTGAATATTATATTCACGGTGGTTGTGTAATGAATAATAAGAGACAATTCCCCTCATCTTAATTTCATTATAGTTATTTTCAAGATGTAACATCTTTTTTGGTTGGGCTTATATTTTTTGCCTTCAAAATTCAGTTTACATGCTCATTCCAATTTTCATTTTCACCCTTACACATTTATTGTATTATATTTAACATTGATATATTACTTGATGTTTATATCATTCAGGTATTTCCCTTGATGTTAGAATCATTACATTTAATTCCTATACTATTCTGAATGGTTATAGTTGGGTGTGTACTAACATGAACATTAAAAAGTTTCCTCCCATTTTAGTTATCTAATTCCAACACCTGATATCATCCACTAAAATATAGATGCATGATTTGAGTTATGGTGGAATGTTCTTCCGTTAGCCAGGCAGGCCCAAGTGGGTTTTGTTGTCATACATATAATGGTGATTTTTTAGGATTATTCTTTCTTATGAAAAGAATAAACTTTTCTGTCTTTAGTTGTTCATGGAAATTCACCTTAGTTCATATCATATACCATAAGATACATATAGATAATAATACTTAGATCCCCTTGTTTATTTTCCATTGAAATAATTTATTTGTCCATTATTGTGTGATAGATTCTGGTTTTTTAGGTAGATTTGATCTACCTAAATTAAAATAAGAAGGAAACCATTAAAAAATAATAAATCTAACAGTAATTTCATGAAAAATTATGTAATAACCACTTTAATGATTAATACTTGTTTTTTTCAAAACTAACCCTTCTATGAGATATGTCCCATGTGCACAATTTATATCCCATTTAAATCAAAAACATTAGGTGGTACAAGAGTATGAAAAATAATATTCATTATACACATAAAAAAATGTTGATATACTTATAATCATTCACACACATTTCTCTATATCCCTCACTTGAGTGAAAATAGTCTCATCTCCCACCTAACATACAACATAAATAATAAAATTAAAAAAATTAGAACACATATAATTTTTTCATGAGTAAACCTATGCCACACCTCAACAATATTGTCAAGATAAAATGTTATGACACTCAATTTGTATTCCAAATCTCAATAGTAAACATATATTAGTGCGGGGATCATTGTACTCCATCGGGAATGGATTTCAATACTGACTAAAAAATCATGTTTACACCATAAACCATACATAGTCATACATAATTGGTAAATAATTAATAAAATAGTTGTAGTCATGTTAAAAAAAATTGATTCTATGAAAATAAAGTTATACCTAAAAAAATAAAAAATCAATAATAATAGTTTCCAAAAAATGAGCATATAAGGGGTTTGTCACATATGTACTAAAAAATAATAATGATATGATGGATACTAAGAAGTCATTTAAAACTAAGTTCAACTCAAAAAAATTTAAATACTTATTGGTTAACCATCATTGGTGACATGATGTTTTAGTCGCTAAAATTTTACCTCCCCCGAATGATTCTAAATTAACATGAATTCCTAGATTATTAATATGACAACATTCCTTTACATAGAATTTCTAAAAAAAACTTCTACACATTACATATATTGTATATTAGTTATAAGAAACAATATCCAATTAAGATCCCACTTTTTGTTTAATGAGTAACCATTGTTAAATAATCACAGTTAAAGAAATTGAGAAAATGTATAACATAATATTTAAATTATAAATTAATGAAAACATGAAGCATGTATTAATAGTCTTAAAATAGAAAAATATACCTTTAAAAAAATCTATACTCATTAATCATGGGAATAACCAATGTGATGTTTGGTTTAAGGAACATGAGATTATTTTTTATGTGAAATAATTTTCAATGAAAATGTGTACAAAAATATATAAGAAGGATTTAACATATCGTATTGTAATTGTGCCTCATGTAATATAAAACATCATCCAATCAACATATTTGTAGTATATAACATATCATTGTGTAGTGGTGAAACTCGTCTATATCACCATGTATTTCATTTGAGTCCAATATTTTTAGTTATTGTTAAATATTAATAAATTATAACATAACCTAGTATCTTCATCCTAGAAATAATTTATCTTTTATAGTTAATGAATTTATTAAAATTTGAATTTAATTTTATTGGACATTTAATTAATTCAACTAAATATAATTATTTATAATTGTCATAAAAATTAATTTAATGCCACTTTTCTTCTTAAATAAATGTGTAATGATTTAAAAACTTCATATCAAAATAAAGTATAATTCAATCATGTTTTGATCACAAAAAATATTTTAAAACGAAATTTTTTATAACATAATTAATATTATTATGTAATATATAATGTTTCTAAATATCCAACCTACAATTAACTAAGACAAATGAAATAATAAACTGGTTAGGGAACTTGACTATGATAAAAATACCCAAAAAATTTTAATAGGTTACCTAGATATTCATAAAAACAATTTACACCTCGAAATTCAAAATATAAATCATACATCATGAATGACATGACTCAATGAACTTTTTAAAGTGATAAATCCAAAACATTAATGAATTTATTGTTGAGAATAAATAACATAAGAAAAATAATGTTATATTATTACAATAAAAGGTGGTATCCACAATACAATTCCCCCCCTTGATGGAATTTGGACATCCCACAATGGATTTGGGGTAGTATATGGTTGAGATTCTATGTAATAGTAGAGTTATAGGGATTAAATTCAATATAGTAAATGATATCATTTCATAGATTTCGTCCAGAAGGATGACACATTGTATGGATCATGGTTTGGAAGAACATGTGGACAAACAAAGAGGATCCCCAATATTTTACCCATGAACCTGCATGGTTATCCTTTATATTTATTTAAATAACATTTTTTCTATCAAAATAAAACTAAAAAATTATTTGCTATTTCATTATAGCCAAACTGAAAATCCCAAACGTTCAATAACTCTTTGATACCCAATATTTCCGAACAAAATATCAATATTTCTTATAGAATGATGATAAATTCTTTGATGAATAATAAAACTAATATGTAGAGAATATTAATATCTGATAGTAACATAATGGTTGTGGAAATTGACTCATTTTATTTTAAAAGGTTTGGTATATACCATCCTTAGCACATTTGAAGGTATCAAACATCCCAAATATATCTTATTATATTTATTCTGATAATTTAAAACGAAGTTCATCAGTAAATATTCTTCCTATTTTATATGAATAAAAATTTATTTTTTATTCTATATGTCATTTCATTGTAATTTATGTAATTTTCCATAAATAAATTGTCATCAATATGAATATTATATTTATCAACAACACTTGGTAAAAAGAATTCTCAAGCTTAGTGAATTATTTATTTAATCACGGTAGCATGAAAACATTCATCAGGCTTCTTCCTTAACAATATGATTCCCCCATATACTTATAATACATACCATGTTACTGAATATAAAAATTTAATAGGATCTATATGAACTTATCAACCACCCTATTATTTAAATTCATCACTAGAGAAGATTAGTAACAATATAAAGAAACATATCAAAAATATCTTATCAATATTATAATAAATATAAATTCCCAATTTTTTACATTAATATATATTATTTACCACTTTAATTATCAAATATTTTTCAATAAAATATTATTTTAATTGACCCTAGAAAAAATTATTCAATAAAAACATAAATTAAACCTATATTATAAGGACATCTCATTTTCTAAAATAATGAAGAGAAGTTAGTCATCAATATATATAGAAAGTATAATGATGTGATGAATAGTTCTGTTATATGAGGTAAAATTTATTGAATTTCAACTTACATAATATATATGTTTTCCATAATTAAATGTTTCTTACATAATTGTTCAGTAATTTAATTTTTTTATGGTTCCTTATATTATTTTATTACATTAATATAATGATCAAAACAATATATTATGTATCACATTATTTTGATATTTTGACATATTTTCTTCTGTTTTCCACTATTTGAATACTTTTTCATTGTTGTATAGATATTATTTGTAATTTTTATTATTCACCATAAGGGGGTCCTATAATATTTCTTCCATTAATTTTCATTTGGATTATATGAACTCTCTCAATTAGTATTACATATGATATGATTAATAGACACAAACTAGATATTTACTATAATAGGGATAATTATTCCACAACACTCACAAAATAATAATGGAAGGAAATATGTTGTATGTCCTAAAATCGTTATTATTTAGTAATGGTTATATAGTCATAGATGAATTTCATTTTCATTCCTTTTTCCTCTAAAAATTTATTATTTATATTTTCTTCAAACATTAGAAATTATTCCAATAAAATTTAGTGATGAGTTTGACCTTTCTAGACCATGATTTTTAACTGATGAAATCATTCTTCTATCGTTGTGTTACATTAAGGATTAAAGAAATTTTTTCATGAAAAATATAGTGTAACACTTTCCATTTTAATTTATAAATTCATCATTGTAGATATGTTGTGATTCAATACACTATTAAAATATTGAATTCCAAAACAATTTCCTGATCTAAAATTATTATAGTTACCCCAAACAGGTTCAACAGTGTGATGGAATTATTTTTTAATATATTTTTCATAATAGGAAACTTACAAGGATTTATCATTATTAATGTATACTTATTAAGGTCGTCATTTACTTTTTACCATATTTTTAAATATTAAATGTTATACATATCTAAATATTATAAAACGAATCATCCTGATTAGGATCTATGTTTTTTAATCTCACAAGATTTGGAAGACACATTAAATCTACAATTTTCTTGTAATTTTAATAACTAACAAATTATTCTTTACATAAAACATCTATATTTCATTTCACTTCCTTATACACCATTATATTATTTTTCATCAAAGTTTATACATTTTCCAAATTCAATGTAATTGAAATGTTTTTTTCAAATACCCAAAGGACGTGAATTTTATATGACATTTAAAAATCAAATCACCAATAAATTCTTCCAAAAAAATTTATTAGAAATATATTATACTGAAATAAAGACAATGGAAAAATAATATAATAGATCCATCCCACAATGTAGGATATTGTGAATTAAACATAAACATGATTTTTCTAGCTTGGATACTGATAAATGTGAACCAATTCATTCAGTCCAAACCATAGAAAATAAAAAACAAATATTAGATCTATTTCTGACCAAAGGATATTTTAGTTTTATTTTTCTATTGAATTAGGAAAAACTATTAAATTGATAATCCCCATGTCTTCATGTCAGTGTATCTCACATAAAACCCATATTTAATTATTTCACAATATGTGATCAATATCTCCCACAAAAAATAGTTGTAATTACATACTTCTTATACAAAAATAATGTAATCCAAATTATACATAACTTGTGGAATATGAATTACAATAATGATGGTATAAAATGATTACTAATGGTAACGTAATCAAAAAATATATTATATCCTCGCTGTAAAAAATATTTTCAAAATTGTATGACGACAAAATAGAAGTAAATGATAATTACATTTGTGGAAAAATATAAAACCATACATCGATAATATATCATGAAATACGTAAAATGAATTTAACAATATAATATTTCATAATATTAAATTTTTATTATCAATCAAATTCCAATATTATTCTATGTAATAATTAGTAATCTATAGAAATTGTAAATTAAACATAAATGTATATTGAAAAAATCATTATAGAAAACTTATAGTATCAAATGAAAACCCTTATAAATTCATGAACACAATTTCCTCTTTCTATACAGTATTCACAGTTTCATGTTCTGAGAGGACACATCTTATATGTTATTTGACCCAAACATAGTGCTATCAGGAAACACATATTATATTTGAAATTCCCAGTAACATTTTAATGGAAAAAGTGTAAATATCTTCTTATTCATTATAATAACAATAAAAAATCTACTATCTTGTTCAAAACCTGATTAACTCCTTTAAAATAACCCTCTTCCTTGTAAATATATTTTAAACATTATTAATGATTGGAAAAAAAATATGTTCCATGAATATATCATCGATATAATCCAAATCCATCAAGAGAGATAATGATAATGGTATCAGACCAAAATATACCAATTTTATAATAATTAAAATAATTGTTTTTCCATATTTATTACCTGAAATAAAATTAAAATATCATTAACAATCATTAAACAAATTTTACACTTATTATACCATTAAAAACTAAATATCGGAAAATATTATTATAAATCTAATTCTCTAAAAACATATGAATATTCTAAAAAAACATCAAGTATAATAGTACACATGATGGTGAGATAGTCCATTAATGTCATTAATGTAAGAAAAATCGGTTTTAATCCATTTAAAAAAAGGCTAAAAAGTGACTCATTTGGATAGTGATGTGAAATTTCATTTCTTACAAAAGACAGTATTCAAATACTATAAAATACAATTTCAAATAAAATTATAAAATTAATTTCATCAGAAATGTAAATTTTTTTATACCAATTCATAAAAAATGTAAATATAAGAAAAAATATCCAATCTAAATGAAAATACATGATAAATATCACATATAAATAATTTTATTAAGGATTCATTATAAAAAAATCGAGGTAATGGAAAACAATCATTTACATTTCATAAATACTGGAGAATAATGACATATAAATAAGGACAATAAGAGCATTTTATTTTCTCCAACAGATCCTTGAACATAAATAATATCTAAATAAATAATATTATAACAAAATTCATTTTCCCCATCAACAAATGCTTGTTCCAAAGTGATTAAATTTGAGACAAATAACCATTACAAAAATCTTCCATTGTATTTTTTCAATTGATAATTAAAATATCTATCTAAATCAAATTTAAATCAACAAAAAAAATCAAAATATAATATATTTGTATTAAAAATTATTAAAATAATTACATCTGAATATAAAATAAAATGATGAAGTAATATAAACCATTTAAATGAAATTAAGTTATATAATTCATTACGCCATGATAAATATTAATTCTAAAATCATTGGATTTAATAATTCAAAATTAATTATAAAATACCATGCAATATGATGCATTGATTTTTTAAGTGTAAAATGTAATTTATGTAAAACATATTAATGGAAATATGATAATTATATTCAAACATGTGTCAATGAAGTAACAATTATATGAAATCCACTATCCAAAGTCTAGAATTTTAATATATATCATTAAACTATTGTATAACACAATTATCTCAATTGAATTAATTTATAAGAATCATTTTATGTTTTAATAACTTATAAAAAATATTTTTTAATTAAAAATTTATTAAAATATTTAATAAGTTAGGACTTTTTTGAGTGTTCTGAAGAAGTTCATTACATTGTATCAGAACAACATTTTTGTCTTGAATGAAGTAAAAAAAAAGTCAACCTTCAAAATATTAAGAATACTAATTAGGAAATATTTATTATATTTATAAAAAATACTTGGAAATAAAAATAATGTTTATGAAATATGAACTATGTTAAAATCATGGTGAGGGTATATCATAAATACATGAGGGAAACGTTTTAATTTTTCAATGATCATCAAAAAATGATGGCATGTAATAATTAATAATGAAAATAAAAACTGATAATAAATTGATAAATAATATATTATTTAATTAAATATACATAAATATACAAGCCATGTGATGGGATGGTGAGAATATAATCATATTGCTTCATGAAGTTATTAATCCAGACATAAATGTGGATGATGTTAACATTTCATAATCAGTTGAATGTGACAATTAATTGGAATATATTATTCTATAGAATTATAAATATAAAACTAATGTCAGAATTATTTCATATATATTACATATATTAATTAACATTACCATTAATAACTTCCAAAAAATGTATTATTGAAAAGATAAATACATAACATCATGAATAGTTAACTCATTGTACACACGAGTGAAACTATCATATCCCCAAAAAGAATGGAAATAATGATGGAATATGTTATATAATAATTAAATAATTACAATTATGTTATAAATATACTATATATATATTAAAAAATAATTACAAAAAATCTTGATTTGTGATAATGAAAAACTAAATATTTTAGTTCCCAAGGTGGTAGGCTTCCATACACACGAATGATGGATTCATTTCCCATATTATTAAATATAATGTGGATTTAGTTTATAAAATTAAAATATAGATATATAATTATAATGGAGACAATATTTTTATTATATTAACACTGTTTAGGAATAATTTATGAATGTGGAAGAAGAATTAATGTAAATGTGTTTTGTATAGAACAATACCTCTTCTTCGGGTGACATACTTATGTAATACAATAAAGTAATCATTGGATGGGTTAATGGAATCCATTGGGGGAATTAAATAATTTTTAGGGATTTGAATATTATATTTTGGATATTATTGTCGAATCCAAATATCAATGATGTTTTTATGAGGGGAGGAGAGTGGGTGGGATTTTATAAGTGTGGTGAGTGTAAAACAAATAATATTTGAAAAGAAAAAGCTGTAACTATGTTATTTAGATGCCAAAAAAATTGAAAACTGGATCATTCTTCATAATAAAAAATTATAATGTCGTAACATGGGGGAAAAATTTCATAAATTTTTTATTCCATTTTATCCCCTATGTTTTCAATTTAACACCTTGTAAATATCCTTTTACTTTAAATGGATGAAATGATTTTATCCATTTTTGGTATTCATTTGAAAAAAAATTAAATTAATAGATAATATAAAATATTATTATTATAAATATTGAATCAATTTAAAAAAATCAAATCTATACATATTATAATATAATTTCAAATTAAACCTAGATACTGGTCGGAGAAGATGCTTTTCAAGAAGTGTATTTTTGATGTAAACATTTACATTAATGATAAATAAATGGATTTTAATAATAAATTTATAAATATATATTAATATTAATTGGGTTATAATTTTCAAATTTCTTTAAAATCATTCCTCTTTAGGGGTTTTTTAAATAATTATAACGGGTAAATATTATGCTCTTTAAAATAGTCTCCAGGATCCCTTTTTTGAATCCAATAAGTTATTAATATGAGAATTGAAAATAAATATGAATGAAATGAAATAATTTTAGTTTAGTATAAATAAAAAATAAATTTTCTACATGAATTCATATATATTATGTAACGATACTTTTAAAAATAATAATTTCTTTAAAATAAATGATGGTTTTACAGAAAAAAACGTGTTCACTATTTACTATGAAATCTATATTATTAATTTTTTAAAAAATTTCATATTATATTAACCTCAATCAATTTCTTTCAAACAATAATTTATTTTTATAAAATTTGTTTTTTAGAATATATGTCATGTAATTATAAAAATTTTCCAAAATACAATAAAATTAATTTTTAAAGATAACATATTATTGATGAATAAAATTATGTTATGAAAAATTGGATCATCATTTACCAATAACATATAATTTTATAGTTGATAGAGAATTTATCTATATATTTAATATAAGAGATAATTTTATTATTACCATCCTTTTAAATATATATTTTTTAATGTTTTTATTAAAAATTATATTATTTCATGGATAATTTAAGCATGTTTATTTATTTAATATATGGTATTAACCAGGGATTCAAGTTATAAAATCTCATTTTCTAACATTATATTCCGTTAATAAATTTCATTATAAAATATTGAAAACAATCAAGGAAAAATGGGTTTTATATTTTAAAATATGTTTCTTTAAATTCTCATATTGAGAGGGGTTGGTAAATCATTATATTAAAATGAGATAAATTGAAATCTGAATGACATTAAATAAATGTTATTCCCCATAAGATAATATTAGTGGAAAGTTAATAAATAAAAAAGGAATGAAATAGTAAATAATAATATTGAGTAATATATATCATTGGTTATAAAAAGTAAATGATGTATTGAAAATTAAGGACCAGAAAAACATAAATCAGTAATGTGAAAAAATACCATTGATTCATGAGATATAACAGTAATAGGAAAACCTCTTTTGTTTCAACATTTTTTCCTACACTTGAGGAATCCATTAAAATCTAGACATTGAACATAAAAAAATATTCTTAATTAATATGTTTATTTTCGTCTTTCAATCAATTTTATCCTTTATTTAATCTTTTTCTCTAAACAATATTTTTCATCATTATTTTTCTTATCTAATGCACAAAACTAAGATTTTAAGGGATTTTATAACCATAAAATTAAAAATAAATAATTCATAATATCACTAGAAATTATATAAAAAGAAAATATATAGCACCAAGTAATATTATTCCAATGATTATAATGACCATCTTCTAAATTAACATTAACCACCAAATCACAAAAAAAAATAGATTCCCACAATTTCTATATGATAACTCATTTGTTCCAAAAATCAATATTATCAATGTATAAAAATATATTTATGTAAAATAAAAAAAAATCACCCTATGAATGACTTTATATTGGATAGTTGTAGGTGTTGTAACCCTTTTACCCTTCGGTTTTTGGTTTAATCCCCACTACCTTTCAGAATGAGATTGGTTGTTTCTGGGTATTCTGACTGATATTTTTACTTAATTCATGCCCTTATAACATTCCCAAAAATATGACGAAAATCACCAATATAATTATTAAAAATTATAAATATAAAACCTATAGGATATAAAAATTATTAATTATATGAAATGTGAACTCCTAATCAAATAAGACATAAAGTTAAACCAATCGATTACACATAACTTATACACAATTGATATATCCCAAAAATTCATTAATTGCCTCAAAATTTTATTACATTAACCCAATGGAGGTTTTTCTATGACATTCATCCTTTGATTAAACTAAATCATGTTAACCATTCATGGAATACATAACTAATAAGGTAAAATAAAATGAAAAAACTACTATTCTACAATGTAATATAAACCATTAATTGGTGCCATATATTATAGTCCATGGCCGACAGTCCCGTATTCAGTCATAAAAACATACTCATTTTTAATTTATTTTCGAGATAGATTATACATCCCATCAGCCACAACCTTCTATATCATACAATATCATTCAATAAAAAACTCCGATTTTTGTTTACTTCTGATTAAACCTATGAAAATTTTTCATTTATGTTTTCTTGATTCGTCATTATTTGAGTTCTCCTTCCTCATCATTCATTCTATCAGTTTTTGTTTTATCAGATTTCATGATTATGATGGTTATATTACAATATTTTTCAGTGAATTTTAGTTTCCAACATTAGTGTTCTCATATATGGAGTTATCAAAATCCATTCATCTTCATCACCTCTATCATTATTTTGATCTTTTAGGATGATGATTTTTTGTGTAATATTTCAGCTTTAATATGTGTAGGATGAGATTTTTTTTGTCCACAGAAATATATCAATGAATTAAAGGGGGATATATGGTGGTATCATTGGGAGATCGTGTGGGTGTTTGGGTGTGGATCATGTTGGTATTTGTCCAATAGTGTTAGAGGGGATTGGGTGGCTATGAGACATTAATGGTATCAGTTACATTAGTGGATTAGTAATTTTTTCCTCAATTTTTTATGATATATGATGTTTTTTCATCTTAGTGGATATATTTTTTATTATATTATAACGAATTGAAGTGAATTGAATTTTTATACATTTTATTTAGCAGATGTTGTTTCACCATGTAGTTCATGTTCGATGGTAATCCTAAAATGTGTGATGGTTGTGATAAAAACCATCATCCAACTATCAATACATTTTTGTTCTTTATTAATTTGAAAATTACAGTGATCCACTATGTATGATTTTTTCATGGTCATTCATCACATATGGATGAAAATCAACAGATTATTTTCCTTTATTTTATATATGGTGGCAAGAAGGAGATATATATTAGTATGAACGTAGCATCATATCCTCATAACTATTTTGTTTTGGTAGGAGGGGTTATCTACTATAATTGTACAAAATCATTTATAGGGGGTCATTGTATCACTATTAAATGAACTCATCATTCATTATATCATAGTGGGAGTGATGGGTCCTTTTTTAATGCGCATATTGATGTCAGTTTTCAATAAGACATTAGTGAACCTGTAATGGCCTTTAGTTATTATTTTTATGTTATTTTTGATCCTATCATGTAATGGGTTCCCTCTACTCCTAGTAATCAAAAGTGGCCATCTTTTAGTTTTTTTTGTTATATTGATGTGTCTTAACCCACAATATTTAAAAAAAACAACTATATTTATTGATTTTATATTCATAAATGTGACCAGATTTAAGACATCAAAAATATAAATTATAAAAATGATGTACTAGAACACATTCATAACAATAGACATTTAAGTTCTATATTATTAGATAATTATGAATTACTCTGACAAAAATAATACCCATGAGTTCAAGAAAGTGATACCCCCACTAAACCAATCATTACGTATTTCAAATTATTTCGTTGAAATATCTGAAAATCATCATCTCTTTATAAACCATTCTAGAAAAAAACATTTTATCCATAATCTACAAAACCTAGGAAATATGCAATATAATATGGGTTAGCTAAAATTCTAGGTAAGGGAAAAGTAATAATTTAAAATATATTGCCATCATTGATAAAAATATGAGAATATGGGCATGAAGAAATAATAGAAGTGGATGAGAATAAAATAAGATAAATAATTCCCATCAATACATTGATTATGTGTCCCTAATAATAGATATGACATTAATAAAATAAATAATTATAATAAACAATAGTCAGGAGCCATGTGATGTCTATATTAATCAAATGATATATTTGTAACCAAAATTTAATGGTAAATAAATCACGTTTGTATCTTGGAACATCATCTTTATAGAAATAATATAGAATCATTAAAAATACTTTCAAATGGAATAACCATACACTCGACTTCTATTTTAAATGCATTGGATCAGTATTAGGAATCACCCATTATATATGTTATATTGTTCTCACCCAAAATTATCTAGGCATAGGGATCCAGTAAGAAATTTCCCAGAACTACAACATTAATAATGTAAATAAATTTTCCATTTATTCATTAAGTTCATAAAAACATCATTTATATATTTTTAACATGATTAACATGTAGAGAATAATTTAGTTCCATGAATATATCATTATAATATTATTATACCATTGAAATGAACATGGTTTAATTATAATATCATTAATAGTAAATAATCCAACCAATGAAATAATAAATTTTTCATCATTAAAACATATCCCTAGTATAGAATAATTATAAACAATGGGTGTTGATTTTTATTATTGAAAATCGCATTACAAATTCATGAGTTAAAATTCATATTTAAAATACACTTTACACTTTTAATATCACATTATATAACAAATAATTAACATTATATTTGAAAAAGGATCATTGAATGTAACTATGTAGAAATATAAAGGTATTATAATGGAATATAATTGGAATTATGATGTGAAATTCCTTTCAATTAAATAATGATAAAAATAATCTGTTTTCAATTATTTTCTAAAAGGATCTAAAATATACTACTTTAGATAACATGAAGTAATATCCTTTTTAAAAAAAATTAAAATAATTTCCAATACCATATAATATATCGTTCCAAAATAATATATTTTTTGTAATGACATTTTTTGATATAGTTTACAAAACATGAAAATGGACGAGAAACTTGTCCAATATAAAATAATATACTAGATTTTTGTTACTTACAAATGACATTAATGATTTTTTTCCTAATAAATACGAGTTTATGTAAATGTAAAAAATGGTTAAAAAATTCATATCCAGTGGATGATATAGATATTTGGTTCATTAAGGTAAGAGAATATGTTTTCTTCTAAATGAACATTGGACATTAATAATCATAAATTAATAGTGATTGTAACATAAAGCCTTTCACACACTTCTAACTATTTAATATTAATCAACCTGAAATTAAAAAAAATTAAATGAAATATAATTAATCTATGTATATCCATGATATTAATTTTCAACATGACATCACATACACTTAAAAGTTGTATATAAATTTAAATAAAAACCATATTCCTCAGACAAATAGAATTTCATTAAAATGAACCCTACAAAAATAAAACCACTTAGACCAATAATTAATCACTGAATTGAATAATTATATAAAATTTAAATCAAAATAAAACCAGTTAAAATTTAACATAAGTTAATCATATTAAATTACACACATGATCCTTTAATATAAATTATATTAAATATGTAATATAAATAAATGACGAGAAAGTGGGTAATTAAATTATTTATCACATAGTAGCATTCAAAAAAAATCTCTTCTGATTAAATAATTCAAAATGAAGAAAAAAATACAATTATTTATTAATGATTAAATATATTACATTAAAATGTAATTCTAAAAATTACGTAAAATTAATTAGGTATCGAATATTAATTTATTCCTCAATGAAGGAAAGTTGTGATCATGTCGCTTACATTGAGTTTATAATTCTTATGTATTTCAAAAAAAAATGTATACTAATCAGGTAACAACTATTTTACTTTTTAACAATTATTTAATGTCTTCATAACTTTTCCTTTAATCTTTTCTTCAGTAACTTTTTAATTAAATATTAATAAATTTAACCAGTTTAGACCACATTAGGTGTTTTGAGGGTGTTCGGTCTGTTTATTCAATTAATATATATATTCTTGACTAAGGTCCAAGATTTCATTTTTATAAAAAATATACAGTAATGAGAGAAAAATATTTATCATATCTATTTATATATTGTTATTTTAAAACCATTTATGAATGATGGAGCTGGCACCCCAATCTGTGCATCAGGAACATTGCTGCCAAGAATTTTGGAATCATGAAGACCTTGAGAATATAATTTAATATTTCAATGAAAAACATATACATGAAGAATAATTATAAGTATAAACTTATCCAAAAAAACTCCTTCCAACATAATTATGTTGCGAGGTCAATTAGGGCATGTGAAAGAGTCACCGCAAATAAGCTATAGAGTTGTCTCAACTGGGTAGGCATACAATGACAGTGTCGGTGATCAAAGAACTTGATTTAAGGGAACATGGAATAAGAATGTGGTCCCTAAGAGTGAAATTAAATATAATGGAATTTAAAATGAGGTTTTTTGTCCATGTTTTTTGGGATTCAAAACAACTGAAGGCTCAGTATAAGGGTGGCATGTTGAATATTTTTATGCACGAAGAATTTCATCAAATATTAAATGTGTGTTTGGGACATGGGGTAAGACATTACATCCACTAAAACTATGGATAAAGGAACATCCTCTAATTATAATAAATCCCATCTATTCTATCATATACAACATCATAACCAAATTCATTATAAATCAGTATAATCCCTATGCCCACTAATTCGACATAATTTTTCCCACCTGGGGCTCCCCTAACCTTGGTGCATGTCGACCACAATGTCAGCAGTTTATTAAGATCAACGAAAGTAAAATGTGATTTTTTAGATATATAAAATCCTAGAACAAATATTTTTGTATCATTCTTACATTATTAATATGTAACTAAATCCATCGCATGATTCAATCCATATGAACCACATGAACCCATCCTTTTAGGTTTTTAAGATCAAGCTATCAATATAGTGGTGATAATGTGATGCAGTGATGAAATAAAAAATATAATATGAAATCAAATGTCAGTTAATAGTGAATAATTCTTCCATATTTTAGATAACTGAATCATACAAAATATTTTATAGTCTCAACGGTAATGCATTATCATGATTTTGATCATGGAAAATGAACATGTGATTTTGTAACATTCCAACTGACATATTGTGTCTCTTAGACTATGGGGATACATGAAGTGAATGTACGTTTCCTTCCAAATTGAACTCAAACATAGATGAAGAGAATATCCCCCATTGAATAACATAAACACTAGAATTTTTATTCTATATTTCCCCTCCAACAGGATATCATGATGATATAAATGATATTATATGATTTCCCTAGATAATTAGACTTGTCAATATATATATGCCTCATGATCATCAAATTCATATTATCAAAAAATGGAGAATTTTTTTTTATTTTCATGATGTGGAATTTATATTGATCTCAAATATAAAGAATCATACAAGTAAAATGATATATTTACCAATCATGTTATTTAATAGGGGAATCGAATTAGTGTGGTCCAAAATAATTTCGGTATTACACCATAATCATTTTAAGGACCTCTAAAACATCCATCAAATAATGTGAAACCACTCAGGATCCATATAAAATACATGTATCTATTAGTGAAAATTATCACACATTTTCATGTGATCTATCATTGATCTATTGATGCATCAGACTAAAGAGGACCGACCTTGAATGACGATTCCCTCATGCCATCTCGATAGATACTATAGTTGTGCAAGTCCCGAATTGAATAGTAAAAGGAAATGCTTGATGATTTTGGAATATTGAGGATAAAAACATGGAAAAATATAAATCCACATGAACATAGATAGTTGTGATATTTTTCAAGTATTCTCCATTAGATAATCCAACAAGATATCTTGAAGGGAACTGATCAAGTCTATTTATAATAAATGAAATCCCTTCCAACATGAGTTATGATATAATAAAGACACCTTGATGTGTTTTCTTATCCTTTTAAATGTTATTTAAAATATAAATTTTATTTATCAAATACGTTTAAAATACATGAAATAATTAAATATTCCATTGAATATTTGATGTTGTGGTAACTTTTGACCACTTGATATGTGGATGATTCCATTGATGACCGGAAATTGGTTCAGGAAAAATGAAGGATGCTCCACCAACACAATCCCATATATGTGATATACATACTATACATTTTTTATAGAATAGGGGAAGTTGGACTATAAACACATCCCTATTATAAACAGTTACATGAGTGCACAAAATAAATAATTGACATCTCATAGTGAAAATAACTAAATCACAAGGGGTATCCAAAATGTAAACCTGACAAATGAGTTATGGGATTGCACAATGTGTATAAACACTTTACATGAAAACACAATTTATCATGATATAAATATATAATTCACTATCCATGTTATAAAGTGGTGTTACCACATATCAACGTGGTTAGATAATGTGTCAAAATCCAATTCATTAAAAACATTGACACATTTATGAAAAAAATGTTGTTTAAAAGTTGGTGTTGTATTGTGAAAATAGTTTCACTGATTTTGATTTGAATGTTTCATGGGCATCACATGACCTATCTATACCCTGAAAAAATACTAATAAATGACTAACACTCCTTGGAAATGACACTGGAATGTCATCAAAATCACACAATGTCCATCGAAATAATGATACAATTCTCATCAAGTCCTTGAGACATATCATCATGTCACATAATATTCATAAAAATATAAATCATATTTACATGAATTCCTATAGATATATCATAAATTCCACATGATGTCCTCTATATATGTCATCCAGGTCATGCATCATCTCTATATCATTACATAACTGGTCATGAGATACTGTATAATGTCTCTATGAAAATCACATGATGGATCTCTAGACATGTCATACAGATCATGTGGGTTGCCTCCCCCCTCCCATCATGTCGACCTTGATCACATGAAATCCTTTTACATGTCTGCATCAAATTATTACATGACCCCATATTCATTAAAACAAAATAATATGGAGTCACTCTGACTGGTTTTCCATAGTCACACGACACATATTGACATGTTTGTGATGATCACATATTGACTCCATATGATTGTTACCCAGATCATGCAGTACCCCAATAATATATAATATCTTATCATGTGAATCCCTGGTATATGTATGTGTAAATCAATAAAATTTTACCCAAGTAATTGATTTTAATAATTTGTAAGATGTCTAAAATATCTTTTTCAATATTAATAGAACATTGTTCATTTCATGCAAGTCATGTGGAGGCCCCCAGACAACTCATATGTTTCATTTGGAAAACACCACACAAATGGGAACCTTACAACCTTAGAAATGTATTCCCAATGACAATGACATATCCATACTTCCTTATAAATTTTATGGAAAAACCCAAGATGCCTCCAATAGACATACCACATATGTCAACATTGTTATTCATATACCTACAAAAACATAAACAATGTCTTGTTGTCACTTCAAAATAGAAAAACTATTCCAGATGACACATGTGTAAACACACCATTTCAATGCTATAGGATTCTAACTAACATCCACAGATGATATATAAGTAGCTTAACTAAGACCCGAGAAAAAAAATTGCATCCACCTCAGTGTGATCATGTAAATATATTATACACTCTAATACATCAGAATCAAAATCTCATAATGGATTATTAGTAATCTTAATCAATCATCAGATTTAGAATAACATTTAAATGTGATCCCCATGATTCCTACTATAATGAGAATAATTTGGAATCCAAAAAAAATTATAAACATCATATCATACACCCTATTTAGGCCACACCATTACCCAAATCCCTTAACCATATTTGGGGAGTCTGATTATGATAAATTCAATGTATATTATATAGGTCATGATTTAGTTGGGATTAAATAATATCAATGATCAAATCTCAATCATAATAATAATTACTATACTATGAATCGTCATTGTGCATTCCCTATTATTTGAACTGATACAATTTCAACTAACACAAGAATCCACATTGGGGTACAACCAAAAGGAATTCATGTGTTGTTAATCACTATGGAAATAATCCTCATGGGAATTAATATTATATTATTACCCATAATTATGTTGAGGAGGGGTTGAACTATGATGAATCTGACTCTAGTATTAAAAAGATATATCAGATTTTTTTTCCATGGATAGAGATTAAAAATAAGTGCCTATGTGACCACATATATATCCTTACCTCTTGAGATTAAACATCATGACTAGGGATGATACGAAAAAAGATATATTTTTAACATTTATAAATACGAGATATAGAAAACCAAAAAATATATTATTCACTTTTATGAAACACCAATCACCTCCCTAGATATACATAACTCTTGTGTTCATAGTTATACAGATTTAAAATATAAACCCATACCCATTTGTATGAAATAAGGAGAAATATATTGAGAATTTAATATACCTACATATATTATCATTATTTGAACCCCATAACATATTAATGTATTCTATTGTTGATCATTTTATTAGGTTGACATGCTTTGCATTGTAATTTTGAAGTTGTTCATAAACATATCATACTTCTATAATAGAGTCCTATTATAGGTAATAACTCCACCAAAATGGGTTCACTAATTACCAACATCCATAATCTCGACCAATGTGATTTATTTAGTCTCATTTGGTATGAATCCATAAGTCACCACCTCCCTTTGGAATGCATTTTTGTACCATGTTGTTTATTTGAGAGATATTCGGTTTATCTATAAGATATGAAAATGGTGAACCTAGAATGAATGATTATTTATCCATACTTGAACCCCTGCTAATAAATCCTCATCCCAACATCCCCAAAGGGAATAAATAGTGAACCATTATTGAATGAATGTAATAATAGAATAAATAAATTATTATAGGATTCGTTTATATAATCTCATGTGCCAAGGGAATCATTACTGCTCTAATGTAATCGAAATTGTGTGACCAATATGAATCTATCAAATAATTAAAAATGATCGGTTGACCATGATTTAGAACATTTTATTTTTTCTCTTCTACACAAATAAAAATATTACATCTGATGTGAAATACTTCAGTAATAAAATTTTATTGAGGTTCCCATGAAATATTTAATTCATGCATGGGAAAATACACAAGAGAAATATTTTAGAACATGGAAAAATAAAGGACAATTGAATTACAATTTCAGATCTGATTGAGCATGATTCAACCACAAATTATTCACTAATTTGTGAATCTAATCCCTATTTATTTTTGGAAAAAAACTACACTCATTGCCTGAGATCATGTAATTATCAAGTGAATGTTATGGAACCTTGGATAAAGAACTAACCATTTTTTTCATACAACATGTAGATTTTAATGGATACTGATTCAAACAAGCCTACCTATTATGTTAACGCTATAATGAATCTAATATAACCTATCACCACCACTTTTGGCTTAAAAATGGTATCCATAGAGTGTGGAAATGGGCACAATCCATATCATAAGATGGTTGATCAGTTACTAGACTACGAACCCAACTATTTCCGGTGGTTCCTATGATGTATATTATCAATAAACATCTATATTGTCATCAAGGAATATCTCCTTAGTAGAATACATAGTGAAATAATAGAATATTATCCACCCTAGACACACATTACTGGGGACTATGGAGGTCACTCACATCCAGAAATGATGCGAGTTAGTGGGAATGGTCTCTTATCCCTAATTATACTGATGAATGTCCTATGAATATCATAGTGCGAGATAATGTTTATATTCATATCACTTTTCTGTTTTATAGTGTTTTCATATAACTTACTTCATCTAAAATGGGGGAGGCACATATTCCTTCAACCACGCATAATGCACATCAGAGGCTTCTGATAAAAGATTGAGGAAATTAAAGGGATTATATCACCAAATCAATCTAATAAAAAATCCAATATAACCTAGTTATCGAAAAAAGTTAGTCCTATATTCCAACACACATGTTGAAACTGTTTCACTACATTATAGAAACAAAATAAATTCTCCGTTATATTATTTAGAATAATTAAATAACAACAAAATGGAGTGTTATTTAGTAATTCTATGACCACCATTAGTATTGGGACACAATGTTTACCATAGGCAAGCTGTAACATTATAAATCGTCAAACGTTTGGATGACTCTCTCAAGAGAATAAATTATTTAATAATTTTTATTATATTATATTTGAATATAATTTAATTTCTTCCAAATGGTGTGTTGTATGAGAAATATTATAAAACCAAATGGTTTGAATCATGGTATTTAATCTAGGTGAAGTATAAATTTTATGTGCATTGGGTAATAAAAAACCCCACATGTTATAAAATGATATTTTACAGTTACATATTTATTTAGTAATGATTTTTAATTAATAAATAATTAATATCTCCCAAACTGTTCATCATATGATAAATCTAAGATAACCAGTAGGTCCAGAATAAATGGTTTCCCTATATGATGAATAAATTTTATAGGTACATGTTGTTTATTTTATTTGTTTTAATTTTGTGTTTTTTAGAGGGAAATAAAAAATACTTATAATAATGATTATATGTATTTAATATTTTATTATTTATATTTGTGTTCCTGATATTAAAATATAAATAAAATGTGTAACTAAATTCATTTAATTAATGAACATAGTTTCTCCAATGGTGAATATTTTTTAATAGTTATATAATAATAGTGATAATAGTAATTATCCTACATAAATGAAATTGAATGGTTAATATAATTTTATTTACCACTTATTATTTTATTATTGTTCCTATTTAAATTATTAATGGTAGAAATATTTTGATATATTTAATAATAATAATAATAATACTATTTTCAATATTATCATTCATAAATATGGAAATAAACAATCAAGGTAAAAATCAATAAACTGATTTAATAATATAAGTTTTATATATTTATAATTACTAATGTGTGATATTTAATAATAATATTAATTTTAATAACTAATATCATGTTGGGAAATAAATATTTTTTTTATAAAAGAATTGTTTTCATTATAACGCATTCATATAATGTCAGATTGACACTTCATCAACCGCAGCATGGTCCTAAAATTAAGATATTCATCTGAATATGAATCCTGAAAACTAAATTCAGGATCATCATAATAGTACAAAGAATGTCAAATATGATGATTTTTCAGTGCATGGAATTAATAGGAGAGATTAATAATTAGATGATAATATTAAAATGTGTCACTAAATTAATTGATGACAAAGTATTATAAATTGGATCTAGGTGGATGCTTATGGAATGGGTAGGAGCCAAATTATTTTTAATATCCCTCCCTTCTCACAAACTCTCACTATTTTTTTATTATTGTCAACTTCATTCCTTAACTTCTTCTTCATTGTTGATAGAATTAAAAAACATGAAATTCAATTGATTTTTCTCATTAAAAAATATTTAAGACCTAATAATTCTTTAAAGGAAACAAGTAAACCCTTATATGTGATCGTATTTCTTGTTGGTGTATGAATGTAAATTTGTTGACACCACTTTTGACATACATTTCTATTGACATTAAAAACATTTTGGTTGGAATTTCCATCTGATTATGAACCATATATATATATATCTGTGTGTGTGTGTGTCTGTGATGTTATCATGAAGTGATTTACATATTGGTTTAATCCGTGTTTGTGATGAATTGCATGTGGGTTCGTGTGTATTCATAGGCTAACTAGTTTATGTGTCATTATCCTGACTTTGACCTTGGTGTGCCTTATCATTCCTTTATATGCCACATCCTGTTGTGTGTGAATATCCTATGGAATTATTTATGTATCAAGATACATATGTGGAGAACTGAGGTTAGAAATTTTATAGCCTGGTGGCCAGTTAACCGATCTAATGTTTCCATAATAACCGTAATGAAGGATATGGATACCCTAGAAGAGGGGAATGAGTAGTTTCTAGCTTCCATATACCAGTAATTACTTTCTACATACATGGTAAGTGGGAGTCTTTAAAGTTGACGTGGGATGTGGATTCATTGTTTATAGATACATGTCATTGGATTCTATGGACTGGGGATGTGAGTGTTTTAAAATTTTATGTGGGTCAAGGATTCTTAGGTGGTAGATTCTGATCATTAGTTACTATGGACATGAGAAATGTGTTTTTAAGAGGTTATGTAGGATTGGGATATACATTATAGAAGAACATTTGTTCCTATAACAATAACTAGTGTTGTGGTTCAATCCCAGTTCCATAATTGTAGTTAAGTTACTTATTGAATTTCTTACTACAAAAGTGTTGAAGTAGGTATGGTCGGGGTTTGTGGTGAAAATTACAATGCATGATTATTTATAACATATATTGTTACTAATCATTTAATTATGTCATTATAGAAATTATTTTATTTTTTTGTTCACTTATGGTAAGAATTCATTGGTGGTGTCCAAATATGTTTGATCTCACACCTTACTCTGGAATTTTGGTTCACTTGTAGATTTTGTGACTAGAGATAAAAAGAAGGGATGGGGCCCTATTGTAGATGGTTGAGCTATGGACCGTGGTTCCATATTGGACTAGAAATGATAGTGGAGTACCCCATAGATGGTTGTTTAATTTTTTCAACTTATATTTGTCTGATTGTTTATAATAAGGCTAGGCCTTCCAATTTTAGAGCTCTTATATGAATGTCATTATTTTTTCCCCAATTACTATAATATTTCATTATTTGTTTTATTCATTATGATCATTTCTATGACATGAGAAATTGGGTATTGTCTCCCAAGTATTCACTCAAGACCCCTACTGATAGTTAAAAACCACTTCTGTATGGGGTGACCCGTAGGAGGTCTTATAGAATTCCATTCCAAATATATTCATTCGTGTGGGGATGTTAGAAAATGGTATCTATGAATCAGGACACATTAAATAGTTTTCTATTCTATCATAATTTGGGATATGGTAAACTGAATTTATGAGGGTTGGGACTCGAGAAGGGGAACTATGTCAGTTCCTGGCCATTTCAACAAAGTGGAAATCTATATTTTCATAAATGCAAAATTTCATTTTCTTTTTACCATAGATTAATGTCACCTTAGGTGATTAAAATGATGTTATATGTGTTTAATGATATTTACCACAGGTTAATGCCTCGTGATTAGAAATATATATTACCATTACATATATATACATGTCATTGTGCTTTATAGTAGTTCACAAATTAAATGCATTGGTTTTTACTATCGGTTCAGCATAGTTTCTCTTGTGTGATATATTTCTGATTCCATGATGTCTGATATTTCTATATTGGAACTAATTTGTGAAACTAATCATTTAGTTTTGTTAGTATATATATATATATATATATATATAAGAAAATTGACACAAACATGAAGGGATGTAAACAAGGGGTTGGGATATGAGTTTCATACATTTTCTTGTGGGTATAGCCATGTGGATTCCTTTTTATGATCCCATTAAATTTTAAGACATTATATATTACAAAAATTTATCTTATTCAAGATATTTGAATGTGGGAGTATGATTATTGAGGTCTACGGTCTAAGCGATTTGAGAAAAAAATAGGGATACATAGTAGGGATCAGTTGTCAATAGAGGGGTTGAATTGTAATATCATGAATTGTTTTTAAAAAAACCACTCTTATTGATAAATTATATGCCTTTTTATATAAAAATGTAATTTTTTAAAAAAAACTCACTTAATAGTTGTTTTATAGATATTCTGTAAGTGAAAATCCCATTTAACAATTAGGAATATTTTATTGACTATTGTTGGAGTCAAACACTTAGTTTGTGTGATATTCTGAGTCTCAGAAATAATTATCATAGATGGTATAAAAATATTTATGTGTAATATATTATTCATTCTTGATTTATTTTACATAATGTTAAAACTACAATGGGGTGTGTTTTTGGAAAACAACTGAGACCACCATGAGGTCCAGAACCCATTCTGTAGCCATGGTGAGGTGTAACAATTATATGCATCATACGTATGAATCACTCACTAGTGGAAATAAATTATTTAATTATTTATATTAATTTTTTTGAAAATAATTTAATATCTCACAATCAATGCATCATATGAGAAATTATAGAGCTCCATTTGGTCCAAAAATTGGTATTTACAATAGGCGAGGTATAAATATTATGCGCATTAGGTGTTTGGAAACATTTAACGTGATAAACCCAATTTTATATTTAGTTAATTATTTAATTCAATTTTTAATTAATAAATAATTATTATATCGCAAATTTTTCATATTATTAAAAAAATGAGACCACCGTTATGTCCCTAACCTAGGTTTTACAGTAGTTGGGGATTAAATTTTATGAGAATATTTCATTTTTGTTATTTGGTATTTGATATCATATTTTGGAAATTATGAAGAATTATTATAATCATAGTATCTTTTTAATGAACAATTATTATTATTTGAGTTTGATAAATTCAAATAGAAATGAAACATTTAATTAAATTAAATTAATTTATGAATGATTTTTCTCGATGGGTGGATATTTATTTCGCCATTATATGAAATAGTGATATTATTAATTTCCCACATAAATGTATTTGTGTACATAAAAGAAATTTTTAACCACTTGGTATTTAATGGAGGGTTTTAATTACAATCAAAATGGTAGAACAAATGTTACAGACATAATAATAATAAAAATAATTATCATTTTATTATTATTATTTTCAAATATTTACAATAATATTAAAGTTGAAAATAATGGAAGTAATTTAATAATTAAATTATCATAAAAAAATTATTATTAATGTTACATATTTAATTATTATTATTATTATTTTTATTTTTATGTTTTGAATGATATATTTTATTCGATGTAATAACACTACTTCAATCTGAAATCATTTGCATTATGTCATATTGACATTCCATCTAGGACTTTATTACACTAAAATGATGTTTTTCATTTTAAGACAAATGGTGAACATTTAATTTTGGTTCATGGTAGAAGCCCATGAAATGTCCATTATGATGATGTTTTGGGGTATGGAATTAAAATGACATAGTAAAAAAAGAATGGTCCTCTATGAATAACTGTATTCTATACGTGGAGGCCATAGAGAGCCTCTGAGTGGCGGGTTCCCACTCTCCCAGGGCGGCTAGGGTTTCACCCCGCATCTCCTTCTTCCCTCCTCCGACTTTCTTCGGTCCTCAGCGGCGTCATCCCCGGGAGCTCGGTTTGGTGCGTCGTCGGCCCTGGATCTCATCGTCCTCGGCGATTCCCCGGATCTCGTCTTCCTCGGTGCTTCGGTGGATCAAAAAGCTTCGGTCCTCGGATTCTGGCAGACAGCGTGCTTCGGTCCTCAGATTCCAGGCATTGGTACACGGTGTGCTTCGGTCCTCGGATTCATGGTTTTGGCAGATGGCATGCTTCGGTCTTCTGCGGTGTGCGTTGGTCATTGGCGGCGATTCCCCTGGGAGCATGGAGTGGCTTGTTCTTCTCGTTGTGTGGATCGGCACTTTGGCTTTCAGTTCGCACCTGGATTGTGTCACGGTGAGGTTGGCTCGGCTCTCAATGGCTCTGATGTTCCGGTGTGGTTCGTTGCAGGTTCCAGCGTGGCTCAGGGGAGGGGGATCTCTATTTTCTGGTCTCTCGGTGGATGTTTCTCAATGCGGTGTGATTTCTACTTTTTTTGTTTGTGATGTTTTGATTTTTGGACTGCGTTAGATGGGTTGCAGTGAGTTCATTCGATTTGGCATCCGGCGAGGGTTCTGCTCTTATTGATTTTATCAGTTTCAGCCCAGAGTGGCGCTTCTGGTATGGTCATTTTGGTTCCCCTCCATGGTGGTGCTCCATTAGCGCAATTGTTGGGCCTTCCAGCCCTGGGTGGCGTTGGCATAACATCCTGCATCCTGGAGGGCCCGCCCTTTGGTTTCTTGCTGGTGCGGTGTTGAGAGTGGCTTGTGGAAACAATGTGGCGGGACTTTCTCTGGTGTCGGTGAGGTGATCTACGACAGTGATGTTGTTTTTCGATGTTTTAATGCAGATGTTGGATTTGATCACTAGGAACCGGTCCGAGAAGGTTTCAGAGTTTTCAGTTCACCCAAGCATAAATGTTCTGATTTGGATGTTTGAGAGGGTATGGCGAGAGCCATCGGATCGGGTCTGTGCTTTGACACATGACATTTGCTTGCTGAACAGTCATGTACTAGTGGAGAGCTTTATCACGATTCATACACTGGGGAGGGACCGATCCATGTTTTTAGTCTGGGTTTATTTTCCCACCTTCGTGTTGTGATTTGTCTTAAGTCTATGATGTCTGAGTTCCTCCTACTTCTCTTAAAAGGGGTTTTTTTTATTAATAATAAAAAACATTTAAGTCCTTTGTGCCGTTGGATAGAGATAGTAAAAGAATTAGATAAAATTAAAAAATTCTACTAAATTAATCCATTAAAATGTATTATTAAATGGACTTAGGGTCGTTCATATGGTATGAGAGGAAATAGAATTATTTCCCATGTCTCTTCCCTCCCTCTTACTCTCTCTCTCCTCTATTTTTTATTCATATAAACTAATTTACTTAATATCATCTTTGTAATTGATTAGAATGAGACACATTCAGTTTTCATGGATTCATATCGATGAGGATAATATTTATACCATGTTTTTTTATGTAATTAAGGAATCCATGGCGTTCAATCATATTTTTGTTTTGTGTGAGAATATAGTTTGGTTGAAAAAACCATCAACATATTTTTTATTGACATTGATGACTTTGATGTAGGTCGTTCCTTCATTTTTGATCTATATAAATATATATATATATATATATATGAAGTTATCATGATGTGTTGTTTATGTTGGACTTACCCATGATTGTGATGAATTGAATCCAGATGTGTGAGTAGACATGAACATACTTGTATAGCTGTGTTTATATTGACATTGATATGTGTCTGATAGGTCATTCTGTTCTCATACATGTGTTGTTATGTGTGAATGTCCTATAGAATTGTGTTTGCAGTATCATTATACTTAGTTGGAGCACTATGGAATGTAGATATTTCGCTTAGTAGCCCCTTACCAATCCTAACATAGTCATAATATGCTTAACAGAGGATATGGATACCAAGGGAGAGGGTAATGCATTATAGCTTGCTGGTAGATACAAATCATTTCGTCCAATGGTCATGGGACATGGGTGTTTTAAAAGGATATGGGTGGCAAGGATTTATAGCTGATAAATAATGATCAAATCATGCTATGAACATTGTCTATAGATGTTTTAAAACATTGTGTGGGACAATGATGTATAACTAAAAGGAATCCATAATTACCTTATACATACTTGGTCCATTATTGTTCTAAACTGTTATGTATGAAGTGGATCAGCATGATGGAACTTGGTTAATTCATGTAACAACCACCAGTGAGGTGGTGTGGGCTTTTTTTCTCAGTGGAGGTTGTATTTTACTGAAATTTTTATAGAAAAAAATATGATACAGGCCATCTTGCAGTTCATGGTGGCTTGGTCCACACACGATGACTCAACACATGTATATTTACTGAGAATTTACACATTTAATTATATAAATTGTTATATATATTTGTGAACATATAGAAATAATGCATTGGCGTTTTCCTACAATGTCTTATACGTACACTGTAAATGGGCATTTTAGTGTGATTGTAGATTTTTGGCCAAATATCTAATGAATGGAAAAAGCCATATGGATGAACATTGATAGTTGGAGCCCGGAGCTAAAGCAGACAAGGACATATACTAGAGTACACTATAGATGGTTCTTTATTTACTTTTATATTGTATTTGTTTTTTTCTTTATACATGGGATATGCTTGCCACATTGGATGCACTTATATGTCTTTCATACTTTTTTTGGACATTTACTATAATTGGTTATTATTTGGATTATTTTTTATTATCGATTCTATGATATGTTACATAGCATATTGTCTCCCAATGTCATCACTCAATACCCTCACTGGTAGACAAAAACGGATTGCATATAGGCAGGAGATCACGAGGTATTGTATCATTCCGCATAAGATTTGGTAGTTTGGATGAGGACATTACAACTCTCTCATATCCCTCCTCCCTATATGTGGGTTCTGTACATTATTAAAATCACCTCAGGTTATGCTCATATCCTTTCCAATGATGTTACTCAATATGTTCCATCATCTAATGAATACTTGTATCATATCTACAATACCTTCGTTGGAAAACAAAAAAACATCAATCAAAGGCTATGAAATAGGAGGATTGTATTGCTTCTCCTTCTTTGAAGGATGGTCAGAATTTTCTATTTTGAATTGTATATTATAAGATGGATCATCCCCCTCATTAGATATGATTGAAAAGTATTTTCAGACAACAACCCATAGTTAGACTCATATTCCTTATGATGATACAAAAGGTTAATGGAATACTAAAACATATTCTCAATAGTGGGACTATATCCCCAAAGATCCAAAAAGATATTATCATATTTTAGAATCATCTTTGTGGAAAGATCATATAAATGATCATCCCCAAAATACATTATTATACATTCCATCCACCGTGTCGAATGAGACTCACAACCCTTGAATACTCAATGGTTTTTTACCAAAATATTTTGAATACATATCTACAACAACTGAAACATCTTTTGACTACTAATCCAATGACTAAGGTGATCCCTATATCAATTTAGTCGTAAATATTTTTAACATATCTATCACAAGAACCATACACCAGATGTCCACGATGAAAAAAGAATATGGGGATATTCCCCTGTGTAAAAAAATCTTACCCAGGGATGGACATTGTTTTATATTGATTTTCATAAAATGTATTCATTATTTATATATATTTTATTGAAACATTGAGGTTAACATTATATAGTTCCCCCTCATAAAATAGTATAACTTCACCATAATTAGTGGGTGACCCATAGATGCAGCCTATAATGTTTCAAAAAGGAGGAGAACATAATTCCAATAGAAAAAGTCAAACATATATATATAGGTAATTGACTAGAAACATCCAACCAACTATGTTTATACCATTACCACAATGAAACTAGGAGTTATCAGATCATTATGAGAAGGAATACATTTAATTTATTCACCTGTGTGTGTGGGTGAGTCATCATCAGTTCAAAAATTGACACCTCTCATATGAGGGGTAAAAGTGTGACCTTCAAACTATATTCAAAAGTTGTCTATAAAATATGTCTATTTTCTATCACTAGTAAATGTAAACAATGATCATAATGGAAAAGTGAAAATATAAAATATTCTTCCTTCCATGGCACCAAAAATCCCCAAAAACTAATCCCCAAGGACACATCAGATATTCATATATAAGGACGAACAATATATGATCAATATAGTTTACCATGTGTCTATAATACCAAAACTACCATTATTTGGAGAACTGTAATGTTGAAACTATAGGATAAATTAAGGGACCCGTTATTGCATTGGATACTTGGTAAATACAATGAGAGACAACAACTTTTTTGATTAAAATGCATCACTAAAATAAGGATATAGATGCCAAAATACTCCAAAGTTGTTCCGAATGAAAATAGGGAATTGTTTTTCACAAGAAATTTAATTTTTTTAATACAATACTCCATTTAATAAAAATGACTCTGATCATATGAATTCATTTCACCTAGCTCGTACATGATCACAATTGTAAGAAATCAAAAAAATTACAAAACTAACTAGAAAAGAATATATCTTGAAGATAACTTCATCTATAGTGCTGGGGAAACATTTACTACCACCAATACTCCATGTGTCATTATATAGTATAAGGATCAAGTAAATTTTTTTTGGATCTAAAAAAAATACTTCAAGAAATTATATGGGAATTTTTAATTCCATAATCACCACTAGGTTCATCACACCCTAAGAGGGTCTTGGAGAAATCATTGATGATTATATATCATCCTCATTCCCATGTGAGAGGGGAATTTATATATTAATATTCATCTCAAGAAGCATCATATAATCTACCAGAATCATCCAATATTCATCAATAGGATGAGAATGTGACAATAGAAGCCCTGAATCATTCCCAACACACTGGGTTGTAGAAACTTTTTTCATTATCATCCCACCAGAAAGAATAACTATTCCCAGTTACAGGATATAAATATCAATTAATTTAATCCAATAAATTTGTCTTTTTGTTAGACAAGCCTATACTATTTGAGGATAATTCAACTAGAAGGATTGAAAATTCAATTATGTATACTATTCAAATACCATATTGAGAGGAATATATAAAAAGAGAAATAAATCCACATAACTGACATAATCCAAAAAGTTCTCAATATGGATTGGGAGTAGATAAATTACCATTATCTAATATTTAGTAGAGGATTAAGGGGTTCATAGTCATCCTATTATACATAGAGTAATAGAAGAAATTTCATTAACTAATACACATTATTAAATGTAATCACCATCCATATAAAACATGATATGGGCCTCAATGTAAATTCAAAGGGTTATAATGGAAAAATAATGCCTCAAGAGATAGGTGATTAGATAAAAAATAGAGGATACTTGTAATCCAAATCTGATTATGATCCTGAATGGGACAGCTAAAAATGGTGTATTACCACATATACTAAGGAACAATAGAACTTATATAGGGGAATGTGTGGATATATACACCTCACCACCATTAGAAGATAATATTTTATATGAGTAATGGGTGGAATAGTATGATTATTAAATATAGAATCTCTTACTATTCACAAAGAAAATACTCAAGGGAAACATTACCAATATGTATAATCCACAAACATAAGTGGATATCCATCCTCCCATACATCAATTGAGAACAAATATATCTTGAATATAATCATTTTATCACCTATATGGAAGTAGTTTAAGGACTATAGTATATATAAAGGATGATTTTGGGGATGATCATGATTTTACTCCTCTAGGAAGAAAAAATAACCAATGATGAAGGTGATCATTCAATCATAGAATGAATTGAGAATTGATGTGATATAAACATCAGTAATTCATACCATATAGCTGCTTAAAATTGTAGATATGTGGAGGTAAAAAAATTAGTTTCTAAAGAACCCATAAACATCATTGAATCTCATACCCCTCTAATGGAATTCATGGTTGGCTGGTTCTCACCTATGATTCCCAAAAAGAGGCAATATCCAAAATTTGTGGATGAAAATTTTTACCCTACTAGTTTCACAATTCCAATCATATCAAAAATTGATGGTGTTGTGGATTTAGAATATTATATCTTACACTTTGTGTCACAATGTATCTTGATGATCTATCATCTAGATCTATAAGGGGTTACCATGGTATGCTGTTTTATATGAACTAAAATTGGAAATCCATAATTTGGGAAAGAATAATTCAAGGAAGATTCATTGTGGGATGGTAAAAACATCATCATAAATTAATTTATGACATTATATCCATGATATAGAAGATAATATTTTTTTTAAATAACATTCTATATAAGACAAGAAAATGGGAGGGTTTATGAATTCTTCACTAGAGAAAAATATTTAACCTACCCAATCCTCAACCTACTATCGTTTGAAAACCCAACGTATCTCTATTATGATGTTATTGAGAATGATATACAAGAACACATGATCCAGATGATGTACTCAAGAGGATACATTGACTTTACATAAATCAAAAAATTTCTTTAACATTACATTTCTTAGACAAATGATATATACAATTCCATTACCTCAAAATATTGGAAAATGTTCTGGAAATGAAGATATAGAAAATATTACCATCAAACAAGCTTAAAGTCCATTTTATGCACCAAAAATGCATTGAATGGTCTAGTTCATCCCATATAGAACCAACAAAAAAAATCACTCTGGGTGAGATGAAAAAATAGATTAGTTTTTCTCTCAACATGAAGAATAGATAAACAATGTTTATTCCTTATGAAATAAGCCGATCCATAGACATTTGATTTAATTTATGGAAAGTAACATAATCAATATAATTGAGATAATGAAATAAAAAACAATCAATATACCATGTCATATTGACTACTCCCCATTCAATTGGATGTTGTGCCCCACCATCCTAGTCTTATTTATATTCAATATGTCATTCAAATCACGATTGATTCTTGATAAGAGAATTTCATAATTTGGCATCACATGTGACCCATGTAACCAACACCCATCTAAAAGAAATGGGTGATGAGAAAGAAGTTCTCAAGAGACATGGAAACAAGTATGACTATAAGAAAACACTTTACAATTGAATGATTTCATTCCAAATAGAGAGAACAATGTCACAATAAAGAAATGATTATGGTACATAGGAATATGAAATTGAACATAGTACTCTGAGGTGGACGAAATAATTTATCACATGAGAAGAAACAACTTAAAAATTATTATGTAACTCTCACAAAAGACCAGAATGATGATTTTTTTCATCAATAGCCAATAAAGAGGCACAACAACACCAATTGGATCCCTAAATTAAGGAATAGATTATTTTTTTGTTCTACGAAGATTTTTTTCAAAACAAACCCCATATATAATGATCCATACAGCACTTATTTTTTGTACCCATACCCTACCAAAGTTGTGAATACATGGGATACAAAATCCAAATATATAGTGAATGACTTGGGTATCTCTTAACACTATATATTGGATATATCATCTTTGATTCTATACATACACATGAAACCTATTAGAGAGAATTACATCATGTCCAATAGAAGACTAATGGTATCTCATATCCCTATAGATATTCATTATGCCCGTTTATTTTAGATTAATAACTATAGGGATTGTGATATTCTGATCAACCTTGATTAAGGTAATTCAACTGTGACCTGTACCACTAGTTACTAATGATCTTTTTACAAATAATCATTCACTAGGACCATTCCCCTCAAAATAATGAAATCAATATCTATATAATATGGTGAAACCATGCCATGGTAAATGAATGCCCATGGAATAAAATAACCATTATTTATGAAGCTACTAGTTTTACATCCACTCATTTAATTCTGGATTCTCTATAGCATTATAAAGAATTTAGAGTAGAGATATTCAGGGAAATTGTGATCAAATAAGGGTTTCAGATAGAATTCACCACTATCAAGGATTATATAGTGATGAATATTTCATAACAGTTTCATATTATAATATCAAACATAGAAGTTCTTATTGGGGAATTTATCAATGGACATTTCATACTTCTAAATGTTTTAGGAAAACTCAATAAATTCGATATTCAACAGAATGTCATTGAAAATGGTTTTGGGAGAAACAACATATGAATTCGAAACACTACAATTTTTGTGATACAATTCCATCAATTCAATAGTATATTAAGAGTGGGTAATGGAATGTTAGGAAAATCAAGCTCAGATATTAGTTTGGGGATCTCATAACTAAAATTAAATTTATAGTTATCTAGTAAGACACACCATATATATCCTAATTTGAAAATGGATGGTTATCCACATATAATTACAATCATCATTTTATAATTTCTTGAAAATCCACAATGATTGAATGGTCAACATATTACATGTTGATAATTCCCCATTAGTGTTTTTTGAATCCTTATATAATAATGTATGTTTATACAATAAATGATGTTAAAAAAATGATGGATAAAGATATCCACGTGACATATCACTATGGATTGGGGACATCACATGAGATTACATGGATCATGATCAACAATATTTTTTTTACATAGAAAACCCAATTGATACAAAATTCTTCATTCAAATGAACAATAGTTAACATAAAACATCATCGGATTATGTACATGTGAAAAAAAGAAACATCAACTAAATTGTATGAAAAATGGGATCAATGAATTTATAAATTATTATCTGATAATTCCAACATGGAATCAAACAAATTTATGACTACCCATATAAATTATATACAACTAATAATTTTCTCGGATCATCATTCCCCCAATGGCATTATAAAATAATTATCTCTATAATATATCTATGAAATCTCTTGAAGTTCAAGATGAAAATGTCACACCACAAGGATGCTTAAAAGAAAATAGTGAAAGATATAACCTTATATTAACCATCAGGTATGAAAAAAACATCAATTGAAATAGTTATGGAAGGAGAAGAGGATTACAATAGGAATACCCCTACCACTTTGGATGAAGGCTTCACCGCCACTATAAGTGTGTCAAAGAATGTTAATTGGTGAATAAAAGAAGACATGTGGGTGATGAATTTTTTTTGAAAAAATTTTATCTAGATGATAAAGATATACATATTTCTTTCTTAAAATTAATTATATCTGTTTTCTCATTTAATAGTCAATGTATATATATATGAACCATAATTTGTTTTCACATCACCAGCGGTTAGCCAATTTCCAATAAGTATTCAAGAAGGTGTACATGAAGTTAAACTAGTTTTATATACAATTTTATTATTAGATTTTATCAAATTAATCAGAGGCAAATATTTCATCTAGTGGAGTACCAAAATTGATCAATAATAGAGTCAGTATAATGAAAAACAATAGGACGACCAGGCTCTATATTGATTACACATACCAATATATACAGTACACGATGAACGATTTCCCAAAACATATCACATATTTAATGATTGATGTATCTACTTGATTCCAATACCACAACATAATGGATATTAATTTAGTGTTTAATAATATAAATATGCCTCATTTGGAAAAGGAATAAACTATCTACAATGAACATCAGGGGATATTTTAATACCATGTAAATCCATTTGGATTAAATAACATTGTTTCTACTTACTAACGCACCATGATTCACATATTTTATACCATATTGGGTTATTAGTATAAATTTATTTCAATTTACTGGTATTATAATAAATATAGTTATGTTTTCACCTAATAATTATTCAGTTAATGATTCGTTATTTTTGGTATCATATTTTGAAGATGACCCTTGAACTGTATATTAGAGGTAATGTTAGGGAAATTAATTATAATTATAACTATACAAAAATAATATATATTAATATTACATATTTTTAGAAGATGGTCATTACATTTATGTAATGCATGCTTAAGGACCGTAATTGTATAGTGCAATTGGAAACTAGGAATACGTTCTTCTAACTTTTGAATGATCTTCAACATATCCCATAATGATCATCCCCTATAGTATACCAAATTAAGTGTTTTCATTATAAACTAGTGGATGGATACATATGAAATGGGGTGCTAAGATGCTCGATAAGGTTATGAAAACAATAGATGAATATATGAATGTTTAAACATGAACATAAGTTTTTAATATTGAAATCATGGTTCATAAAATATGTCTTAGTAATTTATAAGGAATAAATCATAAAGATAAATAAACATGATAACATAGAAAAGGAATAAAACATGGACTTTTTGAAATCATATAATCATCAAAAATCATTTCCAAATTATCCAAGGATCACATCCAAGACCGTTATATCAGACAAAGTCAATTACTGAAACGAGTTCAGTCCTCATTCTAGCTATGTATTACTAAGCCAGATATACATGATTTTTCAGCCGTGTATATTAGAACTATATTTACATTCCATTTATGTCATGTATATCATATTAGAGATAAATACTTACCAAATTAATTGGAGTGAAATATTGGTCCCACCCATGTAATAAGGAAATCATTCTTACATGGTCTATAAAAAGATAAATACTCCACAATATCATAACCAATGAAAAAATGGGTTTCATAAAAACATTCCACCATACAATAATCTATATAAAATATCATTCCATAATTAACATATATAAATAATAGTAATAATATGGATCAAATCACAAACCTATCTAATGAGTTTCATCATGGATAGAACATAATTTTGATAAAACACATGATCATAATTCATTGATGAAAATATCATTTCTGCTTTAAAAACATTTTTTTCCTCATAATTCCATGTAATTATAAATATAATATTTCAGTTCAAACAATATTGAAATCATGTAGAAGAAGCTACCTTAAAAAAATGCATAAAAATCCAGTAATTCCCATATAAGTTATAAAAATGATCCTCATTCTTTTGCTGAAAAAGTCAAAAAGTACATATTTTAGTAAATAAAGGAAAGAATTATTCCAAGTGATATAGTAAAAGTAAAAAAATGGAAAAAATTACTATAAAATTTCATTAAATAATTGAAAACATTTTATGAAAACATATTTATAAAACATGGAAATTGATGATAAATATATCCCTACTAAATACTTACATATAAACAATCTCAGATAAAAATGAGATTGCAAAATTACCCATAACCTTAGGTCTGATATCCATTTTATTTATCCTCAAATCCTATATAATGATTTTAATATTGTCAATGATATATTCAGAAATCATAGGAATTTTTGTGATAAAATATATGTTCATATATATAATCCATTGGTTAATAATATTTCATCATTACTTGTTTTTTCGGGTAGCATATGATTCATTATCTCATGCATTTTTTTTAGAATATGTTCACATTATCCTTCTAAAGTAATGGTAATTTCATTAAAAACTATTATAACATAATATATATCATATTTATTTATTTTTTATGTATATATAGTCATGATTTAAAGGATATCAAGAAGAACTAATAATATCACATAATATAGACAATAGTATATAGAAACACACAAGAGATGATATCATTATACTAACTATATAATTTTAGGAAATTGGATGATATATATATATTTAAATATTCAATAATATGTTATAATAATCATATATAGTTATTACTTTAATAATTATACTCATCCTAGTCATGTGGTGGTGAAAAATAGATTACACCACAGCATGGAGATGGTGAGTCATATGTAATCATGCTCAGTGATTTTATTTTTTAATAGGATAGATAGAAGGGTAAATATTGTTGTTTCATTATTATAATAACATCTTAGTATATAAGTGATACTATTGTTGTTAATTTATAACGAAAAAACTTATGATGATGATGTAGAAGAAGAAATAAATACGAATGAATCAGTATAAGATATTAACTCTTCTTCGACATGTTTTCTCTAAATTTTCGCATACAGTACCATTGTTGGACTTTGAAGAAGACCAGAACCTATAAAATTTAGCTTGGACATTTTATAAAATTATAGGGATGTATATGAACGAGAATGAAGGCTCAAATTGAGGTGATTAAGTGAGGGACATGGTTCTCTTTTATTATTGAGGTGAGGGGCCCTTTTGGAAACCTCAAAAATATTAATTTATTATAAAATCAAACCCCACTAAAAAACCTAAAAAATGACCAAAATTTAAAATATGAGATGATATATAGAGTTTAATCTCAAAAAGAAAATTTTTTATGAATTTTTTTTAGGTAACTTTATGCGTTATAATTTTATTTAACATTTTGATATTGTATTTAATTTTAATTATGAACACAAATACTTATATATTAAAATGGTAAAATATTAATTTATTTGAATTCATCTATAAATGAAATTAGTAACATGGATAATTATAAACCATATGATAATTATTATATATTTATTAAAATAAATTATGATTTATAAATAATTTATCAGTACCTTATTTGACAAAACAAAAATATAGTCAATTTTGGAACAATTAAATTCATAGATTTCATAAAATATCATGATAAGAAGTAACCATTGAAAAAAATACTTTATTATATCCAAATGGGTACTATTTATTCAATAAAATTCATTAGATATTTTATTTAACTCATATTATATTTATTTTAACATTTTTAATATCATTAAATTTAAAATTCCATTATTTAAATAATTACTACACCAACTTTCTAAATTTATTTAATAAACCTATTTTTATATAAAAATAACAAATAAAATACTATGATTTATATAAATATACAATATTTCATAATAATTCTTTTAATATAATTTTGATTTTGGAATATTAATCATTAATAATTTTATTCTTATGAAATTATGAACACGATGACTACAACATCACTACAAATAAAATAATATATCTATCACAATATCATCTATTTAGATACAAATTGTCAATAACCCGACCATTGGATGATTTTGGTCATGATATACTCACCCAATATGAATCTAGAATGATTTTGGGTCCTTTAATGTTAATTTTTATTTTTAATAATATTTTTTTTGATTTCTCATCAACTAATTTTATTGTACACCATCAATGTCTATGACTTTATGGTAATAATATTGTTCCTAAAAGTTACAAATAATTTTTCATGAAGAATTAAAACATTTTATATTTTAACTAAATAATTATAATTGAATTTTACATGTGTTTATAATTATTAGAAAAATGGATTAATTATTAAAATTTTAGTGAGACATAATAAACTTTTCATTAAGTAAAATAAATTAAATTTCATAATATCGTCAAAGTAGTTAAAAAAAATTATATCTACCCATGGATGATTTAGGTCGAAACACACTCATCAAATTATATTCAGAAAACTGTTATTTGAATTTTATAATTTTATTATTACCCTTAATTAATAGTTTTACCCATTTACCGTATTAATTAAAATTACAGATGTTACTATTCATATTTCCCAAAAATAAAATACATAAATTCAATTAATTTGGGTCTATTGATTCAAAATATGGAATCCACTCATCAAAATTTAAAATTAATAAGTTGATGTAATTAATTTAAAATTATTCTCTTTTTTGGAAAGAGTGAACATGTTTTATAAAAGTATAAAATTTGGAAAATATTAATATGTTTTTAAATATTAATTCAATGAAAAATTAATCCTGATGACATAAATAATATTTAATTATAAAATTATATTATATTTATAAATTAAAATAAATAATTTAAAATTTTAATTACTTAATTATTATTTATGAAAAAATTATTTTTCAATAAAAATTTATTATGATTTTACTACTCATCGAAATATAAAAATTATAAGAAAAATATAAAAAAAAATTCAAAATAATATATTTATACAACACATATAATGAAGAATTTTTTTTAAATAAAATAATTTACATTTTCAATAAATATATTTAAAATGGGTGTTTAATCAGAAGACGACAATACTTCGTTTTTTTAGAAATACTTCGTTTTTTTAGAAATACTTCTTTTTTTCCGAAAACATTGAATTTTTTCTTATATCAGGTTTATTTAACATATAAGATGAATTTTAAAAAATTTATTGAATCTCTATAGAGTGATTTTATTATTTTATAGACTCACTTATATTCATAAAAAAATTTAGGGAGAATTTAATATTATCCATACAAACCATTATAAAGACTATGATATGATATTTAGTCTTTCACTTATACTCAGTCGTTCTTGAAATTTATTCTACCTAATGTAATTCAAATATTTTGTAACACAATCCATGTAATGTTTTTAATATACCTCAATCTAATATAATGTTGTGAATTGTATAAGCTAATCTTTGTGTAGCACACAACCCAATCAATCAATGATATTAAAAAGAATCTATCTCATAAAAACAATGGGTTTTACATTCAACCACCCATAAAATTCATTTTCAACTCAAATTTTTTTTGTCTTATAAATGGTTTCCTACATTAATGTTTCTTCAATTAAAACCCACACCGTAAAAAGTAATACTAAATCCACATTTTAAAAAGGAAAATGAGAAACATAATGATTACCCAGTGTAACTCTTCATTGGAATTAATATTGAAAAAATATGTGGGGTGTGAAGAAATGGATATGGAAGAAAACATTAACCATAACTTTCTGATGGAATTTTGTAGAGAAACATGTTTGGAGATTGTTAACAAACAGAAAGCCGTAAATATTTGATTATTTAAGGTACCATCTGATTAATCAGACAAGATGGTACCAAGAAATCATTTTTGATTTTAAATATCCTTTCCGAAATGTTGGAGAACATGAAAAGAAATAATTACTTGACTTTAAAACAATCTCATCGTTGGTCTTTACTTGAAAAATATACACATCATATCTTATTCAATGAAATAAAGTTGAATTTTTCCTTCCTAAGGTGTTGACAGATAATGCAATCGATAAATACATCATTAGGTCATCTTATCCGCCTCAACAAAAAAGATAAAATATGTTATCAAATACGTTTAATTACACATATAATGTGATATTACACTAATATAACAAACATCAACTAGAGTGTAACTTAAACATTCCATAAATTGTTAACAATACAATCATTCTGAAAGATCAAAATCCAATACATTTGATAGAGGTGAAATAAATAGGTTTAAAACATATATCTCATATCTCATAAGGTTTTTCTTGTTTTTCAAATTCCAAACATTTGAATACCATAATCAAGTATTCTCTTGAGTCATGGTAACAACCTGAATTATCTAATATCCTTATTGAAAACATTCATGTTTTAATTTTCATAATTCCAAAAATAATTAATCATTATCCATGATATAATAACCCACATTTCAATAAATACTTATACCATTCAAATGTAAATAATATCATCCAATTTAATAATTCTTATCAGACATACCCTTATAAAAATACAATAATCATATAATTAGGTTCATATTAATTGTCATCCTTCCCTAAATCATGTTTCTATAAAATATCACCTTATTATCTCAATTACTTTTTCATGGTTACCAGTAACACTAATAATATAAATTAAAATACATGTAGAAACCCATAGTGGAACAATAAAGATATATTTCATTATTCCATAATACCATAAATGTTATTCTACAACATTATTCTAGCATCATATCAAATACACTCAATCATTCCACCACTTCATTTTCATACTCAACATCACCATAAATACTTGATTGTGATTTAACTTTTTTACTTTTCTTTTTTTGTTCGATGATGTAAATCATCATTGATAACCTTTAGATTATAGCATTGTCTAGCATAATTCTCCATTTCCTTTCACATGTTACATTGAATAGTGAGTCATGCATTTTATATATCCTATACTATATTCGAATCAATAGCTATATTTTACTAATGGCTTCAGCTCTCAACTTCCAGATGGATTATTTTCCACAAAAAAATATTTTGTAGTCCCTATAAGACAGTGTCAACAATTCTTGTTTTCACACTTTGTGAATAGGGAAATAATCATCTAATTTTCCCAATTGTTTTGAGATTTTATATTGAACTCCATAATTCATTTCCTGTCAAAACCATGTCATTGACATGTAACAAAATCATCCATTTATAATTTGATAGATCAATAAAAATTATCTTCATAGAATTTAATGTATCATATTGCTAAATCCCTTCAATGAATTAGTTTTAAGGCAATTAAGAATTGATCCACATTACATTCAGGTTAGATGATAATTCTAGATTCATACCTTGAAATTCTAGTAACATTTTTCTCATATGTAGCAACATATTCATCATCATTTTTCTTATTCTCATTGAAATCAATTTCCATTTTCATTTGTATAATATGATGAATGTACTTATTGAAAAATATTTACTTCAAATCAACTTGTTCTATTCATTGAATTTTGACACGTAGCCTCGTATTCTTCATTAGAGTCCACCACAACTTTTCATATTCACTAATCTATAAAAATACAAAATGACTATTTCATGTTCCGAATAGTCAAGTATTGAAAATATATTTTCAATGGAAATGATCCATTATTCCACAAAATTTGTATCAAAAGAACCACTAAATGAAGGTGGACGTTTCCTCACTATGGAATAAATAAAATAATGTTCCCCTCTATGTTCATTTGGAATTAAATAATTCCTCATAATATGTTTATGAAAAGTGATTAGATTTTTCATTGCATCTCACAATAATTCTTTTTATTCAGGAATTTTTTTTTGGCATTTCCCATTTGACTGATCATTTACAGGGTTCTTTTGACTGCCAACCATTTCCTAATACCCAAAAACAATAGAGTGAGCGAAAAAAATCATACTAGGAAATCAACGTAATCTTTTGGGTGTATTTTTAATCTCTAACAACCTAGGTTAAATCTTATGTTTTTCATGAACATTACAATAATTCTAGGATTGTATCCAATAATTATACATATCCTTTGGAAATCCATTTAAAATATCTCTAGGTATCCCACTAATGGTTTTTTATCATGGTGTACAAATGTTGAAAACCAATTAATTAATACAAACTATTACAATGCAATAATTATGTATATGAATATCATGGCCTTTTATAATAATATTTATTATATTTTACAAATGCGTTCAAGAGGAATGTTATATTTTAGATCCTTTGGAATCATTTAATACCTTTGCTAACTTGTGAAATATCTTCAGCTTCTCTCATAAAGATATTACCCTTTAGTATACAACATTACTATTTTTCTTTATAACATGAGGAATGGTATCATTAGAAAAGGAGATATTATGTTCTCGGTAATGGTATGAAAAAAATATAATAAGATATATGAATATAAAAGTATGAACATAACTTTGGATATCCTAACCTCGAGTAATGAAATAAATCATTGATGTTCATAAGGAATAATTTCTAATGGAACATTAACCATGATAACATAGCATTAGCATAAAACATGAACATATGGAAAATAAAAAAGCAATGAAAATAATTTATTTATTAGACATGTATCATAGCCAGGATCATCATTGTAGAAAAATTCCATTATTGAACTGAGTTCACATAACATTTCAACCTTATTTTTCTGATCCGGATATACTTGTCATTTCAGCTCAGTATTACAGAACTAGAATTTTTTTGTTCAATTTATGTCTATCTCATGAGATATAAATCATTTCTAAATTCATTTGAGATAGATATAGTCCCCAAATATCTCTTAATTAAATCATTCTTACATGATTCATTTAAACTTAAATCATTCATCATAACAAAACACATGAAAAAAATGGGTCTCATAAAAATAATTCCATCATATCCCAATCCATATAATATTTCTTTCCATAATTAAAAAAATAAATCCATAGTAATATTATGAAATTATCACAACCCTATATATAGTGCACAATCTTATGAGGAATTATTTTTTTGATAAAACACTTGAACTAAATTCAATGAGAAAAATATCCTTTCTTATCCAAAAAATTTTGGTTTTCTCAAAATGTCTCCTAATATTAAAAGACAATAATTTACCAAAAAATAAAATATAAATTGTGTGATATTTTATTCAAATAAACAAGTCATCAAAATATGTCTATATTATATTGGTAAAAAAAATATTATCCTCATACTTTTTCTTGAAAAAGTCAAAAAGTGCATCATCTGGTAATCAAAAGAAATATTCCTATAAAACCAAGTATTAAAATTTAAAAAATTTAAAAATTGACATTAAACCTAAATGGATTAACAATAAAAATTATATGAAAATATTTTTAGAAATCATGAACATGGATGATAAATATACCCCCACTTAATACTTACGTATCAACAATCTCAGATAAAAATGAGATTGAAAAATTATCTATTAATTAAGTATGATACCTATTGAACATATTCAAACATAAAATATAATTATATAAATAATTTTACTTACTTATTATATATTCATAATTTTTTATGATATAATATATGATCATATTATCATCTATTTGTAATAGTATTTCATTATTACTCGTTATTTTGGTATTAACTACTTTTTTTCAAGCATGATTTGTCAAATAAGTTCATGTAATTATTTTTAGTTTATATATATATCATTATAAAATAATATTAACATTATATATACCATAGTTTTTTATTAGGTACATTTATATAGTAACGATTTAATATATATCGTGTATAACAAATCACCCCACATCGTGGATATGGTTGGTCAGACGCACACACTAGCGATAGTATCATTCCATTAATTATTAAATGTTATCAAATAGGATAATACTTATACAATTAAAAAATAAAATAATTTATTAATAATCATATATAGTTATTATTTACATCTTTATACCAATCCATGTTATGTGGTGGTGAAAATAGGTAACACCACAATAGGGACATGGTACACCATACGTATGCACACATGGTGATTTCATTTTTTCATAGGATGTATAAGAGGTGTAATATGATCATTTAAGAATTATAATATCCTATTAGTATATATTTGATTCTATAGTTATTGATTTATAATGAAAAAACCCATGAATATTTTGTTGAAGAAGAATAATGTTTGAAAGAATCTGTTGACGCGATTATTTATTCTTTGATGTGCTTTCTCAAAATATCATCTCAAAGTAGTAAAGATGGTCATTGAAGAACAATATAAACTCCATTATTTATCTAGGTAGGTATTTAATGGAAAATTATAGGGTATTTCTGATCTTTAAGGCTCAAATTATGTGGATTGGAGAGGGAGAAGGAGCCCTTTTATAATTGAGGTGTGGGGCAATTATGCAATTATTTAAAAAATATTAATTTATAAAAAACTCAATTAAAAATAAAAAAACACCAAAATATCCATATTTAGAATATCATATGAGATATTTTTCTCATATCATCAACCAATAATTTTAGGGAAAGTTCTTATGTCAATTAAATGTTTATCAGTTTAATTAACACTTAGTTATCCTATTTATTTTTAATTGAGATAATAGATATTTCATTATTAAAAGGGAGAAATATTTATTTATATGATTTAAATTAGACAAAAAATAAGTAACTTATAAAATTTTATACCATATAAAAATATTCTATATTTTTTAAAAATGTTTTATGATTTATAAATATTTTAATTAAACATTGTTTTGACAAAACAATATAATTTCAATTTTAAAACTATTCAATTCATTGATCTTTTTAAAACATGAATATTTGAATTTATCATCGAACCATTTTTTACTATACACCTATTTCTTCTAGGAAATCCAAAAATTCATTGGATATATTAAGTCTCTAAATTTATATTTAATTACATATTTTTAATAACATTGATTATATATTTCCAATAAGAAAATAATTTCTTCATCAGTTATGTTCAATTATTTAATATATGTTATATTGGGAAAAAACTTAAAATAAAATTATAATATGAAGTTAAATATACCATATTTTATAATAACACTTTTAGAATAATTTATCTTCTACAAAAATAAAAATAAAAAATCTTATACTTATTAGATTATGAATATAACAACAGCAACATAACATTGAATAAAAAAAATATAAGTCTAACAATCACTTCCATATGGATCCAAATAGACCATAACTCGACCCATGAGTGATTATGGTTGAGATATACATGGAAAATAATAACACTTAATTTTTTGAGTCATTTTATGGTTAATATATTATTAATAATATTTATTTTATTTATTTTTCATCAATTAATTAATTTCTAGACCATCATAGTACACGTTGTTAAGGTAATATTTTATTCCATAGTAATTAAATATAATTTATAATGACAAATATAAAAATTATATCATTAAAATTTGTATTAATAATCTAAATTATCTTCATTATATCTTTATAAAAAATGGATTATATATTAAAATTTGAGTTAGAAAAATTTTACTTTTATTTAAAAAAATTTAAATTCCACAATCTCCCTAAATTTTCTTCCAAAGGACACCATTTCATCCAAAAAATGATTTATGTTGATACACATTAATCCAATGATATTAATAAAATTGTTTCTATATTTTTTAATGGAATTATTACCGTCAAATAAATGTTTTAACCGTTTAACAAATTAATAATTAATTACCGAAGATAATAATCATTATGGTAAAAAATAAAATAAATATATCTACATAATTTGGGTTTACTAATTCGTAATATGTAATAAATTTTTTATTATTAAAAATATATAAGTCACTGTAATTAATATAAAATTATTCTTGTTGTCAGAAAGATAGAATGTGTTTTTTAAAAGTTAAAACATTTCAAAAGATTTAAATATTTTACCATCTAAATTCAATGTAAAATTAAGGTTAATGACATAAATTTTGTTTAATGATAAAAATAAATTATGCTTATAATTTAAAAACATTCAATAAAAAAATTTATTTCATAATTTATTTCTATGAAAAAAGTTGTTTTCAACTAAATTTTAGTATAAATTTACTATTCATCAAAATTGAAAACTACTAATAAGATTATCACAAATTCAAGCGATGAAATTTTTTATAATCATCTTCCAAAGATAATATTATTTGTTTAATAGGATTTCTATAAGTGTCAAAAAAGATATTTAAAATTGTTGTGCCATAAAAATGAAAAAATACTTCATTTTTTTAAAATATTTCTTCCATTAGAGAAAATTGAAAATTTTCATATATGTTTCCTAGAAAAAATATAAGTTGAATTTTAAACAACAGATTAAATCCATTAAAAGTGATTTTATTATTTCAGAGACTCATACCTTTTCATTTAAATAGTTTTTTAATCATGTTAATACTTTTCATATATTCCATTATAATGAGTAGGGTATAATATTTTTTTGTTCACTTATAGTCAGTCTTATGTGAAATGAATTCTATAAAAAAACATAAAATTGTGTGTAACACAAGCTATTCATAGTGTTACGTGTACCACAAGATAATACTCTATTATAAATGACCCAATCTAATCTTGGTGTGGAGTACAACACAAGACATCAATGAAATTGAAAAGAATATATATCATAAAATCTTTTGGTGTTACAAACATTGGGTCACACTACCATGTATTCAATTCTGAACTATAAAAACACAAATTTTTTAAAATTTCACCCCCTCATTAACCAAATTAATTAGTGTGGATACATGAGAAGAATTTTTTATATAATTGTTTAATATTAAACATGTCTAGTGAATTTATCCTAATCACTAGGTCACTCAATAATGGTGTCACCTACCATTGTGATATAGAGTACCAAAAAGGCATTGTGAATAAATAACAATACATATTTCTTCCTATGGTCATGATGCCTCTAGTAGAAGTAAGTGATTATGTTTCATATATGGCCACTATGGATTAATGTATCAGTTTTTTGGTTGAAAAAAAAAAGTAAATCAGGTATTAAAAATGTACTATCTAATTGTAATTGAATAGTGATAATTATGAAGTCCCAATATTTTTAAAATGAGAATAACAACCTCACCCTCATACTTTAAATAATAATATGGAGAAAATTCCCGAATCAAAATGAAGTCATCATGGACTCTCATGTTGAAACTCCAAAGTACATCTTTGGACACCCAATATTGACTGGGCATTTGGTACAATGGAAAGTTATGCTGAAATAATAGAACATCCAGTTCATGTCACAAAATTATGTAAAATAGTAGGCCTTAGTATATTTTCCATTAGCATAACCCCCATATTAAAAACACCACTGGACATTGAACATCAAGAAAAAAATGTATTATATTTCAATGACACTCCTAAAAATTGTTGATTTATTTTTTTAGGCCTATATCAGGTCCTATTAGAAATGTGATTTAATTCCTAAAACAATTTTTGGTTGGTTAGGTGATGGAATTTTTCCCCAAATAATGAAATTTTTACTAATATCTCTTAGTATCAAGAGTCGTCACATATAATGAGGGATAATACCATACCATCATTACTATTTTGGAGCTATCCCTGATCCTATTGATTGAATACCTAGAAAACAAATTGACTTTTAAGGAAATGATCAAAATAATCGATGATGACTATTCTATCAATAGGGAATAATCTTCCACTGTCATTGGTTATAGTAGAGGACTAATTGATGATTTCAATTTTGAATTGAAATTTCATTATACTCCTGGATCAAAAAATACTTGTACCGACACATTGGATAATTTATCCAATGTCTGGGATGACCCCAAACATGAAAAAGTTGTTTTATGCATGAACAATGGAATAATAGTCTCATCATTTAACATTTTTGAATTAGAGTTAATATGTCTTGTCGAATCATCCAGGATCATGAAGAACTAATATAAATAGTTGGATGGATGGAGGCTATAGTAAACTACCTTTTACAGGGATCCATTAAAATATAGTGACAACAAAAGAAACAACGAATGAATATAAGTATCATTACCCTTCAAGATGGGAGAACTGAGAAACATCACTCTAGATTTGTGGCTTCAATTGGTTTCACCTCGTGTTAATAAAAGATAAAGAGACTCCCACCATCATGGAAGAAGTCCTTATAAGCTGTTATGATTGTCAACATTTTGGAACGATACACTCCCACTAAAGATAGAAGTTGGGTTACATCTGTAAACAATATATATAGGAAAATGTAGAGTTCTCCCTGTAATTTATTGCATTACAAAATCATGAATGCTTTTTCCATCAACAACATGATATTTAAGAATACAATAAAAAATCCCTATATATATTTGATAAGGGTAATGTATATTCTGGGGCCATATCCTCTATCAACAACGATAAATTTTATGTAATTATTTATTAATGTTGAGAAAATTTTCATATAAAATCAAATAATAAACCTCAGGGATTTTGAAATGAATAAAATCATTAACATAAAATAGTCCAATAACATAACTATATTCTATGTCCCTAACAAGATATTAATGGAAAATGACACTGAAATATGTTCTACCATGTTCATTAAATATCACCATGATGGGTCTAAACTTCATTATTGTATTCCTTGAAAATATCAAAAGAATCCTACTTAATCCTTATTAAGTATATTTATCCATATCTACTAAAATAATCAGTAAAAGTTATGATTTATGAGTTCCCACCAATTGCTTTAAATTGAAATGATCCAGACACATAGGTATGATCCAATTCTTGAAGCTCTTTGGCTCTTTCACATTTCCCGCTAAATATAACTTTGGTCATTTTCCTTATTATCATGTGTGACATTAACCATGTGGTTTTATTTAAAAAGAATTTAATTATCCATATTGATTTAACATTTCTATGACTTTCTCATTTTCATGTCCTAGCTGGTGATGCTAATGTTGGGTTATAGTATGATTTGTAATAAGTAGACTCATTATCAATTTCAATTACATGTTTTGTATAATCAAATATATAAATACCATTATATAAATATTCCTTAAAATGTATTACATTATAAATAAATAAACATTAATTAATGAACATGGAAATAAATCCGTATTTATCTATTCTGGATACAGAAATATTATTTTCAGATATAGAAGGCACATGATAACTATATTTTAATACTAGGGTCAACACAATCATCAATGTGAGGTGGTAGTCCCTAACAACTACAACATCATATCTATCTCAGTTGGATGCTCGTAGGTCTACCTCCCCTCTGTCAATTTTCATTAATCTAGATGGTTCATATTTTTGGATACATATGTGAGAACCTACTACTATATATAATACACAATCTATAAAACAGATAAATTGAACTCGATAAAAAATGAACCTGAACAGTCCCCTTGCTTTATTTTCTTGGTGGAGTTTTTTTTTCTATTGGCCCTTCATTCCACATAAAAAAAAATCTTCATATTCTCTTATATTCCCCTTTATCTTCCATTTCTAGGAAGGGTGTAAAAAAATTGGGTATAATTCTATTTTCCTTCCCTTTACTATTATTTACTATAGGACAGATGGCTAGTCACACTTAAGGTCTTTTCCCACAAGGATACAGAGGATAATAAAATTTCACATAAAATTATCAATGTTTTTCGTATTGAAATTCACAATAAAAATATAGAAGTTTTGAGGAATTTATGTCTGAATGAGATTCGTCCCTAGTAATTTGAATAGTATAAGACTGAAAACCTCTATATGCACAATTTATAAAATGAGTATGACTACATGAGGCCTAGTTAGGGTTCCCTCTCCAATCATACTCTAAGAATGTTCCTTAGAGATATCAAAACACTCATGTATTTTTATCTCTTTGTAATGACCACATTAATGATAATGAATTCTATAGCATCCATGTTTTTGTGAGACATAATGAGTTCACTAGAAATTTATGGTAACAAAAAATAATTCACAATATTTCTGGATAATTTTTTTATGAACTTTTACACATGAGTGCTGGAGATAAATAATCCAAAAAATATACTAACTGTATTTATTTTAAAAAAATTGGTTTTATATGCTTCGGTTGGATTTACCATTTTATGCAGAATATTTATCTTTTGAGTGTACTTGGATACTTTCTTGTATCTTAAGGAATTAATTATTTATTATTACATGTCACTAATGTTACACTTATATATCCTTTTAAAATAGTGTCTTACCCTTATGTAGTTTATTAAAACACCATCAAACATTTAAATGTGTAGAAGGATTCCCAGATATACCAAAAAAAGGTTGAAACATCATCTTTCAATTACATAACATCTAATATACATTTTGTAACCATTTTTAAATCATTCATACCTTTAGAGAATGAATAAAATTTATTATCTATTTATGTAAAATTTATTAAACATTATATGGACTTCTTTCATTAAGTAAGTGTAAAAAATAAATAATATTTAATTTCTATGTAATGGAAATTTAAAATAAATCCTATATGTGCGTTTCATGAACATTACAAACTATATTTGTAATAAATAACCTCTGAAACATCTCATATGATGATAGAAACATGAACTAAATAACATAGTTCAATTGAATTTTTATTATGTATAATTGGGGAATTTTCCTTTGATATAGACTATTTTTTAGTGATCCATGTAAAAATCTCCGTGTCTTATATTCTTTTCCATTTTTAAATTCATGAATGAATATTATTAAAATTAAATTGTATTGAAAATATAATTTAATATATATTACTACTAATATATGAGAATGATCTAAAAATGTTATATATATTATTTTTGAAAATGGTTGTTGTATAAAACATGATCGACCCCTACTCATGGGGCATCAATGACTCAAAATGATGGTATCTGATCCAAAATAAATATACAGAGTTTCACCTATGGAAGGTTTTTTTGTATGTATTCCCACATGGAATCAATGATTATTAAATCGTTATTTAATGTTACTAAATATTAAGGTTGTGTGAGAATATTTTTTACAAACACATGTTAAAAATATAATATAATATATTAATCTTGACTATGATCATGTAATGATCCAAGATATTATGGATAATAAGAAATTTCAATATTAAAAGAAGTGATCAATGACTAATGTGGAAGAAATGAAACATATCTTTATGATTCATCATTTTGTATACAAATAAAACTTATACTATATATTTAATTTTTATGGAGATCAATGATATAGAAGTTTTATTTTCAATATATGATATTATACATTGAAATTATCTTAATTTTATAATAAAAATATTCAATATTTATATATTTTTAATCTAAGGTTGAAGAGTTTTTGTAAAAATGAAAATATTGTGAAGAAAGACAACACATTAAATAAGGTAAGTGAAACATTCTTTTAGGATGAATATGTGAAAAATATTATTATATATGATCCATGATACTATTGGAATTGTAACCACCAAATCAAGAATAATGTGTTCTTGAATTATTTGATGACCTAGAAAAGTCATTTATTCATCAATATGCAGAATGTTTTTATGTAAAAAATTGATACTGAAATAGTTATTCTAATGATATATAAAACATATATTATATATGGATTTTTAATTCAAAAATACTATATTTTTGTAATATAATTGATTTAAGAAAGAAAATATTTACATTAAAGCATACATTATAATAATTTATTGATAGATGAAGAAGAAATGTGTTATTTGTATAGGATTATCACACAAGATGAAATCACAAACACATATTGATATGGATCTTAAATAATCATTTACCTCTATAACAAACTATATAATTTATAAAACATACTTTATGATTTTTTTACAATGATAAAAATAATAAAATTTATAAAAAAATATGTTTCCCAATGTATTCATGCAATTAGTTACATAACTCATTAACATGAATCATGGATAATTCAAATTAATTCAATGAAACCAAAACATGCCTTAATATTATAGAGATCCTTTAGGAATAAATGAGAAAACATGGGGATGAACTGATGAAAATTGATAGATATAAATCCTAGTAAAGGAATAGTAAAATAATAACTAGATAAAATTAATGCATGTTTTCTACGAAAAATATCAAGGAACAATAAAAGGGTTTAAAATCATAATCATGACCATAGAAACATGTTTTAACAAAATAATGTCATGGGAACAATGGAATATGGAAATAACATTAAACATGAAATCATAATAATATTACCTGGATATCCACCAAAACAATACAACATAGTGCTCTTTTGATATCATTTTATGCACTATGAATGACATTAGATGAGATAAATTATTTACCCATTTCATTGGGGTTATATGTAATTTTGGGACCACCTATCACATTCATATAATATACATGATTTTGTGGACCATAATGATCATATAATAGAATCATGACTATATGAAATTTTGACAACATGTTTAAAGATTAAGGTTTATATATAATTAATGAGACAATTAATTAAATACAGAACTAGCTATTTGAATACACAATAATGGTAATGGTGGTGGGTGTTCAAAGATAAAATTTTTCTAGGATAATTTCAGCAACATATTTGGTGAACATATATGTCTAGGGAAGATGTTATTGATTATGAAATGTGGTATCTAATAAGATAAAAAAAATTATAGTGATGTTATGTAAAAAAAACCTTTTATATAATAAAAATTGAATTTTTTTTTTACTATTACAAATAATGTACTAAAAATTAAAAGAAATGGGATAGTCTCTTACCTTGATAGGGCATATCTAAAAACTATGGATGAGCCTCGTAAAATAATGTGATTTCTAAATGATGTCATTATAGATGGATATGAAGACTATCATCATGATAAATGATTTAAGACTCATGGTTATAGGGATAATGGGTTGACATTAAAAAAATTAGAGGGAATTCATTAATTAAATAAAATGAGTTATTACAAAAATAAATATTAATGAATATTATAAGTATTATTGTATACTTTAGTAAATTATTTTATATTTTTTATATAAATATTAATTTTTAACAATATTAAATATAGATCCTTTATTCCAGATATCATGATTTTATCATAAGTGTATTTTTTATAAAACAATATGTTTTCTAAAAATATAATATTTTATTTTCCATATCAAAATATAATTTTTTTTCAACTAATAAAAAATTATAAAAGTGAACAGGTCAAACATAATCATTAAAATAGAAAATATAAAAATTGTTTATAATGAGGTATGTATACATACATCCTTATTACACTAGCATACACCCTAAGGGTAAGTTTTAGGTTGGAATGTATTTCATGGGTTGGTATGTTTAACATGTTTGGGGTTGTGATCCTTACACACATTAAATTCTATATAAATGGTTTCTCTCAATACCAATATATCCAACATATTTTAGTAACTGGTAAATGTAAATGATTATGATTCCATCTCCCTATGATTATATTATTTGTTGTATTTATAGGGTGCATTCCTACTGGTGGATTTCAATGCATCTTTTTCATGTTTTGATTGGAACTTAACATGATCCTAAATGTATTCTATTAATAATTTTAACATATCAATGGATACATTCTCAGTGATTTAAATGCTTAATAATGTATTAAATCCCACAAAATATTTGATTCAAATATTAAAAATGTATTGTAGGGTCTAAAAATTATAGAAGTACTTATTATTTTATTTATTTATAAAAATAGAATATTTATTTATAAATATCATGTAAATTAATTTCTACCCGTTTCAGATATTCAACCATGAAAATTTCAGATAATACACTATTATAGGGGAGAGTACTAATATTTCATCACCTCTTCTAGGTCCCTTGTTGCATCCATAAACAAGTAGTTTTTTTTGAAAATTAATGTATATGAGAGTGTTCTTGTTCCATTTAACATTACCTCTACGATAAAATGTATTCACTATATTCACATTATTTTAATTATCTTTCCCTATTGGTATAACTGATCAGTTCATTATATGTCTGTGATTTGGTATGCACTTTCTCAACATGTATTCACATAACACGTCATTGATATCATATAGGTTAGGTGATATTTATTGTTTATTCGATGCATCCCTAGTGTAATAAGGAATCTCAATGGGGATGAAGTATCAAAAACTAATCCTTCTTAATATCCTAAATATCATGAAATTATTCCATGATTATATCATAAGGAAAACAATATCAATTACATAAACCTGGAAGTATTTTAAATTATAATTTTGATATATTTTTTATTGAATTTGTGCATATCTAATTTGATACTGTATGTTTTTATTTATCAGTATCATGTATTGGATTAGATTATATTCGATAAGCTACAACACATGAAAATATCCACAACATATTAGAGTCTAAAACATCTTTCTATATAAGGGATCATTATGCTCCATATTATTTATAAAATCAAAAGTATCATTATGTTACCACCATAGTAGAGGAATATGTTGATCTGACCCTACATGGAAAATTTTAGTTCAAAATATTCATAAATAATATAGAGTTTAGACTTTTCATCGAAATTTACCATTCACCGTTGTAGGGGATGTATTATTGAAACTCAATTCTATATCCAATATTTTTTATGGATTCACCAATTCCATGATGTAATATTCAGATCCTCATAAAAAACTAGTAATTGGACTCCTTGAAATCATTCCACTTAGAAAATTTATATTTTATCGATTTTATTAAGAGACTAAAATTCCATGATAGAAATGAAATGTCTATAAATTTATAGGATTTAAACTACTAAAACAATGGAATTGTTGGAAGTAAATTTCATTAGGAGTCATATGATTAAAAACTTCATTTTTTATTCCCATGTAAAAAATATTATGTCAAATAGTTTCATCATTGCCTAAATAATATATCATTCAGCCTCGACTTATTTTTATACCATGAATCAAGAAATAATTTCTACCGTCACCCTCTTCCAATTAACCCACTAATTTTTTCCATCAAATATGCATAACACATAATGGTTATCATATTAATAAAAAAATATAGGCTATTTTCATGATCCCAAAATTCAAAATTAAATTCTATATTTGATGGGAAAGATATCCATTTTCCAAACCTTGTTAATCACTCATTATAAATGTTAAACCCCATAAAAATCACTACCTTTTTCAATAAATCCCTATAATTTTTGGGCCTCCATAATATTCTAAAAAATTTATGGTTGACATGTGATTTGGGAAAGGTAGTATAATATTCTATTTATAATCCCATGTCCAATGTTTTTATATTCATTAAGACCAAATCTCATTCAAGATTCATCATGGAAATTTTTTCATTTTTTTATACAAAGAGAATCTAAAACATTTTTCACCTACCAAGAATTAAAATATATTAGAAAATCAAAATCCCTTGTCAAATGTAACAATCTAAAATTGTGAATATTAATTTTTTTCTATGTAAATATAACAGAGGCATTTATAATCAATATATATGTTTCACTTCCCCATTAGATACAATTTTTTGAAATCATCATTGAATAGTTCACTATTGCGAACTATAAATATTTCATTTTTTAGTACTATTCCTAGATTGATGGAGAAATAACCTATTCAACCTAACCATTAAAATGATCATTTATTCACATGTTTTTGTCATGTGATAATATATAAGAGGTCTTCAATATAGAAAAAAAAAATATAAAACCAGACTAATATGTGGAAGAAGAATATATAATCCAAAAATATTGAATCCTATAATATTGGAGAAACCCGAAATTTTGAAAAACTAAATAAAAAATTCTAATATGACAACTTGTAACCCCCAAACCACTCTATAATAAAGGAATATCCCAAAAGGGAAGTTTGGATTGTATAATATTTAATTTAAGTTAACTATGACCTGTAATACAATATCTACAACAAAATAAATTCGAAATTATTGTGTGAGTAAAAATCCATGTTTGATACCAACTAAATAAATAATAAATGCCTAATAACCAGAAAAAAATAGTTCTCGATTTTAATAAATAATATTTATTTACAATTATTTTCATATATCTATTACATTAACAAATATTTTTGCGTTTTAATTTCGTAAGAATCATTTCACATTTTAAAACCACTAATATGAAAAATATAAGTGATTTTAATAGGAAACATATCCATACATCATTATATAATAATGGAAACCCATATCTAGGAAATTTTATATCAAAAGAATACCTACAATAAAACCTCACATAAAATCGTTGATCAAATATATATGACAAAAACCATTAAATAAAAAGACTAAATTAAAAATTACCTTATATTAGGCACCATCATAAGAAAAAATTCATACTACACACACAAAATACTAAAATTAAATAACAATATATCCAACCAATATTTATTCCTCCCATAATCCATCAATATGATAATGGTAAACTTATAATTGGTCCACCACATGAAGAAAGTTAGGTCTCTTCCCTGATGTAACAATTATACCGTATGTTGATCTTTTCAAAATACTTTTTCAAAAACATGCTCAATAACATTTAAAATATTTCAATTTCATTCCAATGATATTCAATTTTGAAGACATATTTCTATATAATAGAAATCATATTTCAATACATATTTCAATTAAAAATGTTTCACTACTGCCTCATTTTATTAAAAAATTAAATCCAATAAAATCAATGAAAACCCAAATAGAATTTATCATGATGAAAAATATAATATATTTTTAACCATTTTAATGATAAACCTATCTTAAACTATAAAAAACATAACTGCCATCGACAATAGTTACTGGAAAAATGAGGTCTGCCTTATTAAGGCATTTAATGACATGAAACTACAATTGATTGAAAGAAATCACTATTCAATCATGAATCTAAACCATAATTTTATTCAGATTAGTTTCATTGAACATGTCAAGGAAGAACTAGAAGGATCACATTCCCAGTGAGACATGCCTCGAAAAAAAATTCCAATCACTAAATGAATCATATTGATGGAGAAGAGATCCCTAGAAATCATATTTGAATTATATAGGTGTTTAGAAGGATTATTTATATGGATTGATCCCTTATTATCCCATATTATTCCCTTAAATGAAACTAATACTAACCAGTACATTTAATGTTACACATATACAATGATTATTTGTGAATTTAAAACATTCCATGAAAAAACAATAAAATTTTTACTAAAACATTTAATATTGACAGTACAAAATGTCATCCCATGTATGTGGTATGAAATCTATCTATTCTTGAATCTATATCCTATAATTAACATGGAAAACATTATATAGTGTTTAATACTTTTATGTAGTACATTTTCACCTAGATGACTGAATAATGAAACAGTTTATGTATAAAAAAATTATCAGGTTCGAGTATTCTATATAAGTAGAAATAACCCTATAATGTATTTGACACATTTATATAGAGATTTAGTTAATTAAAATAAATATATAACTCTGAAAAGTAGGTCATTTTCACCAAATATTTACCATAATCATCAAGAAACTTTCAGACACACCCAAACAAGGGATATTAACAATGAATATTCAAGGGAGATCACGAATAAAAAAATTAATTGTTACAAACCCCCCTCCATAATCAATTTATACATTATAATTACATAATATTATTATAATAAAATAACATGAATTCTACTTTTCAGGATCAATAATTCTATATCCAAAGTCTTGTGGTTTCCTTTATTTGTACTTCTATAGTACCTGTACAAACAAAATCATTTTAACTTGAAATCACATTCATCAGTTACCTATAATAAGAACAAGTTTCTCAACCAAGATGGTGTCGGTCTTTAGATGAACATACTCCCACTCAGTCATATGGGAATGATACAGTATATATATCCACATTTGGTAAACATGAATATGCCAATGGATAGAAGTCAACCTAGATAGAAATTCCAACTTATAGACCAACTTCTATAGTCATGAAATGATCGCAAAGGGTCCCATAATCCTCGATGACAACATACCCTCTTTACCCAAATAAATATGTTCCTAGAAAAGTGAAACCATATAAACTACATAATCACCCACCCCAAACATTATGTTGTGTAGATGATTGTTTTTATTTCATTTATGATGACTATGTTCAATTATCAATCTCCTCCAAAGCAAATTCAATATCTTCATCATATATTGAAAGATACATGGACTAACCATGTACATCTCTCTCAAATCATCCCAATACAATGTATATTTACATGTATTACCATACTAATACTCAATGGATTCCAACCTAATAGTTTCATGGAAACAATATTTACTGGGAATCTTGACCAAAAGAAATTACATATGCCAATATCCTCCAAAATAAAAATACACAAGCCAGTAGAATATCCATCAGAGCATACATAGTTTTGTATATAGTTTCATCCATCTATGTATGATAATCCATGTTTTATCAAATATAGAAGCCATCTCTTCCTACAAACATTCCCAGAATATGGTTGTGATCATCAAGTCCCTTTAGGATAAAAAAATCTACAGAACTCAATGAATTATAATATCCATCAGTGATATAAAACCTTAATATTTTCTACATTCATCATCACCTTGATTTGAAGGAAATGTGGTTATTTCATTAGTTGATCAATGATCACCAGAATCAAAATTTCCCCACATGAATCCCATGTTTAACCAATGATTAAATACATTGAAATCTCTACCCACTTATGTACTAGAATATGTAAGGTCTACAAAAAACTTGTTTCTCTATGGTGATTCACCTTAATTTTATATCATGTAATACACCATGATATAAAATAAATAACTTACTATGTCATTTCTAACCACCAATAATGATGTTATATGTCATTACACATATTTTTATACCCTGGGTGAAAAGACCAATATGACTGATTCCCATAGTACCAGAATTCATTCCACATGGAAAATAGAACTACTATCCTACCATGGAGGTACAATTAGCTACTTGGATACTGATACCATTCACCTGAGATCTCCTCAATAAAATGGATTTCACTACAGAGTTGGTATGTGGTGTCTATCACATGCTCGATCTAAACTCACTCATCAAAATATGAGTCATATTTTTATTGTATACATGAACTCACATCCACTGCATTCTTCTACACCAAATACGATTATAGAAAAATATATCATCATAGAAAACAACTTAATTGATTCCTTTGTGTATTTTTTTTGATAATATTATAATCAATTCATTAGTAACCACATTTCATTTTCCAAAGCATACACAGAATCAAAATCAAAATTCTTAAGATACAATACAAATTATTTATTTTTTATGTTTATATCTCACTGTATGAAAATGTATTTCATGCTATTATGATATGAATTTAATATAGAAGACTAACCAATAATTGAGTGATTCCAAAATTTTAGGTAATCCGTGAACACCACCAACTGAGGTTCATTGGTAGGGTAGTTCATCTCACATGTGTGTAACTATAAAGAATAATAAGAAACAACATGTTTCCATTTCATCATGACTAATCCCAAAAAATATGAGAAGATGAAAAAAATGTCATAACGATATACTTGTTTGGATTTAACAAAAACGATTTATCAATTAAACATCATTTTATACTCCTCTAAATGACAAGTAAAACTGTGGTCGTTAGATATAATATTTTATTTTGGCCTTAAAATAGATCATCAGTTAATTTACTATAATAACATCAATTATGTCCTGATCAATCACCATGAAACCCCATTCTATATCAATTTTAGCTATCAATACCTAACATGTAGACACTTGAAACATATTTTGATACTTCTATTCCAACATCTTTTGAAATTCAAAACTACTAAGAACTGTGTTTCAAATGATTTTCCACCATGACAACAATAATTGATGATATAAAATATCAAGTACCACATGTATCATAAAAATATTACATTCTAGAAAATTAAATAAACACTATACCTCTAACAATAGATGGTCATACATCAAATTTTTCATTCTCATAATTAGTCTTATAATCAATTACAATCATTTACACCCTAAACCCCTATTTCTAGGGGATTTGACACACCATCCTAAGAAGAATTGGTATGAAAACATGAATACATGATTAGAGGGAATCCATATTACTTACAAGGGATATCCTTTAAGAGAAACAATTCAGAATGTCCTTCAATCAACAATAATGAAAAATATGGGGGAACTCTATAAAATATTGAATTTAATTACCAGAACAACTAAACTAATAGAAATAAATATATTAATATCCCTTTAATAGCCCAAAAATGGGTCATTTGGGAAACTGAGAACCCATAGAAATCCACTTTTTCTAGAAGATACATTATGGCTACAAACTGAGCCAAACAATGCTCCACCGAAATCATACATCATAGATATTTCTACCTCATAAGAATCTATTGTGTCAACTACCACCCAAATATTCATTTGGAATATGAGAGTCATTATTGAAAAAATATGAGGTCTCATTCCATACTAAAACCTCTGATCCATTAGGTTCCCATTAGTTACAAGCTAGGTTTCTACATTCCTACAAAATAAAATGAGTAGAATAGTGTAGAATTAAATAATACTGCTACTCCATGGTCAGAATATACAATGTCCATACCACATGTAAAATATCATGGTAAAACTACTAATTAAATATATTATTAAATGAATCATATTTATGGACCCAATGTAATAAAAAATTCAAAAAGATTCATAATATCTCCTTCCTAGTCCCTCAAATGCATACACGGTGAAGGAAAAATTCACCACTTATAGAGTCTTCATGATTATGGACATCATCTCAATTTGAATAGCACAATGCTCAAAAAAAATATGTTTCATTGCCTCTAAAAAATATTCATTGATGATTCTTAATAAACTAACCACTATGATCCCCCCACATATTTTTTTTCATAAACTCCCAATTGACCCAATTTCAAAAAAAATATGCTTACTTCTTCATCTAATGACAGTTCATGTGTTGGACGAACCTATGGATCCAATGTGATGGCTCCCAATATAAAATTTTGAAGACATCACCCTAGAGTAATTTTCTATGAATCAAAATCCAATAATATACTAGAACATGATATAATTTCAGAAATCATAATACCGCTGTCAGAATTAGACCCATGTCTTTTAAAAAAATATAATGTAATTATGAAGTATATCCAGAAAAGAAATGTATAAAAGTAATAGATAAATTTAAATATATATCAAACTAATTTCCCTTTAATGATCCCAAAATAATCTTCTAATACATAGGAAATGTCATTAAATGCACATGGTAACATAGTTTTATTCTCGAAAGAGAGCTAGGAGGGACTCTTTTTTTCTTTTATTAACCAAATTATAATGTTTCCTATATCTATCTATATTTGAAATAGAAAATATATTATGTTGTGTTAACACAAATCAGATAGATCCATAAAACTGATAACCTAATTAAACCAACTATAACATGTGAACTAAGCTATATATCAATGTCATTCATCAAATGGTGAGGAATATATAAAAAATTTAACAATTGTTGAACAAAATGAAACAATACATACAAAGGTAGTACAATTTAGAAGAAAAATATATAAATTTATCCATATAATATATGGAAAATACATGATAGTATGAATAATAAATGACCAATATATCTCCATGATAACACTAGTAACCTAAATACCACCATAATTTTATTTGAAATACCAAAGGGGAGAAATAATTTCTATAAGTTTTCATTTCCATTACCTATACCAAAGAATTAAAAATAAATAACTCTGTAATGAAAATTGTAGTGTGTGAAAACAAATAAAAAGAGGATATTTCAAATGTGAAAATATATGTTTGAAAAACAAAGAATCAAAAATAAAACTATTAAACACCCATACAAGATATAACCTATAATGTTAAGTTGTATAATACAATATCATACTAAAATAGTGAGAAATAGTGCATGATAAAATAATCAAGGTGATAAAAATATTTTAATGAAAAATCACCTCATGTTAAGCCCCAAAAACTAATTTTTTTTCATAGGCACTCAACGACATAAAAAACAAAACATTGGATCCAACCAATATCATGTCTGACCACAATCCAATGATATCCAAATGGTTGTATTCTAGGTGAACAATACACACAAAGGATACATGTGTCCATTTCTCAATGATATAATGGTTCATAATGTTACAATTTTAAAAAAACATTTATAAAACCATTATCACAAGTATTTAAATCATTTTAATATCAATTCCAGTACAATTAAATTATGAATACACATTTCCAAATCTTGTCAACCAGTTTTCAACAGAAACCCGCTTAAAATAATCATTTCAAATAAATCCTTTGAAAACCCATATAACATAAAACTAATGAACAACCGAAATTTATTTACCGTGAGAAATAAAAAATTCATTGATTATACTCATTATAATGAAATGTATTACTCAAAATAGAAAAATCATTGTTTCCTATGACAATGTGCATAAGAGAACAAACTTTGAAAGATAATGAAACATAAGAAAAATAAAAAGATCAGTATAAAACATAATCTGATCATGAATTGAAACAATTTTTTTTGAATGTAGTTGATATGTCCATGTTAAGTAAGAAATAGAAAGATGAAATACCTTAAGGGACTAACCAGTACGAATGATGTAAATTCAATGAATGATTGATGTAACGGTAGAGTATATATCATAAAATATATCCGGATATCTCATCATCAATCTATGGGTTAAATGAACCCTCAATAACCTCTATAACACAATGAAATAAATAAATCCTGATTTTTATGTTGCATGAAATGAATTTACATAGATTATTTGTAAATTTAAAAGATTCACAGAAAAGCTACTCACAAATTCATTTAAATACCTATCACTGACAAAACAAAACATGAACCCAGTAAATGGAATATAAAACATTTATTCCCTAAATAAGTATCCAAATATATTCCTAGAAAACATTACAATGACTATATTTGATTTATAATTTTTGTAATATATATGAAGGATGCAGAAACTATAAGTGGATTTAGAAAAAATCAAATATCCAACTTCGAGCATTCCTCAAACACGCTAATAACCCATATATGTCATTAATACATTTTTACCTAGATTAAATTAACTTAAATAAATATAAATCACATAACTTTATGTAATTTTCCTAAATAAAAGTATCATGATCCACAAGAATCTTTCCAACACACTCAAATAAGGAAGATTGAAAAATTATAGATACAAGAGTGCCTAAAAACTCTAATGGGGTTCTACATGGATTAATAATTGTAAGGAGCATAGTATATAACAATTTAATTTAGAATAATAAAAAAACCCTAGTACTTTTTTATTCATTACATTAGGTAAATAATACATCCATATTGGTGGGTCATGTGAGAATAGTTTCAGTGATTAACCTCTTATTTAACTCTATAAATCATTCATTAAATCCATCAATCAAAAAAATCATGCTCTTATGAGTTGAAATATTTACATTTCATGATAATTTTGATAATATGTGCCTAAATTTCCAATAATACCTAGCTTAAGAAATTAATCTATAGTTATTTATAACATTTATAGGCCTTTTTCATTTTTAAATTTTTAAATTTTTTAAAGATCCACATATATGTTTTTTGTAATGATTAAATTTGACACAAATGTTTCTTTTTTGTATCTAAATTTCACATGTAATTTATTTTGTATAGAATTTCATTCCACAAGGAATTCATTATAGTGATCAATTGACCCTCAGATACATCCATTTTTTTGAGTAGATAAGAATATATACAATAAATAATACAACAAATATATGGAGGAGATATGTAAATAATTTATCCATTTTGTCCACGAATAGTTGTTGATAAATTTTGATTCCAAATTAAATATCTATGCACTCATAGTTCGCCTAGCTTCTATTAAAATAATTTTTTGGTTATATCATCCATATCTAACTGTAACTGACTTTACCTGAACCAAAAATCCATCTTATAGATGTATTGAGGTCCACATAGCTAACAGAACAATTCATTTATATGTGTCAGAGGACACATGTTCTATATTGTTATCTAGTTAGCTTCATGATAATCAATGTATATGTGCATTGACCAATCCATCTTCTATAATAAGTGTATCAGTGAACCCATAGTGACCGACATGGGAATATAATAGATTTTCATTAATTATCCAATATTTTCATAATCAACATATCTCATTTAATAGTTGATATTTATATGTTGTCTTATTTATTGTAAAATCACATGTTATAAGCTTGATTTTTAACTCAACCTAATAGAAAAGACGAAGACCAAAAAATTGTTGGGAAAACCATCAGTATATTCTCATACAATGTGAATAAAATCATGGATGATATTTGGTTTATTATATATAGTTTTAGAATGATACACATTCTCATAAATAAGTAATATCCATTCTCTAGATGATGATTCCAAGGGAGACTCGTCCTCCTCCATGAACATGTGATGAATCAAAGGATGACTCTGATAAAGATGATAATTTAGTTCTCTATGAAAATTTTCTTATTTATATATTTTAATCTAATCTATAAAAATAATTTCCTTGAATTCCAATATAGGTATTATCAAAAGGTTCATTAGGAATATCAGACCTCGAATATTGATAGGGGATATATTTTGTACTTGTGATATTATTACTTCTTATTGATTCCATATATATCAAATAGTTATTGAAATATAGTGTTAAAATATTTCAAACAAACAATTTTTTTATTAATTAATTCATAGAACAAAATATAGATAGTACATTATATATTATTGAATGAATAACTATCATACATATCACAACATTGTTTTCTTGATCTACCTCAGTTGGTGGGATATTATTATCTAAACCTTTCTCTCTAGGCCATAACGGTTTTTGGAATTGATTATATTTGATGAAACATTATGCAGAGAATTGATTGATATAGTGTTATTTATCCTTATTGTTGAATCATTGTAAAATAGTTTAAAATGATCGCCCAAGTGGAGAACTCAGGTGCCCAAAGACGGTTGGTCACATGACCTCAAGAGCAACTCACTATATTCCAGAAGCTGAAGTTTAGTTTTGAGGGTCTGATAAGATGATATTTAGGATACTATACTCTCTTTTATTAGAGTAATTAAACTAATGATATAAAAAACAATAAGGACAACAAATATGACCATTATAAATACCAATTTATATTATTTATCTATGATAGAAAATACAATATCCAACTAAAGCCGAAATCATGTCACACTAATGTATATATCAAGTGTCTAAAAGTAAAATATAAAATTAATATACCAAATACTCCCATGTGGTTCTCGAACCCTTCCCAGTTCCGTCATCCAATCTACACCACATATCATCCATCTATCATAGGGAAATTTACACTATCTTACGCCCCAACAATAAATTATATTTGGGTACCGACCAGGAACCCCAAATATGGTGTGAGTAAAACTATCTATGACACTGCCTATTACATGTTAAATAGATACAATAAATTAGATGTTTATACAGTTCTTAAAAATAAATAATCAAAATTCATAGGTAAATTTTTATCGCATTATCACATTATCATTATTTTACTACATGAACCAGTAGGTTCCAGAGTATACCATTACCAAAATACATACTTCGGCCCCTACCACATCATAAACAATTTGAAATTTTCAATTAACATTCCATTATAACATATGGGATTAAAATATCGATGTCATTTAAATTCATTATTATATCCACTGGGAAGTATAGTCTAACTCTATTGTTATTAGGGTTTAATTCCATGAGTATCTATTAGTTTATTAACCATGCATATATATCATATGCATTGAACTTCTATTCTAGAAAATCAACTCACATTCACACATATATGTCATTGGAATATGGCATCATATCTAGAACTCAACTCATACACATATATATTTATATCATTGGAAAATACTGTCATGTATATCATTCTATCTCCCAATCATAAATACACTTCCTGCGAATAGAACATCATATATAGAACCCCAATTCTCAATAATACAACTGTTTCATGAGCATAGAAAATCTTGTATAGAACCCTATTTTACAATCATGCTTATATTTAAAAACATGTCACGTTATCACATTTATATCATTATCATCTGGTTTCACATTATCTCTTCAACCAGTATTAATCATAATTAATATCCATATAATATTCGAGTACAAAAAAATCCATTAATTAATTCAAAAATTTATCAATCCAAGTCGATTTAATATTTTAACAATTAATTTACTATATATATCCCAATAATTAAATCAAAAATTAGTTAATTATATATCTTTTTTCATTAATTAAATAATAATTTATCACTGCTATACCCATAAATTTGATGAACAATTAGTTAATCCTCCAACTATATTGACATTCAATAATTAATTATCCAATTAATTATTCACAACTCAAAAATAATGTGATCAATAATTCAATAGTTAACTCAATTATTAATTATACTCAATTACCATATTCAACACATTCATAATTAATTCATTAATTAATTATCCAAATTCAACAATACTATAATTCAATCAAATAGAAAATTCCTTCTTTCATTAATTGACCAAATTAAATAATCCAATATAATAATTCAAAATTTTAAATGAAAACTAGAAATTCTAAAATCACATATATAAAAATGAAAAAGAACAATGTGGTATTTGAATAATAGACCACCATTCTCAAAATTTTAAAAAATTACATCCCAATGGAAATCCAAAAAAATTGAGGGTCATAATGTAATATATTCAGATCCGAATATCAAACCCCTAAATCATGATTAAAGAGAAGAATATCTCTTAATTTGAAATCAACAACCTCAATCCTATATCTAGGTTCCCCAAATGTAGATATATATCAAGAAAAATAGATGATTACTTCCCATGAAGACAATAATAAAATTGAATAGAGTGAATAAGAAATGAATGAGATATAATACTCATACCGAGAAAGGAAAATAAATTTGATCTGAGTTTTGAATCATGAATTGTAGAGGATGGGAAGGCAGAGATTTTTTATAGATCCCAAAGTTGTAAAAGACCTCCTATGGTTTAATGGGAGTGGGTTTAGTGTAAATTTGGGATTATGGTAATTTTAATAATTTATTTTCAATGGAATCTAATTCCCATTCAGATTTAGCAGCATTGGGGTGCATGGTTTTCTAAAACTATGATCCAATAATGGACCTATTATTTTATGGGAAAATTATTTGGACAGCTATGTACCAACTATGAAATTCATCACTATCGAGGGACTGGCATTTTTCTAGGATGGGGATTATGGTGATCCCTAACTATATTCCCACCCTACACATCCCCTTTTCCATTCGTTTTACTAAAAAAAATTCCCCCAAAGAATTCGATGTTATAAACTAAAAATAGTACTCAAATACATACAATAAAGAAAAGGAAAACAAGGTTGATTCATCTCATAAAATGATCGGGATCTTATAAATAGGATGAGGGATAAGTGATGATCTCCATTCTCCCATAAAATTGATTGTTTTCTCATATCGGTATTCATTAGAAAGGTTCTATTCTTTCCCCCTGAAAATGGTTTTTCCTTATTCCCTTCAATAATTTTTTAGGATTCTTATTCCCAAACTTTTTAGATGTGGGATATATGATTTTTCATAATACTTAGAAATATATACCCAAAATACCCCATATGTTAACTACATTTTATGTACAAACATTCATGTCCCTTTGGATTCATTGATCTCCATTTTGAATTTGATGGAATATCATATGATTTCCATGTAACTATAAATGACATTCTCAAAATAATTTTAGATACTTGGAATATTTCCATCATTGAAGTATTCAAAAATAGTTTTGGGGGAAATAACATATATATAGTGCTACCATTCATGATATTTTATTATTCCCTCATTCACCATGATTTAAACATCATTATTTATCATGAGATTATATTACTACATATCCATTTTTAGTCAGAGACTACAAGGAAAAAATTTAACAAAAAAACAATTTGATGGTTATATCCACTCTATCACCTCCAACTCATCCTCATTATTCATAGTTTATATTGAAATATATATGTTATCAGCTTCTCCTTCCATACAATAATGAAACTACATAACAGTCAATTACTCAGAGCTTAAAATGATGGAGATGTTCTTTTTAATGGAGACGGTCAATTTTTTCCTAATTCCCATGACAGAAGATCTATTGAATAAATAAGGAAATTTTATCATAATTTAATAATTTTAATCATTATATATATTAAATTTATTTGATTTCCTATAATTAATTATTTTATTTATAACATTATTTAATTAAAAATGTATTTCTATGATGTTCTTGTATCCTTCTCCCATTGGGATGTGCATCTAAATTATTATTCCTTTTCATTTAACATAATGTTGTTTAGATTAATGGATCCACCAATCATCACCACATAATAATGTAAAGGGATAATTTTTTATGATTATTTCCATACTATTATGAACCTAATAGGGAATAAATGGACATTTAATTATACGTCATAAATTACATACATAGTTTTACCTATTAATTAACTCATTTCAATCAATGTTAGCTGTTTTGTATTTCCACGAATTATATTTTATGTTAATTATAGTTCCCTCAATAATAATTATTATACATTCTAAATTACCATATTATTTACATTGGGTGTTTTAAACCAATATTATTTAATGGAATTACTATTTCTGACCCCATGATGATCAGTTTAATGTGTAATGAATCCATTTCAGTATTGTTACACCTAGATACAACAGTTTTAGAGCCACATCCAAATGTAATATCCAGATTAGGGTCATGTTATTAGAAAATAAATAAAATATGATTTATAATATTTCAGTAATTTTTTATATTAATACAAATATCTATAAGGATTGGCTACAATTCTCTTATAGTAATAAAAAAATAACTACACTTTCCATTGATATTAATTATTATAATTTATAATAGTAGTACACCATAATTATTAATTTTTCACCTTGAAATAAACATAATACAATCCTTAAAGACAACGAGGCCTTGTATAATTGGTAAATTTGGTACATATACCGTTAACCTAAAACATTTGAGACTAATATTATTTTTCGAATCTAAGACATTACCTTATATCTCACCGATCAATTAATTATATAGGGGACAACATGTGGTCGAAAATAAGGAATTGGTGTGTTATAAAGCCAAATAATGGAATAATATTTGAATAGAATGATGAAATTAATAATTTCATACCAATATTCATATCATGGTAACATAAAATGGCTAGATAATTAAAAAAAAATATCATTGATGACTGGTATAATATTATAACAATAATGTAATTTAAGAATGTAGAGAAAACATAAAACACGACTTCATAAGAATAATTCAAGGGGAAAATTAAACAAATCATCACGCAGTCGGATTATGTAAACTCCAAATTCTCTATACATAGAATCTAATGAGATTAAATAATTTCCCAATTCGATAATGGGATATATAATTATAGGCATGCGTATCACATTCTTATTATATTATAAATTTTTCTTCCACATAGATCATATAACATAAGAATATCATCCATATCAATTAACCACACACAAATGCATTGTAGTTATATACATTGGATTTGAAAATCAATTAATGATATTTAAGACTAGTATAATAAAAATTATTGGAAATGGGGATAAGTATTCACTATAAAATTTTTCATTAATTAAAATCACTAGGTAATGACTCTAGTATACTAAGTTTGTATATTTATTTACAAAAGAGGTGAAATTTTCTAGAATGAGGTTTATAATTACATTGGATACATTATTTTAGTATAACAATGTCTATAGAAAAAATAAAAAAAATTAAAATTTGAAATCGAAATTGTTTAGTACATAGAAAGTATTTGAAATATAAATAAGATAAGAGATTAATACCCATTGAGATATAACTTTTAATGTAATGAGGGGAGCTTATTTAGGGAATTTTAATACCAAGGGAATTATTCATTGATTTTTATGGGGGTAGAAGATAATTCTCAAAATATTATTAGTGATGATGGGTGGGATGATGAGTTATTATTTAAGAAAAAATACGGAAGAATTATTTATTAATTTCAAAATATAGGATTTTTTCACTATGTGATATAATAATTAATAACATAAAACATCTTTGTTTTATCCCATGACATCATACAATGTGTAATTTTTTTGAATATTATATTTTTACATGATCCAATTTAAACAAAATTATACCATTGGTTATGTTTATGTGAGTTATTTTTAGAAGTAATTACTTCCAAATTCATAAATATAGTATTGGTATTATTGGATTATTTCATGGTTCAAGAACATATTAGAATAACATAAAACATTATTTATAAGTGGATTCATTTTTTTAATCTTGGTATTAATGTTTATCTTTTATTATATACCTTTGGAGAAATTATTATTTCATAATACATATCATATATATATAATATTTAATTTTTAACGAAAATATAGATGACTAAAAAAATTATATAAACTTCATAATTTGATAATTACAAAATGGTAATCTAAAAATTAATATATATTTTTAAATTAATTCCCTGTATATGATAAATTACCTTCTAAATAAAAGTATTCAATTATTAAAAATATTAATATTTTTTAAGTCAATAATTGTTCTCTGACCCATCTAAACCTTACATTAGAGTAGCCTAAATGATATTATAATAAATATATTAATATTAATTAATATGTAAATTATAATTTAATAAAATTTATTTTAAAATTATTTAATTTATCAAAATATAGTTTTAATCAAAAAATTATACACTAAAACACATGAAATTTTGATTCAATTGTATCGAAATATAATTTTCATCAACTAAAAAAAAATTAATATTGATATCGAAAAAAATTAATTTATATTGGTTATTGAAATAGGGAATTTAAAAGATTGTTTTACTATGGTCCATATTCATAATCATTAATGACATCAACATATAATTTAAGGTAAATGTATGTGATGTTGGGTGTATCTTTGGGTTCTTCGACAAAGATTGCATGGATCATGATGTTGATAAAATTGATCTTCTCGAGTAAATGGTTTTGTTAGATATTGTTTTGATAAATATTATTTTATTATTACTTTTTTTTAAATACCTTCTATTCCATATCATTCATAATCTCTCAATAATGGTAATTTTATGGTAATATTGAAGTAGTTTTGACCATTGATTCTTCCATATGATTAAATTTTCATTTATCTTAACCAATAATATATTCAATTCATAAGGGATAATATCCAAATTCTATATTCTCAATAGTTATGATTATTGAATATCATTTAAATAAAATGGTCTATAATAGTAAAAATTACCAATGTAGTGAAAATGATTTCTATAAAATCATAACAAAACCATGATATAATTCTTTGAAAAGTTATTTTAATTTTTAAATGATTGGGTCATTACATCCTCTCTTGAATCACAAATTCATAAAAAGAAAAAATACAAGATTGAATATTATTTGAGGATTGATCAATTGAATATCTAATTAAATGAGAATGATGTGAAATTCAATGAATATGAGAGGATATAAAAAAAATTATATTATAAATTATAATGTAGAAAAATTAATTATTGTATATGAAGGGGGAAATATTGATTTAATGATTATATGGAATGATCAATAATATTATAAAATTGAAGCAACCATGATAAATTCATTCAGGATGTTTAAATATTATGGTTTAATATAATAAATAATTGATTAATTTCGTTAGTTGGAAGCTTGTATTTTGGGATATATACTTGATTCCCCATGTAATTATATTTGAAAATACAAGATTAATGTATTGTGAGAAGATTCATTTTTTTTCATTTAATGGTTATGTGGAAACAAATTATAATTGGATACAAGGAAGATATTCCAAGATTAAAATTACCAATGTATTTATGAAAGGATTAATTCATATAAAGAAGACATATTTGATATATTGAAAAAATAATTTATTAGGTTGGAGAAAACGTAAAATTCAAAGAAATGGAATGATCCCTAAGAATTATTGAAAAAATATTCTCTAGACCACAAATAGATTGAATTAAAAAAAATTTAGTAAGGGGAATTATGATTCAATGGATATAATAATAAATAATTAAGTTAACGTAAAGAATCACATTGGGTAATGAAATCCATGGAGGATAGAAAAAATACGATTCTTTCTAATATGATTACATAAAATATCACACATTAAAGGAGGTTAATACTAGAGAAATTGGAATCATATATTTTAAAGAATATAATTAATGATTCCAAAATTACACTTACATAGAATAAATATCCATCAATGATATTAATATCCCCATGTAATTGAAATTCATGAATATGTAGTTGGGTAAATTATTTGATGTTTTTTTACAAAAAATGTGATTATGTTTTTGTATGTGGAACCACTAGAATGATCCTTTTGTTATATGGAATATATGATGTGGTTTTCAAATCCGATACCAATTTGTCTAGAAAATTATTTCCATGATTTACTATGATTTTATTTTGATAATATTTATAAAAAATGAATATAGTGAAGTGTGCTTAGTGGCGCGACAGTGTCAAATTATTGAACACATTGAAAAAGTGAACATACATTGATGATTATTGAATTCATTTAATAATGGTTGAAATATAATAAATTTTAGTGTTATTAGTGAATAATCATCATAACATTGTTTGTTTCATCAAATTTTAATTTTTAAAGCATACCGTTGAAATATAAGCATTGATAGAGAAATTTCAAGCTGTACTAATGTAAAATTATTATAAATAAAATTTTTTTATATTATAAAATGTACATTTGAAATATGGGTTGAATGAGTTCATTTTGTTTAGATCCTAATGAGCAATATATTTTTAAAAAATAAATTTAAATGAAATAACAATTCAATCCAGAACATATATGGTATTTAATAATTCATATCATGTCATATTCAATTGTATCTAGCGATGAATACTGGGGAATAGATAGATATTGGAAAAATATCCTAATATAAACCAAAATTTGAACTATAATGATTATATGTTTCACAAATAGAGACTACTACTATAAATATTTAAAACAAATGGTGGATTTAGTTTTACAATATTTATTTTATTCTCTAAAAATATTCATTTTACATGATCTGATGATAATTCTTATCCAAATAATAATATGGTTGATTATATATAGATATATGAAGAAATATTTATAAAACAACATGGGTAGTGAATTTTTTTGAATGTTCTCTTATGTAATAATGTTAATAAATATAATTTTAATCCTGAAAATAGAGTTACAATTATGTGGGGAAGATAACACAACATTTCTAGATTCTGAAATCAGATGATAATGGTGAAAGAACCTAATGTAAGAGAAACATTTTATTTGATTATAAATGTTTTAGTTTAATAATTGAATCATAAATAAAATATTGATAATGGTATTTTGTTTAATAAAATAGAAGTGAAATATATTGATGTATTTGAATTAAAATAAAATGGTGGATAATGTTTCTGTTATGATGTTTTTGGTTTGATTTATAGATAATAAATTTTTGAGAATAAATTTAGGATACTTTTGTTGAATTATTGATTTATATATAAATTGCACCTAATGCCTGACACTAATATATATTGAATATGAGTAGTGAACAGTAATATAACAATATAGAGTGAAATGAAATGAAAATATTTATGTGAAAATATAATTCCTATAAAATAGAGTTTTGCAGGGTATATATTATATATTCAATAATCGTAGAGCCTTAGATTAATTAGAAGAATGTAAAAAGACACATATGTAAGGAGAAAATATGATTATTAATAATTACATTGTGAGGAATATTTTTGTATATAATATTCCATATAGAATCATAAAATTATGATCCCATGGTTATTTTTTGTGTTTTAGTTCCTAATTTCATATAGTGATACTTCATCGTCAACGAATACACTATTTTATTCCATTGTTTATGTTCTATTGGTGATAAAAATATTGAGGATTCTATTTTAGTGGATGTTTAATACAGCAGGTTATAATATATTGAAAATGGATAAATAATTATATTAAATATATATTTTATTACATATATTTGAAGATATAAGTATGTCATTAATATGATTATGAATATATTTTTTTTATACCATCAACATGTCATCAATCCTTCCATAATATGTAGATTATTCTTATAATAATAATTATAGAGATTAAATGAGAAAAAAGAGTTGTTTTATACATATAATTTACAAAATGAAATCATGAAGATTTGTAATGTAAAAATAAATGTGGAATATGATTATCTTATTTTTAAATATAGAGAAGAACTAAAATTGAGAATAATAGGATTGAGGTAGCAGTTTGAAAAAGTGTTTTTTAAACAAGTTCTATCCATGTATTTACAATATAATTACTTAAATAGTTTTTATAGTTTTCTTAGAATGATATAAATTAATAAAATATAATGGAACCATAATATATTATTCTATATTTCATATATATATTATTCATATAATTATAAAAGAATTTAGTTTTAATATCACACATGTATTGGAAATTATATTTTCTATAAAATAATTTATTCTAGTAATATTTAAAAATCGAAAAATTATTTGTGATGTTTTTGAAGAAAACATAATATTAATAGGTACCAATGGAAAATATATAATTCAATATAACCCCATTATAATGAGTGATCATATAAATGTTAGTACAAATCAAATATATATATATATATATATATATATTAATTTAATATAGATTATTAAAAATATTTATGTAATTATAAAGTTGATAGAATGGTATTTTTAGGGATGTTAAATCAAAGAGGATGATACATTAGAGGAGATGGATTATATGGAATTATTTTATTGATTACAAAGTGTATCACATGGATAGAATATAATTAATCATGTCATGATTATTTTGAAGAAAACAATTAATAGAATGTTACATAATATATAAATATTAGTTAATAAAAATATATAAATTATATAGGAACATAGATTTTATTTTTTTACTGATGATATATCATACACATTATAAAACCTAATTTTAGTACATATTATCTTTTGTGGTTATTCATTGACATTATCATAAGATGTATTACAATAATTATACCAGTTTCTAAGAATATATTGTCATTTGGGCTTGGAGATGGGGAGTAATGTGTAATTATGAACTCACAAGTGCATCATGATTGAGGTTTAATCAAGGAAAATCAGTCCCATATTTTGATTCAATCTATTCCTACATTTTTATAAATTAAAATTTTATCGATGACTATATAAATTTATTATAACAGACATTGATACAGTTAGTATAGGAAGGGGGAGTGGGTTTACCACATGGGGGGTAGTTATTATGACGTAAAATGTATATATGAAATTAAAATTGGTTTTATGCGACCCTCATCAAATTTGATTTCATTTAATTTTTCATGACATTATATTTTCTAAATTTCAAATATTTTTGGAGTTTACTCCTCGATGTGGCATTTTGTGGGAAAAATGGTTAATAAATAAATAATTTATATTAATTATATTTAAGTATTTGGGTTTATTTAGTGAATAAATTTAATTTAAATGGATGAAAAATTTAATATGATGTACAAATTACACGAAAAACAATTATTAGAAAAAATGTTAATGGTAATGAGAATGTTTTTATATGGGAAATACCTCATTTCATCACTACAATATCATTAGTCATTCTGTTCCTTCATGTGGTATCATAACCTTGAAGATCATTTTATTAATACCATTTCCTCATTAATTTTTTTGCGGTATTTAAAATGATGTTTTGGGAAATTATGTCATCAATGGGTTCATTTCATTCCTACATTACCAATTGTACAATTATATAATATATATATGCATGATTTGAAAAATTATATATGGATTTGTATAAAATTTTAAAATTATTTTTCCTTTGAGATCATGGATCCAACAATGTATTTAAATATTTTAGTTGAATTACTTAGTAAGAATAATTTTGTTGATGTTTCATAAAAAGATATAGATATGTAGATGTTATTTGAGAAGATTTAAACATTGAATATGTGTATGGATGAATTATTTCAATGATATTTACCAAATTTAAGAAAATGAATTACTTATTGTTATATAATGTATATTCTTATCCTCTATGGCATCCTAATGTATATATAAGGTTGAAGATAAATGTAAATGATTATTTTTCAAATAGGATTGACAAAAAATTATGACCACCACATTCAGTTTCATGTAATGAATAATGTTATATTTTTATTGAATTTAAATGTTAAACCTAATTTATATCAACCATAGTGTCTAAATATATATAAATAATTTATGTATAAAAATATGAGGATTCAATTTGTATAGTATGTGAAAAATATATTATTTTTTGTTTTCATTTCTTCTTTTTTGTTTCTTCAGAGGATGTTATTTGATCATATAGTTGACACTATTTTCTAGAGCTAGTAGATATTAAATATTTGAAGTAGTTTTAAAATAATATTTTTTTTTAAATAATTTAATGAATCAGGATTAGGGATTTGATAGTGTCCGCAAGGTGATTTTGTGATAGTGGAGGAACTTATTAAATTTAATAAAAATTATATACATGAGAAATTTGAATTAATTGGTATGTTTTTTATAAATGAGGTAGTGTGAATTCTGGAGGTTTATGGATGATTATATGAAATTAAGATCCTTATACTATCATTATTATATATAATAGTATATAATGTTATTCCATTTCATAGTCATAACTATTTATAAGCATCTAACCTCAACTTATTTCTAATATGGAGTAATTGAATCTAATATTATGTTATTTCGTGCTTGAATTTGTTATAATTTATTTTCGATTTTGGTTGAATTTTTTTCCCATTATAACCTTTAATTTCATAGTAGTAAAAAATATTGTAGTGGAATATATTTTTTGTGTTATTTTTAAATAATAATGGTTCTATATTTTACTAATATAGGGTAATAGATTCAATGATTTTTGAATAGATTTGGTTCAAAATATAACAAAAATGTGTGGATTATTTGTTAGTAGATGAATGTTTTTCAGGTTAATTATACATCAGATGTTCAATATAGGACATAAATTCAATATTTTTCACTGAATGATCCTTTGAATATGAATGATTCTTCTAATAATAGGTCATGATGTTTTGGTGGAGTTGGTATCATTCCCCATAGATCATTGATTAATTGAGGTGTTGAGTATTATAATGACGTGGTATACAAATCAGTTCAAAGTGAAATAATGTATTAGATTATTGATATTTTACCTGTAATGACAATTTTTTAATATTTTATGGATTCCTATCATTTATTGTATTTTGAATAGTAGTATATAGTGGCGAAAAATAGAATACTTGTGTTCGTTTTTTGGATTTAGGATTTCTAAGGGAATGTGATATGTGGTTTGATCATTCCTTTGGTTGAGATGTTATTGTTAAATAAAATACAATCAGAATACAAATGAGAGTGATATTACTATATATAAGTTAATTATATAGAGTTGTTTTAATTATTATAAATACATGGTATATCGTTGTGTAATATTTAAGATATGAATAAATATTTAAATTTAATCTTATTTTATAGTGACCCCTTGTGATCTGGATATTACATTTAGAAAGGAATCCCATTGGTGTGATGTTATTCATTAGTCACTTTTTAGTAGTTTATGGATTCACAATGACATGAATTGTTATATGATAGTCAATTATAGGGTCCTAAGAGTAATTTTTATTCTAAATTATTAATTTTCAGTGTTAGAGGAAATAGAAGGGAAACTAAATTTATGTTATCATGAATTATGATATATTTACGAATAAAGAGAAAAATGTGAAAAAGAGAATGATATGAATATCGAGATATCATGTCATGTCCGTGTAAGATTTATTTCAGGACGTGAGATTATTTATGTGGCCATTTTTGGAATCATGGGGTTCTTGTTGATAAATACATTGTTGAGAGGCAAATATTGTGGATGTTGATTAACATGAAGTAGTTGTAATATTAGTTTCATGGGTTTCTATTGAAATCCCTATCAATTATAAAAAATAATAAAATATGTTTTTATGATTAATTTATAATTCTGAAACATTAAGATAACCATATTCCATGATAATATTGTAGATGATTGATGTAACTGAATACATTGGTTGGATTGAATAAATATGGGATTACTTTTTAGTTGACGAATTATTTATAAATGATCATGGTATATAAAATTACATTTAAATTTTTGTCAGATAAATTTTATTACATAAATAGGTACAGTATTTGACGTTGGATGTGAAATTTTAAAAAGATCAAGTAATTATATTCTATATGATAAAAAAAACTATAACATGGCCATAGAATCATTATTACATATTTTTAAAAACACATATTTATATTTATATATGAATATCCCTCAACTATATTTCAGTTTTATTTTTCTTATCACAACTCATTGTGATTAATTATCATGATGATGATCCAAATATTATATATTTATTATAGGGCAAATAATATAAAATACATTGGGTATGGGATGAAATTATTCCTTCTCAAATTATGGATACCTACATAATAGCTTTCCAAGTCACTCAATATGAAATGATATGGTTTTATTAAATAACCTAATAGAATATATGAATTAAAAAAAATCCAAAACATGATTAATTTTTATAAGTATTTTTCAATACATGAATATGTATTTTACAACCATGGTAGAAAATTCATGTAAACCCCAAACATTCAACTATTATACCATGATTCTAAAAATTCTACCCAACTAGATTTCACTCAGCATGATATCCATAGTGATCCTAATTTATTTATATAATAAATTTATAAGGTACTCTTCATCATTAATTAATACACGACACCATTGAAATAATAATTTTAACATTTTTTATGGATGTTGTATTTTAATTCATCATGCCATTGACATCATAAAAATTAACTTAATACAATGACATACAAACCTTGTTTTTTAACTATTAGAGATTCCAAAACAAACTATTTCACCCTTAAACCACTTCTAAACACACCCCTGAATCCATAATTCCTATCAAAATAAATTAAAATAATGTAAAATTGATATCTTCTACACTATATACCTCAATGTGATTAATTATTCTTGATTAAAAAACATTTTAATTATCCAACCACAAATAAACCCCAAATGATTCAATTAACACAGGGTTGTCACCATTATATGGAAACATTTTCTTAAATTATAATAATAATTGCATATTTTAAATAATAAAATTAGATTATCAATTTTTAAAATAATAATGAAACCTTCCCAAATAATATAAATTATCATTATAATTTTTTAATTACTCTATAAGTGTAATATATATTCCTATAAAATGTTTCACATTCACAAATAATAAAATTACATAGAATGATGAACCCAAATACCACCATATACAGAATCCATTAAATCAAAACAAACTGATAAAAAATAATATCATTACCTTCAATACTAAAATAAAAAAACATTTAATTTTTTAATCCTAAGGAATAAAATATTTATTTGGAACATATATAACCACACGAACTGAATTATTATTTTTATCAATAGAGATATTTTATTAATCTTTTTTCAAAGTCAAAATACTATGATATATTGAAATTTATGAGCTAGAAACTTACAACATCTAGAAACCCCCTAATTCCCATAACAATGAGATATATTAATAAATATATTACAAACAACCTCATAAACATGAGGAATAATCATCCTATTAAAATATTAAAATTTAAAACACAAAAGTTTCTTTCACCCACTCAAGTATCACCTATATTGTTTTTATTATTTTTTAAAACAATTTTTTATAATAGTCATGTGCCCATAATTCATTCCAAAAAATATTGAGGGTCTATAAAGATTGGTTATTAACACATCAACATATATATATATATATATATATATATATTAATAAATGATTTATTTATATTATTTTACATAAACACAGTTGTAGTTAATGGTCACCCATGAATTTAAATATTCAAATGTATTTTCCATATGTATTATTAGTGTGGATTGAGTAAATTGTATCAAAAACCATATGAACTGCAATGTGATTTTTTTGGTTTATATGTGATCTATAATAATGATAAAAATGATTTATTATTCATTTTAAAATTATAGGGTCTCCATCATAGCTGAAATATATATGAACCTAATGATGTTTAACCACATTTCCAACACAAAGAAATAAAAATCCTAAACTATGTGTGAAATATCATTATTTTTTAACTAGTTTAATTTTAGTAGATTAGTGATATCATATATGAATTATTAAATCCTTCATCGTAATTAAATATAGTAATAAGATACATTTGATAAGTTCTATTTTTTATTATAGAAAATGGAATAGCAGAAATAATCAAGTGGGAGATCTATGATCATCCATAACTCACCAACAATAAAATCACTATAATTAAAACTCATCCAATTACATTTTCATCCTAAAAATAGATAACTCATCAACATGTGATACATATTAAATTTACTAGGATATATAGTGATATAATATATACAAAACCCATGAAATTGGTTATTGTATTTGAAATGGATGAAATCTATTTCCATAAAATAGAATGTGATTGAAATTAACCTCTTAAAATCCATCAAATTAAGCTCAATTTAAAAAAATTGGTTTATATAATTCTATGTCCGGATCACATAATTGATAATCCTCCTATTTAAGTGATAATGATGAATACACTATCTTCTTTTGTAGGAAATATATACTAATTAATCATGAATATCATTATAAAAATTTAGATGTTCTTCAATATTTATTCTATAATATATATATATATATACTTGTTAAACATCTCCACAAAAAAATCAATCATAGTACATCAGCAGTAAAATTCTCATTCTCTATATTACAGAATTTATTAAATTAATTATTAAATAACAATACAATATATATATAATAACTATTAATAATGTATTATCAAATACAATCCAATGCCGATATTATAAAAAATATTCAATAGATATTAGAATTACATATAATTGAGATCATTGGTAGTGTACATACGACCTATAGGGTAACATACCACATTATAGAAATAAGGGTAAAATATAATATTATCAAACTACATGACAAAAAACCTAATCAAATATAAGTTTTTAAATAAAAAACATTAATATGAATCCCTCTCTTTTTAGATATAGAAAAGTACAACAAATCATCCAGGATTATTTTAATTATTGATTCTTTAAGAATATTTATCAATATAATTCCATGATCATTTTTTGAAATGTTTATAATATAAATATAGAAGTTTTGGAAATTAAATAAAATTATACACAAATATCATATATTTATTTTGTCACGACCCGTCCTCGGGGCCCGTGCCGTGACTACCCCAAGCCCGCCTTCCGTAGGCCAGGGGCTGGTGACTAGAACCAAAGGTGTAAATCCCAATAAAAGGGAAGGAATTTCCTTTATATTAGTAAACAAAACAATAGAGAATGCAATATAATAAAACACCAAGTAAACTGAGTACAAAAGTAAGTGATGAAAAGTAAATGGGCCAGAATTCAAACCCAACTGAAAGTACAATACAAATGAAAAGAAATAACAATAGTAGTAAAGTAAATCAGCAACCACCAAGTCGTCCTCTGGCTATCCCACCAGAAGGGTGGGTACAGATGGTCTCCTCAGCTCCTCGGGTCTGACCGTCCGCTCCGTGTATGTCCATCCTGATAGTCCACCTCCGGATACCATCCCGCTCCTCAAGCCTCAACCACGACCAGCGTTGTCCGTCATCTGCAACCAACATTACGTAGTGCGGGTGTAGCCTGTGCAGGGGTGAGTATACGATACTAAGTAGGGACCCCGAGACTCCCGAAGGTATCCTAGAATCCAAAAAGGATATACCACAAATAAAAGATATAAAAATGAAGTATCAACAAACTCTACTTAGGTATATTCCCATACATATACCTAACTCATCAATTCGAGTTCGGATCCAACTCAAGAGCCCATGTTCCACCCAGTCCACATAGGAAAGCACAAACCAATCCACACAGGAATGTAAGTCAATCATATCGATGATATTGATTTAATTTCAAGACTCAGCACACATAGGTATACTACTCACGAAGAGGGGTGGAGATGATAGATATATCCTCTTAATCATCTCCCCAACCGTACCCATGTATGATCCAAGTACAAGAGGTCATCACTGCCGAACCCACGTAGGATCCACGTACAGTAACCATCACTACCAAACCCACGTAGGATCCATGTACAGTTGTCATCACTACCAAACCCACAGAGGATCCAAGTACAGTCGTCCTCACTGCCGAACCCACATAGGATCCAAGTACAGTCGTCATCGTCATTGCTGTCGCAGCCCACTCTGGGGTTCCCACACACATCACACTCAATTCCGGGAGGGTCCACTCCATGAGCCAAGGGGGTAGATACATCAACTGTCACAAAGAACAAGGTTGATGTATCACAAAGTTCTGTCTCGTCAAAAGGAACTCAATGCGAAAAATGACGCATCAATCCGACACCCGATATGAGAGATATTGGCTTTTATGTCCCAGGGGCCCGGTTGTTTTTTGAGCTAAAACCAACACGAGCGTACTCCAGCAGTATCCAAACCTCAAGTGGAGTAATCCAAAAAAATCGTCTCACTGAGAGTAATTCAACGTAATTGAAGGCACGTCATTCGGACGTCCGATCCTTAAGTTATAAGCGTTTCTGCTCCAAGGGCCCGGTTGGTTTCAGGTTCGAACCATCCCAGCCATACCCAAAAATCCTCTAAACCTTGACTGTCAATATACCGAAACAACCATCCCACTCAAATGATTCCTATGCAATTGACGGCGCATCGATCAGAGGTCCGTAGCTCTTGTTATGAACAAAAGACCGAAAGTGGTCCGAAGTGGGGGGTCTGGGCCCGGCCCAACCCCCCTGGGTCGGCACGGTAGGGCGCATCCCGGCCCGGTTGGGCGAGGTTGGCCTGCCCAGCATGGACTACGGCTGGCCTGACCCGCGTGGTCTACGGCCCAGCTTGGAGTCCGGCCGCGGTTCGGCCTCTTGCGACCGGGACGCCAAGGGGGCGCGACCCCCTGTTTCCAGAAATAGTGGACCCGGTGGGGTCCGACCTAGCAACAGGTCAGGGGGATACACCCCCCTGAGTTTTCAAGGTAATGGACGACCTTTATGGATGGCCTCTTGTAGCCTCCACGGGACCCAGATGGGGTCCTGCCTCTTGGAGACACCGGTGGCTGGCTTAGTCGGCTGCTCCAACTGGTCCGCTGCGGCCTAAGGTCGTGGCTCATCTCACTGGCGCGACACGATGGCGCCTTGCCCCTCCACCGCGGCCCACTCTGGATCGCAGCCTTATTTGGCCTCAACGGTGTGGTGCGATGAAGCCACACCCCACTACCGCGGCCCACTCTGGTCGCAGACTTCTTCATCCCCGTGCAGTGCAACGACACCGCACCGCCTTTGCCTCAAACATCAATGATGATCAATAAGGAAAATGGGGAGGAGAATCGGCCATGTTTGTGTGGTCTGATCTCCTCCCGTAATGTTGATATCAAGTAGTGAATACTTAATCAACGAAGAACGATGATTAAAACTTGATAAAAAATAACCCCTACCTCATGACGTGATCTGCGGTGAGGTGGCATCGTTCGTTGTCGTCGGATGGTGACGTCGATGTTCACCCGAGGAGGAAGCGACTTATCCTCTTTTTGTCATGGAGAGAAGAAGAGGATTGTACATCATTGATCTTCGTGGATTTGGTGCTCTATGTTGAAGAGGTGTCATTCTTCATAGAGGGGATGAAGTTCTTTAATAATGGAGGAGCTTAATCCTTCCTTCACACAAGGATCTCTTCCCAAATTCCCAAACAAAAAGCCAACGAAAATTAAATTAAGGTCACCCTATATTTTAATTGTTTATGCCATGCATTTCAAAATTTATGAATTCAAAACACTCATTAACTAATTGAAGTAATTCAATTAATTGTTTAATGTGGGTTGACCAGAGTTAAGATGGAGAGAGAGGGGGGGCGAAAGGGTTACACATTTAATTCTAAGGGGTTTAAGGGGTTATGGAATGTGAAAAGGTTGGGGCTCGTGTGGGCCCCACCTTAAATTTATCCTCACATGGGTAGTTAGGATGCTAGGTAGTCCCACCCTAACACCCCCATATAGGATAAAACCACCATAGAAAAAGAAATAAAATTTGTACCACAAATTTTTTCACTTTTCATTTAATCAACATTTTTTAACATCTCCTTCCGAGCAAATGCTTCTTCAGTAAAGGTACTCTTAAGCAATTAACTGCACTGCGGTTTCATCGGTGCCCTCAGATTTCAATTCCGAGCACCGGTTCAAAAGATAGAAAAACCCACTCGTTAGTTCACTGAATGTACCCGAGCTATACTTTGAAAATTGATTCCAGGCACACCGGGCCTCAGAATCAAGTGCCGTCAGAAAAATCATACTCTCAAAATCGAAAAGAATTTAATAAAAAAAATTCCTTCAAATTTACAGGTTTTACAAATATGGACACTCTATATATATGAAAATTTCATTATAAAAAATGTGTAAAAATTTAAAATTATTTAACAATTATCCACCCTTCCATAAATACAATATACATTCCTATGGATAAAATAACAATCAATAACTAGACGATATAAATAATAATTCATGATATATTTATCTTATCCAAGGACATAGAAAATATCTGTATAATGATGAGGAGAATTGGAATATAATATATAATTCATTTGGATATCATTAATGAGCAGGACATAGATATAATACAAAAAATTTTGATTCCTTATTTCCATAACACTTTTTACAGTGATGATAATTTAAAAAGGAATATACATAAAATTATTCTATCCTAACATAGTATCACAGATATATTCACTGTTCTCCATAATCTAATGATACAATAAAATTATATTATTTAATAACTAACTATATCCTTTTAACTGATCTAGTAAATCCTCTATAATTTAATTGAATAGGTTTCATAACTACTTCCCAATACAACTAATTATAATCGATTCAAATTAAAAAAAGAAAGTAAAAACTTACTTAGACAAAACATAGTACACCATAATGTTATATAATATAACCTTTCTATAATATATAATAAAACTAAATATTTATGCATCTAAAATCAGATGAAACCATTAGTTATGTGGGTGTATATTTACATTGACATGAAGCAGTATCTTAATTAGATATTAAATTTAATGATGTGAGAATTTTATCTTATATATTTAATATGAAACCCCAATGGATTTTTTATAAAATCTTCAAATCACAATGTCATTAATATCATTAAATGAATACATAAATATTAAATGGTAATAAATTTTTTTCTCTATATTATTATAATAAATTTGGTTAACATGTTTTTAAATAAGAAATCCATTCTTGATTAACCTATATAATAAAAAAAATTATCCATTAACAATCAGTAATATGAATAATATAATAAAATCATTTCATGTAACTGAAAAAATATAAGAGTTGTATTTTTTTAATTAATAGTGTTAAACAATTTAATGGTAACCCATTATTTCTTTATAATAATTAAATGCCTCAAATATGAATGGTTTTATTTTTCATAGACAATAATATTAGAATTAAAATTATTCTAACAGTAAATATTAATGATTGGAAAACAGAATTAAAAAAAATTAATATTGATGATATATAAATATAAATATAATATTTTAAGGTATAAAATAAATAAATTTTATAGAAGAATCAAATGTTCTACATTTTATCAGAAAATTACTGTCACAAAAGTTCCTACCCAGATATTCTCTTTGTTATTTCATTTGATGTCATCCAACAACATGAAAAAACTATAACCTTGGTTTTTATATATGAATAATACCCAAAGTATTTATTTTTCATATTATATTTCCATGGATATATTATAATATTGAAAAAAGACACTAATTTAATAGATTCTACAAAAAATATTTTTGTTGTAGAATATCAAAATAGACAGAAGTCCCACATTGAGAAAAAAATTTTATTATATATAATAAATTTCCTTCTATATTTCCAAAAAAAAAATTAAAACCACATTAGTGCTCAATTTTTAATCATATGAAAAATAATATATAGTTATTATATACGAAATATGATTCTAAATCCCTTCTTATTTTAACATTCTTGTCCCAAATAAGACATCCCATATACATATATATATTCCTATTGGATATGTTATAAATATAAATGTGATTTAAAAAATCCCATGATAACATAATTTATATAATCTTATTTAACTTATAATCCTCATAAAAAACATTACCATTAATTCAATGACCTTGTATAGATATATAACATCAATAAACTTTATACTATCGAAAATGAAGTTGTATAATGAATTATGATTGTTTTAGGTTTGTTTTTTTTTGTAATTGGGTATGAAATTAATATTATTATATTTGGAATATCTCTCATAAGTGTCTTGGATTATTTTTTTGGTTTATGAGGTGTTTCAAAATATATTCTATGGATCAATGTAGGGGTGTAACGCATCCATGGGACATAACCACCAATGGGAACTCATTGGTTGTGTAAAAAATTATTTTTCCATTTTTTGACCAGTTTTAGATCACCATGTATCTCGTAGTCCACATGATTTTTTTTTGGTAGAGTAGAGTTAATTATATAACAATTGTTTTCATTAATATAATTTATTAGCGAGTTATATGGAGTAAGAATTTTTTCCTTCCATTAGTGATTATTACCCCTATAATCCCCATGATGTCCCCTATTATTTTATAAAGAATCAAAAATGATTGGTATATGGTTTATATTCATAGTAGCATTTATTCATCTATGTTTTTTTCATTATTTCATTAAACATTTTTCCTCAATATAAAGAATTGTATGTCCATCCCACCTATGGGTGGTGTAATTATTTGGATTTATGGGTATTTCATAATTAGTTAGTGGAATATTCCAATAGACATTGAATAAATGTATATTTTATATTAATTGATATAAGAAATGTTCATCATAAAATTTCATATAATTTTCCTGATTTCATATCATGTTGAGAAATATTTAGATGTTAATTTTATTTAGAATTATTCTTATTCAGTTCTAGTGGACATTTAATTGATAAATAATATGTGGTTTCTGATGAAATGATTGTTATATGATCAAATTAAGAGAACTTAGTTGTTATAATATGTAGAGGTTAATTATTTAAAAACATTAATGTTATAATAAATATATTTATGTATTATAAGATTAGAAATTTTTTATTAAGAGTTTACATAGATTTTAGTGAGATTAGTGAATGATTCCTAGTACTTCACTTGATGATATTGAGATCATTTTGTGATTGGTGGTAGAAATGATTCTTCAAAATATGATGGTTATGTTTTATTATGCATAAAATATTATGGGATATAATTATAGAATATTATATAATGGCTGAAAAACTACTATGTAATGGATTATGTGTTATTGTTACACAAAAAATCAGATTGGCTACATTATAATGTTGTAAGAATTTTGATGTGCTATATTAATATATCACCACAAGGAAATGATTTTGTATATTTGTATAAGGGATTTAGGATGGTCATAAAAAATGTGATGATTTTTTTGATAACCTATATTGTATCTTATGTTTTTATAGTATATTGGGTGGGGTTTTCCTGGCGAGGTTGTGTTGGATAACCATTCATTTAATACATATATTAAATTACCCTCGTGATGTTGAGAGTGTATTATAGATCAAGATTTTAGTGTTTTATGTTTTATGGAGACCAGTATAAATTGATGTGAATTTTTTTATTAGTTTTATATTATCTCCTTTTTTAGATATGATATATGTGAATCTGTATGGGAGTTATATGAGTTGTTTTGATATCATAGCAACCTGATAGTAACATTGAATTATTTTATATGGAATTGGTTATTTTATATTTATCTAAAATTTGATAGTTTTATATGATGTAAAAAATAAATATTTTAGAATATATTAGGTCTATTTTTATATAGGAAATATGAGATATGTGATCATGTCTTAGAGTGAAAAATGTTGGTAGGTATCAATGATTAATATATGTGTTGGGACCCTAGAAATTTCTTACGATAATAAGAGGGTTACTTAAATGTCTATGTAAGATATTAATATGTATCATATAATAATTGATGATACATATATTAGTTAAATTACAATCAACAGATATATCATGGCCGAATTTAATTTATGTAGTAGCTTTATGTGAGATGTGACTTATGCATAGATTATCAATTAGGGTTGAGAAACACAATTTTTGTGAAAAGTAATAGAGATATAAATCCGCAGTTATTTTATTATAAGATGTGTCCTAGTATGAAAATACTATGCCATAGATTGTTAGTAATATAAATATGTGTGATATATCCTAGAACAATATGTATGTCTTAATACATTATTACCTACACTTACTATATGATATATTGTGGTTGTCATAACAAAATAGGTCACTTATCCCTTATTGTTCTAGTAGTAGATGACATGACAAAAAAAATCCCATAGGAATATTTTTTTTGGGAAAATATGTGATATGATAACTCCAACATAGTTTTATGGATCTTATACAGCATTTTTACGGTATCTTCATCCGTTATAGTGTCTTAATAGAATACTAGGTTGTTGACATTGTAGTATGCAGTATTGTTTTAATCCTACAACCAATTAAGGATTTGTAATATTGAATATGACCAATTATTAAAATATATCAGCATTCCTATAATAGTATACGTGTTTCATGTTTGGTATTGTATATTATTCATTAAGGTATACCATAATAGGTGTGGTTGTGTGTCGTGGATGAATTATAAGAATAAAATTACACATTATTCAATATAGAATATATTATCTCTTCATTGTAAATTATTAATCATGAATGTACATTTATATGATTATTTGTTTTCAAATATATTTTATGAAAAATGGAGATTTATTTTATTCAACCAGTCATTGAAAATTGAGGCATGAGGGAACAAATTCCATTAATCATATATGAGCATATGTTACATAGATGTGTGGGATAGAGTAATTGGACTATAAAATTTATTATTTTGAGGCTCTATGATCTCTATAAATCCATTTTTATTTTATCATATATAAAATTTATACTTGGGTTTTTGATGTTTTTTAATTTATTAGTATATAAAATTATATTGTTTATAATTTCTTTTATTCATTTCTTTGACTAGTTTTTCAAATATTATAGTTGCTAAAATTTTGTTCATGGATAATTTGATATGTGGATATGGGTGGTCTTTTTTAATTACATCATTGGTTATATCTATGTTATTATGAATAGATTCTATTCAATGGGGATCACATAATATCTCCAATATTAAAATCCTCTAGGCTGTGGTGAGTCACACACGAAGTCCTAAATAATTTTATATTGATTCTAACATTGAAAATCACAACTGAGGCATTAAAAAATAATATTATATAATAGAGTCACTTTTTATTAATATTTTTGGCACAATATAAGGATATAGGAATAGTTTATATATATTATTATTTCACATATTCTTGTTTTTAATGTAAAATATATTTATATATCATTCCTTTAGGATTACATATGTTAGTGGTTCAAAGAGGGTGTTTTTAGGTTAATATAATGATGGAATAATTTATATATAAAAATATATTTAGTAATGATTATTCCTCATTGACGATACTTGAATTACCCCTGATTTGGTTATCCAAACGATTTAGAGGGGAAGTTCTCTTTGGATGCCACATGATCACATTATGATACTTTTAAATTATAGATACATGATTATTTTTGTGTATTTTTAATATAAGAACTACTAATGAATAATATAGTTCAATAATATTGATTTATCATAGGTTTTGTTAAATTGAATAATTCTGAAACAATTGATCGATTTTTAGGATAACACATTGAATTTTATATATTATATTAATGTTATGGGTGTGAATAGTTTTAAGATAGAACAAATGAAGATGAGTGATGTATACCACATTTATAATTGGTATTAGAATACAATAAATGTTTTTTTGGTAGATGATCTCATTCAGGTGTCAGAATAAATTTAACTAAGTAAAACTTGTTCATTAGGATACCTAATCACATGAAAATTAGATATCCTAAAAATAACATAAAAATTATGATTGAATATGTAGAATAAATTTTAAATAAAATACATGTTATTTCAATTTTTTATTATTTTCAAACTCCATGACTGTTCTTTTATGTTTCATTCAATGTACTAAATTATGACACAACATATGATTTCCTATATATTTTTAGTAATTATTAACTTTATTAGATGATATGTTGAATATGTATTCAATTTTGATAATAATAATTTTGTTCTTGAGGTAACAATGAAACATAATAATAATGAACAATATCTTGTCATTAACATTTTATGTAACCATTGGTTATTTTTTGGGTTGTTATGGAAGATTATTAGATACACTATATAATTCCTTTTGCTGTGTTTCTTCATGATAGAGTAAATATAGACATACATATAGAGTAGTTTGTGACAAGTTCTTCGATGATCCTACAAGTTGATATGTAACCACTAATGGTTATCACACCACATGATTGAGGAGAATTCATATATAGTTTAGGGGTACAATAATCACATCCTTGAACAAATTTTACTATACCATAGAATGCATGGTCAATTATAGAATATAAATGTTACCACCCTATCTATAAATATATCAAGTCATGATATATAAAGGAATTTAATACCTCAAAATTGAAATAACCTGTAAAATGTTAGAAGGAATTTCATGAAAAAAAATTAAAAATAGGAAATAAAGGAGGAATATTTTCATTAAAACTGTCGATGACAAATTTATAATTCATAATTTAATTCTACAAATTGTTTTTCCTATATATAGTATTTTTGTAAAAGTTTTTTAGCTTTTCTAATTTTAATAATATTTTTTAGATGTAATTTCAAGTCATCGAGATAGTTTATATTCAATTTTAATACATGACATTACAATAAATATTCTAAATTGAATAATGTATGTTTCTTTTCATTTCAATATTTACATAGTATAAATGAATAAAATTTCTTTCATAATAACTTTTTTTTTCATAATATTAGTGTTTAATGGATATTTAATCTTTAATGTGTTTTGTGTATTCCAATATAGTGATGGTTAAACTATAAAAATTTGTGAGTAACAATTTATTTATATTCATATTCCAGGTATGTAATTATTATTGAGAATTAGTATGAAAAATAATTGAATCTTATTAATTCATAAAAAAATTATAATGATTCTTGGAAATTGTATTTCAAGAAATAAGATTTCTGATTTTTTTTTATATTTTTGATATATTATTGAATATTATTATTTCATTCATGAGAATTTCATTTTGTTAAATTTAATTGAATTATAAATGATTTAGCGATGATAAATACTTTGAATTTATTTTTTTAAATTTATTTCTAACACACAATCTTTTAATTTTATACACCATGATTTGATTAATATTAATTTATTTTGATCTTCCCTTCGTAGTGAGTTATAATTTTAATATAATTCAACAAATGTAATTGATGGATATACCTTTTCATTAGAGGCTTACATTCATCAAATAATTTATCATTTTCATAGCTAATTGGAGATATATGAATTTAAATATTTATATTATTATGTCTAAATATGGTGAAGTAATAAAAAAATTGGGTTTACAATTTTTCTAACAATATTAAAGGGAAGGGATGATGAACATGAGGGTTTAAACATTCCATTGATAGAGTATCTATTTTTTCATATATAATATTTTTTTTTTCAATTATTCATTTTACCAATCTTGATGTTTTCAATTTTTATATTTACAATACTTAAAATTTAAGATCAGGGAATGTGGTACATGGTGAATGTGTGTTTTCACATGATATCTAGTGATATAAGGAACAATGATTGAGTAGTACCTATAAAAATATCAATTGATATTAATGGATAAATAAAACAACTAATCTATTTCAATTATATTTCATTCAATTTTCACCTATTTATATTGAAATAAATTTTGAAAAATTATGTATTCAAAGTGGAAAATCATTTATTATGAATTTATATACATATTTGGGGTAACTTTAATCTATTTTCAACCATTTATATGAATGGAAAACATTATGATCATTCTAAAATTTCCTCAAATTATAAAATATATATGAGTAAATTCAATGAATATTATAGTGGGAAATTTAAACAAAATCTCTCATAAATTTTAGAGATCTATTGTACATTCAAACTTAATAGTTTATCCCCATGTGAAAAATATACATTAGTGTTGTATTTATCATATTTAGATGAAGAAAATGATATTATAAATAGTTATCTCATAGTATTAATCACCACAATGGACATTGTATGTGTAATTCAGTTTATTAATATGTACCACTAGATTATTTAAGAATGATCATGATATTAATTCAATATATTGTTCAAATTATTATAAATCTTTTCTAGAAAACATAATTTAGTTTATAGAAGTTTATTATGTACATCCATCACCATAGACTAAACATTTTGGTTTTTATGTATCCAATTTAAAATGTATTATATCCCATATTCAATATTATGGGAGATTTATATTCAGATAGGGGTATTATGAGGAATAAGAATAGTGACATTAGGAAACCATGATGAAATATCACATTATTTTAGGCAATATGAATGTACGAAAGGGTAATGAATTTTTATGAAATGTCCACTAAAATATCAAAATTTAATGTATCATCTAAATCCTCTATAAATCCACCATTTTTTATCTCATAAATTTTCCGTTAAAACCTATATTACTTCTCCTACTTTCTAATTAGTCAATTATCGTCTTCTGAGTCAAATAAATAATCTGAAATACATCATTCTTATGTTACACATTTTTATATGTAGGGGATTCATCAACATAAATACATAGTTCATTATTATAATTTTTTATTACATTATCATTTAAAAAATTCCTATACCCAATTATTTAATGTAATTATAATAAATTAATTATATTTAGATTCAAGTAAACTGATATTTCTATTATATATCTTTATACTCTTATTTATATAATTGAATATCATGTTATTAATTCGGTCAATTCAACCAAAAAAAATAATGTTGTTTAAAAAACATCTTTTTTTTATGTACATTTAAAAAATTTAAAACAATAGTAATATTTGATGTTAAATAATAATTTTTTTCATGTATATTATTCTAGGATTATGATTAGAAAATATATAGTCATTTATTTTTTGTATATTAATAATATATAAAATTATCTTCGTAGAATACATTCTAAAAAACTATAACCATAAAACACATCAAATGAAAATGGGTCTATAAAAATCATTTAATGGGGATCTTTCCAAATGAATGAAAATTCAGTTATTCATAATCGTGGGATTGCTGAAAATGAATTAACATCATCATTAGAAAAATTAAAAAAATAATAAAAATTTTAATCATCAAACATTAAAAATAAATAAAATAAATAATATATATATTTGGAATTAAGGACTATAATTGATTAGAATAAAATATAATAGATATAAATGATGTTATTAAAGAAAATTATGATGCTTATTTTTCCTGAATAGGATGTTAAAAATATATATGGATTTCATTATTAAATGTAATCGGAATACTTTCCTACTCACGTTGAGTGTGAAATAATCTATATTTGGACATGCACTAGGTGAAATTTTATTTCATTTCCTTCTATAACACAATATAATCTCTCCACATATATATTTATGTTATACTGATATTATATTACAATTTCATATCTAATTGGATCAAAATATGACATTAAATATATATATATATATATATATATGTGGATATGGTTGCATATTTTTTTGTTCTCATTTTTTTAAATCCAGGCCAACATGAACTATATTATACAATAGAATATTTTATAAATGAAAATTAATTTAAATAAGGAATTTATTCTAGCACCATGATTTAAATTACACGAGATTATTATTTTTTATTTCCAATATGGTTTTTTTCTCACATAATCAACAATATTTAAAAATGTGTTGAATGAATAAAATTTTTAGGCATTTTACCTAAGAAATAAATTTATCATTATTATTAACAATGATTTTTGAGATAATTATTCATTAATTATTAATTTTAATTTATTACTATTTGTTTTAAAATTATTAAATAATTTTTATTCAATTAATATAAATATTATTAAATATGATGATTATTTCATATAATTTATAAAATTAATTTTAGGAATCTCTTTTTATTGTATTTTTTATGCATCTATTATTTTTAGTTAATTATAAGTAATGAATGAATTTTTTAATGATACTATATACATTGATTTTATGTATGTATTATGAAAATATCATAAGGTTATTTTGATGAAACCCATTAATTTTTCATTAGTAAATCAATCTATTGTAGAATTATGAATGATGTCACATTGAAATACCACAAAAAAGTATTATTTATAATTATATGATAGTTATGTCAATTTTATCTCACAATTTGATATGTAAAATCATTATGACCCGAGTAAATGATTAATATAAATTACATTTTTATTTATAATGTTGTAAAAGCTTCTTATTGTAATGTTTACAACAAAATTCATAATAATTATTTTTATGAACAATAAAAATTGAATGTACATTATTAACTGGTTCAAATAACCATGAATGGATATTATTTCGATGTTAAAAATATTATATGAGGATCATATTATTTATTTCTATTTGTTAAATGTTATGATTTTGTTTATTATTCTTTATGATATGATCATATATTTTGTTTGATGGTTCCTGATTATTTCCTCTTGAATTTGATTTCATCTCTAATGAGATTTTTTCTCCATCCATATTTATTATATTAAGTATATATTTACTTATATAATTTTTTTTTGTGAATGTCACATATATGGCTTATTTAAAAGTTAACTTTCATTTCATTTCCATTTATTCTTTGTTTTTGGGGTTTCTCAAGCTTTTATGGTGGAATGGGTGAGTTTTCGTGAATTGGGAAAAACCGTGAGCCCAATTCCAGATTTAAAAATAAATTTTGTTTCTTTTATAACATTATGATTTTTTTTTATATTTTTCACCTATTACAATTCCTAAATGGTCTACCATGACATATTAACACCACCATTGTAGTTTTGAGCCATTAAAAATCCATAACCAAGGTGTATATGGGTATTTATTTAAGGGATTGGGCCTGCCTGAAAGAACAAATTCGAGTTTTAAAACATAAATTTGATTAATTAATATCATATACAATATTAACTATTTTTCTGTGATTCTAAGCCTAAAAAACGCCCATTGAACCCAACTGAGATCTAAACCTCTCTCTCCCCTCTTTAGTGCTCTTCTTCATTGCGACTGAGTGCTGAACATCTTAGGGTTTCTACAATTGGGAAGATTTGAGGAGGTATGTTCCTTCCATCATAACTATGTCAATTTTCACTCCTATTTCTCCATTCAATTTCCTAAATGGTCTCCTTATCCTTGTTCAAACATCCATTAAAATTTTGGCTGTTTTAAAACTCACTTACTGGTGTATGTGAGGCGATTTCTACAAGATCCCTGAAGTAAGTTGGTCTTCTTCATTCTTCTTTCAATTTTCTTAGGTTACATTCAATGTGATTTGGTTTTCATACATTATCCATAAGGTTCCGAATTTCTAGAAGTTAGGGATCAAACCTAGGGTTTGATTTCTTGTCTTTTGGGTGAAATCTTCTTGTTTTAGGATGGATTTCACTTCCTTGAGGTGTGGCAGTGGTGCTGTTTATGTTTCACCCCATGTTTTGAGTGTTTCAACATAAAAGGTAGGTGATACCAGGTATAACTATTTTATGATATGTTATTTTTATTGGCTTATTATTTTAGTATTTTTCAAATCAATTTTTTGTGGTGCAAAAACTATTTTTTAAGGATTTTATTAAGTGTTTAATTTTGTAGTTGTATTTTTGTAAGGAATTGTGTTCTTTTCATGCATTGCTCTTGGGGAAATGTTTGGGTGTATTTTATAACAAATGAAAGTGATTTATTAGTGTTGAAAGGGGATGGGAATTTTGTTTATTTAATTCCTTAATGTCATGTGGGCCTTGTAATGTGGTTTTTGAATGGTTTTAATGTGTGAAACCTTGTTATACTTGTTGAACGTGATTTGTGAAAATATGTGTTTTTCATGTGTACCTTTGGTGGTATTGTTTGATGTATTTGTATTAAAAATGGGGGTTGTTTAATAAATTTTTTAGGGCTACCAATTCTGATTTGGAATGTTCTTGGTTTTGTTTTGGTCTTGAATTAGGGTTTTGAAATGGGTTTGAATGCAAACGATGGTTGCACCTCTTGTGTTGGTTTTATGAGAAATTATAGATGATTTAATGAGTTACAAAAAGTGTGAAATGGTGGATTATGTATTGTTTTGTAGATAGTATGTTCCAAAAATGAGTTTTTGAAAAATAAAGTGTTCAGTTTTGTAGTAAAACATTATGGTAATGTTTTGTAATTTGTTGAGGTTATTTATGAAATTGAAATGTGGGTATGAATCGTGTTTTCGGGCTGTTTTGTGTGAGTGTGTTGTAAAAAATGGACTTTGTTTATGAAAAGGATATTATGTAACATGTGTGTGGGATGTTATGTTATTTTTATCATCTTGGGAATGATTTTATAAAATTGTTAACCGATTTGTTGAATTTTGAGAGATGTGAAAAATGTGTTGTTGGCTGTTTTTGGTGTGAGTATGATTTCAAAATTCATTTGAATGAGAAAGTGGATTTTTAGACATTATTGGAAAAATGTTGGATGTTTGGTGAACTTGTGATGTGAAAATGATATTTTCATGTGCAAAGTATATTTATTGACTTGTTGAACTTTTCTGAGCACAAGGGGAAAACCCGGGTATCTAGGTGGGTGGATATGTACTAGTATGCTTGTGAATCCATGGGGTTTGGCCTTAGTTTCACTTAGCACTATTGACAATTAAAACTCTAAATAAACTATAATGATGATGATTGAGGAACACTAGGTTATGTGTATGTTCCATACTAGTGGCTCGTGCAAGAGAACAAATATTGTGATGGTTACTCTCACCGAGATACGAGGTACCTGTGACCCACAACGAGCTAGTTCCTAGGGGTTATTTCCTATTGATTGTGCTCAATAGTTACATTGTGCTTACCATCGGCATACGGTATGGTTGGCTGGAAAATTCAGTAGTGTTGAAATTATTTCTAAAATTTTTTATTCTTAATGATATCCCACTAAAAAACTGTTTTAATTTTTTTAGTTTCATCTTTTAGAAATTGTAACTAGCATTTTCAGTTTATGAAAACCTGAAATAATTTTTTCATTGAATTTTTATCACATGGAATATCGTAGTGGTGGTATCATACTGGGAATTGGATCACACCCTACTTACACCCTTTGGTGTATGTAGACTTGGTTATTTTGTTGTTGCAGTTTTGGATACAGTTTTTAGTTCCAGTTGTTTAGGTTTCTAGAAGGTCCTTAGTGGTGATGTCTTATGGATATGGCTTAAGGGTGGTGCCCCATTCAATGAGGGTTCCTAGGATGTTTCATTTTTATTTTGTACCTTTTTTATAGTCTTGTTGAGTTTTTTTAAAACATGTAATTCAGTTCTGAATTTTGTAAAATATGGTTTTAGATAAAAAGTCCAGATTCGTTTTATTGAGTTTTTTTTGTGGTTTAATGTTTATAAACTCGGGTAAATAATTCCAAAACTTCATTTTATGATACACGAGCACTTTTTACATCCCATGGGGATTGGGAAATCCCTTCAGGTCCTGTCATGGGATTGGTTTGGTGCCAGTTTTGACGACCACCAGATTTCATTCGTGACAAAATGGTATCAGAGTAGGTTCGCTCTCTTTGGGTCACGATATTTGTGGAACAATCAGGATAGTCTAGAGTTAGGATTTTTGGGACTTTCCATTTTGGTTATGTGTAATTTTTCTGATCACGAAACCTCATGATGGGATTAAAGTCACCAGGGTATGTCAGGATTTATATAAATCCTTTGGATTTCTTGGATTGATGATGATTAGGGGAAATGAATGGAGAGTTGGGTTAATGGTATCTGTGAGGTCGCAGGGTCTGTCAAGCCATATGGAGATAGGGATATTTAACTAGAACACTCTATCTGATGGTTAAGTGATTGGAATATGACCTCCAACCATATGTCCAAGTCACCCTCTGAAACTAGTTTCCTCTCGCATTGTCTCGTATTCTAATGTTTTGAAATCTTGGATATTTGGTTGTAAAGTGACTTGGTTTTAAGAAGTGTAAAGTTTTTGTGAAATGATTATCTAATAAATAGGGAATGGGTAGATTTTTGAAAATGGGGAACAAAATTTTCATAATTGTATTGGAATGGAAAATAGTATGTTTTCACCTCTTTTGAAAGCATGAACATTGTAAATGTTAGTTTCGAAAAAGTGTTTCCAATAGAGTTTTCTAAACTATTGAATGATTTTTTAATGGGATGATATTTTTTGAAATTAATGTTTATTAATTGAAAGTGATCTATCATTTAAATGATTTTTCCTTTCTAAAAATCTTGTAAAGATGTAATTTGGGTTTGATTTCATGGTTAGAGGTTTTGAGGAAAAGGAGGTATTGGTCGAATGTTTTGTTTTTGAAAAGTGGAATGAATTTTTTATATTTTAAACATTGGTATTTCCATCCGCGACCAAATGCATGGGGTTATATGGGATGATGGATGGTTAATGGCATGGTTGGATGATTTCTGGGATGGAGATGAATAGGGTTCCCATTATGGCATATAATCATGCATGTGTAAGGCCCATGGGGTACCATTGGTGGATACGCTAACTGCTGAATCGTTTATTTTCAAACAGATTATTTTAAATGAGAAATTTGATTTATTTATGACTTGTTTTGGATGGTTTTTATTATCTTTTTTTTTATTTTTGATGTTGTGGGATGTTCTAAATCCAAGAACCCCTCCTGTTTGAATTGTGTTTTGGGTTTTTGTTTGGTCGGTAAGATGTATAGAAGGTCCGGTTAGTTAACTCTTCTAGGAAATGTTTTGGGATGATTTTACGGTGTCTACTTTCATGTGTTTGGATCTGTCTGAGGAATATCTTGACCAATGGACCACATTTATTAGGTCCTTAGGTTTAATTTTTGGATAAGGTACAACCCATTAATGGTTATTGCACAACTGATGTGCAACCTGTATTGTTTCTCCATTCAATGACCCTCTAGTTGATCAATATAAGGAATATTTTTCTTGAGATTTTTAGATTGAGTCTACACCCTTTACTTTATTGGTTTTGTGTATCCTCTTGTAGTGGGAGAGTGATCATAGAATATTGAAAGATACCTTAGCTTCTTATGTTTCCTAATTTGCTAAAGGTGGGAGTGGTCTGGGGTTGTTAGCATGGGTGAGTATCAGGGTGGTGTCTAAGAGGCCCTCTCGGTCCTTTGTAGTCTCTCAAAAGAATGAGTTCACAATAGACTACCAGTGTGGTAAATCTGTTCATGGGTGGATATTGTGGCCATTTTCTAGAATTGTGTGTTGTTTGGAGATGTTGTATAGAGTGCCACTCCATGCATTGTTTATATCAGTCGCAATGGTCATGTTCGTTGAAGCTTTTTGATTTTGTAAACTCGATAGACATTAATGGTGAAAGTTGTGCAATGCTCTGAGAGTCTCTTTATGTTGGGAGAATTTCTCCCTTGGAAAAACTTCAAAATCTTCCATTTTAAATGAAAATTATTATAGGGGTTATTTACTTGTATTGTTTCTCACTCGAAGAAACAAGGTGTGACACATGTTCATTTTTGAAGCCCTTGTTTCAGTTAAATATCGAGTTAGGGTAAAGTGAGTTTAGAATGTGTTTTTTCATGGGAATATTATCGGTAATTTGAGTATAGTGGTTGGTCACACCGAAAGAATAATTCTCATTAAGTGGGTTTTCCAAATCCTAACTATGAGGTCGAAGATGCTTCAATCATTTGATCTCTAGCCATAGGTCTCGGAGAGAATTTGACTCGTAGTCAGGGGAAATCCTATGGTTGTTTAAACCCATCTAGAAAGTCTTATGCTCAGTATGAAAGAAGGTACGAGTTTAAACCTCTACTATTATCATCTTTCTTCTGTTGTTCTCTTTCTGTGGAAATAGGTTGAGAGCCTTGTACCCATTTCGTCACCTAATGTAATTCCCTCCCCCTTTGGTTCCCATCAAGTCATTAGAGAATGGATGGAAATTTGTATAGACGTGTTGAGGAAACCGTTTTTTTATGATTAGTAGTGACCATGTTTCACGAATCCATGTGAAAAGAATGATCTGGATAGTTAGTGTAGAATTTCCCAAACTGTGCGGACTAACCCTACGCCCTTCCCAAATCTAAAAAAAAATTGGGTCTTTCCATGTCGGCCCATGCTGGTCGGTTACGATGGTTTGTCCTTATGGTGGGGATACCCACTATCATTATCATGTATGTTACTTCATAAACAATGAATGTAATTCTACCCTTTGTACTAGGGAGTTTTTTCCAGCCTCCCTCTATTAGTGTCTTGATTCTGTCTCAGAAAATAATATAGGTTTCCTCTTTTGGTGGGGGGCCCATTTATGTCCCCCCATACCAATAGCTGAAATTTTTCCATGGTCTTGGCCTGATGGTAGGTAGTCTCATTTGGAACATTCTAGATACCAACATCTTCCTTGAGTAAACTTTGGGATTGGAGAGCTCCCAATGGTTTAGTTAATGTAAGGTAAGTGTAACCTTGTTCAAAGTTGTTGTACGTTTGGGTGAATTTCTTGAGTCTTGTTCAGATAGTGTTTAAGGAGTTTTATTTTGTGATAAAGTATGAATGTGATTGATCATTTCTGGAAAGTGGTGTATGTTTGGGCTGTGAGATTACTTATTACTTAATTGATCACTGGATGTGTTTCGGCCCTTGGGGGCGAAGCTTGGCAAAGAAGTACATCTTGGTTTATCAGTTGGGGTTGGATTTCATATCTGGCCTTACTGTATATTTCCGGGGACAAAAGTTATCATGGTGGGTAGAATTTTCACATAAATGGCTTATTTTAAAGTTAAATTTCATTTAATTTCCATTTATGCTTTTTTTTGGGGTTTCTCAAGCTTTTATGGTGGAATGGGTGAGTTTTCGTGAATTGGGCCAAAGTGTGAGCCTAATTCCAGATTTAAAAATAAATTTTGTGTCTTTTATAAATTTTTCATTTTTTAATATTTTGCACAAATTAAAATTATTAAATGGTCTCCCCTGACATATTAATACCACCGTTGTAGTTTTGACCCTTTATAAATCCATAACCAAGGTGTATATGGGTTTTTATTTAAGGGATTGGGCTTACTCAAAATCCCAATTCCAGTTTTAAAAATTAAATTTGATTAATTAATAACATATAAAATATTAAGTCTCTTTCATTTATTACATGCCTAAAACACACCCATTTAATCCAGCCATACTCCCAACCTCTCTCTCCCCTCTTTGGAGCTCTTCTTCATCGCGATTGAGTGGTGAACTGCTTAGGGTTTCCAAAATCAGGAAGGTTTGAAGAAGGTAAGTTATTTCCATAATAACTCTCTCAATTCTTAATATTTTTTCCCATTAAAATTCCTACATGGTCTCCTTATAATATTTAGAACCTCCCTTAAATATTTTGCAGTTTTCAAATTCACCTAATTGTGTATGTGAGGCGATTTCTACAAGATCCCAGAAGTAAGTTGGTCTTCATCATTCTTCTTTCAATTTTCTTAGGGTTACATTCAATGTGATTTGGGTTTCATACATTATCAATAAGGTTCCTAATGTCCAGATTTTAGGGTTAAAACCTAGGGTTTTATTTCTTTTCTTTTGGGTGAAATCTATTGGGTTTAGGTTTGATTTCACTTCCTTGAGGTGCAGCGGTGGTGCAGTTTATGTTTCGCACCATGTTTTGAGTGTTTCGACATAAAAGGTAGGTGATTAAATGTATAACCATTTTATGATAAGTTATTTTTCTTGGTTTATTTATTTATTATGTTTAAAATCTGTTTAGTGTGGGGAAAAAACTATTTTTGATGGATTTAGTTAAGTGTTTAATTTTGTAGTTTCATTTTTGATTGGAATTGGGTTCTTTTCATGAGTGGATCTTGTGGAAATGTTTGTGTGTATTTTATAACATATGAAAGTGATTTATTAGGGTTAAAAGGGGCAGAAAATTTTGGTTTGTTAATGATTTAATGTCATGTGGGCCTTTTAATATGGTTTTTGAATGGTTTTAATGTGTGAAACCATGTTTTACTTCATGAACGTGTTTGTGAAAATATGTGTTTTCATGTGTACCTTTTGTGGTATTGTTTGAGATATTTGTATAAAACATGGGTGTGGTTTAATAAACGATTTTAGGGCATCTAATTCTACTTTATATTGTTATTGGTATTGTTTTGGTCTTGAATTTGGGTTTTGAAATGGGTTTGAATGCAAACCATGGTTGAACCTCTTGGGTTGGTTTTATGAAAAATGTAGATTACTTAATGAGTCACACAAAGTGTGAAATGGTTTCTTATGTAATGTTTTGGTGATAGTGTGTTTGTGAAATTATTTTTTGAAACATAAAGTGGTCATTTTTGTTTTAAAACATTTTGGTAATGTTTTTTAATTTGTTTAGGTGATTTATGAAATTGGAATGTGTCTGCGAAACACGTTTTTTAGCTGATCTGCGTGAGTGTGATGTAAAAAATGTACTTTATTTATGAAAATAGTATTATGTAACATGTGAGTTGGATGTTATGCGATGTTTATAATCTTATGAATATTATATAAAATTGTTAATAGATTTGTTGAATTTTGAAAGTTATGAAAAATGTGTTGTTGGCTATTTTTTGTGTGGATATGATTTCAAAATTCATTTGAATGAGAAGGTGGATTTCTAGGATTGTGTAGTATACATGTGGGATGTTTGGTGAACCTGTGATGTGAAAATGATATTTTCATGTTCAAATTATATTTATTAACTTGTTGAACTTTCTTGAGAAAAAGGGGAAAACCCGGGTAACTAAGTGGGTGGATGTATACTAGTGTGCTAGTGAATCCGTGGGGTTTGGCCTTAGTTTCACTTAGCAAGATTGACACTTATAGCTCTATCTAAAATATAATGATGATGATTTGGGACCATTAGGTTATGGGTATGTTCCCTACTAGTGGCTCGTGCATGAGAATGGATATTGTGATGGTTACTCTCATTGAGATACGACGTACCTTGGACCCACAATGAGCTAGTACCTAAGGTTTATTTCCTATTTATTGTGCTAATTAGTTACTTTGTGCTTATCGTCAGAATATGGTATGGTTGGATGGAAAATTCACTAGTGTTGACATTATTTTTAAAAGTTTTTATTCTTAATGATATCCCACTCAAAAACTATTTAATATTTTTGGATTCATCTTTTAGAAATTGTAACTAGCATTTTCTGTTTATGAAAACATGCAATATTTTTGTATTTGAATCATTATCAGATGAAATCTATTAGTGGTGGTATCCTACTAGGAATTTGATCACAACCTACATACACCCTTGGGTGTATGTAGACATTGTTATTTTGTTGATGTAGGTTTGGATATAGTTTTAAATTCTAGTTGATCGGGTTTCTAGCAGGTCCTTAGGGGTTATGTCTTGTGGAGATGGCTTGAGGACGGTGCCCCTTTACATGAGGGTTCTTGGGATATTTCATTTTTTTGTATCTTTTTTATAGGCTTGTTGAGTTATTTTAAAACATGTAATTCAGTTATGAATTTTTTAAATGATGGGTTTAGTTGAAAAATACAGATTCGTTTTATTGAGTTTTTTTGTTGTTTAATGTTTATAAACTCGAGTAAATCATTCCCAAACATCATTTTATGATACCTGGGCACTTGTTCCTGCCTGTTGGGATCGGGAACTCCATTCGGGCCATGTCATGGGATGATTTTAGTTCTAGTTTTGACGACCACCAGATCCAGTTCGTAACAGTGAGTATATACAATAATTATTTTTAATTTTTTAAAAAATAATTATCCCATGCTTATGGTTTCTCTTATGAATGCGAAAAATCCATTCACAACAACTTGGTAATTTATTCCTTATATAGAAATTATAATCACAATAAATTGGTTTACCATCCCCATAAAATTGAATAGAATATTAATTATAATGTTAGTAGAATTACAACATCTATGAATGAATTGTTCAAACAGTAATAAGAAAAATTAGTACATACATGACATATATCTGGATAATCCAAAAATATAGTAAATATTTTTATTAAGGGATTAAATATTTTTTTGGGATGTAATACTTAAATTAATTAAATTATTTAATACATATTTATTTCATACTCAGTTAATCATAGTTTGAATCCATGAGGGATTTCATTATTTTTTAGGTAATGTTATAATTTAAAATTGACCCTAACATAGAATGAAATAGGATAATACCATTGGTTTGTTAGAAGAAAATAAAATATAATAGGTATAAATGATTGCTTATAAATTTTGGACAAATTGGAAGTGTGATTCATTATCAAACTATTTACTACTAGGATTTTTATTTCATAACACTACAAATTCCCATATTATTTATTTATGTTTCTGATGAATGAATCATTGAAAGAGGGTTGTTACATTTAAAATAGTGTTGAATATATAATATTTGAATATATTTTTAGGAATTCCGTAGTAAATGAATAATTATATAAGAAAAAAATGAGAAAAAAATAATATTTATTTTCAATTATTTATAGATTTTTAATGTGGTTGGATGGTTTTACACAAATTTGATGAATTCCCTTCGACATAATATTGGGATAGTTTTGATTAAATAAACCTTATTATTTTTAATCAAGTAAAATTTGATGAAATTTTGGTCATTTATTAACTCTCCCAATACTAAGATCATATCCATTATAAAAAAATACATTTTCTTATACTATAATTACAAATTATGATAAAGGAATTTCTGGATGATGATGAACTCTCAATGAAAATGAATTTTATTATATGGGTTTTAATTAAGAATCATGTTTTAATATAACCCAAATAGTTTCCATGAAACACACAATATAGGATATACCAAATAAGAATGAATACACTAATTAATTTCATAGAAAATCACATGTCTATCCCACAATACATGAGGTTGAGTTTTATATTGTACTCATATATAGTTTTATAACTATATGAAATTGATATTATAGAATATAACCCATTAAATCTTAATGAATGAATGAAACAATATTTTATGGATTTGGATAAGAATTATATATTACCATGTTATTATCTATGAGGTGAATATGTTCTCCATGATATGATGAATGATTAATCAATGAATCTCATCATTTATTATCATTAATAAAAATAATAATCATGAATTATTATTGATGGAATATCCAAAGATATTTTCTAAAATCAAAACCTTTGAAATGTTGATATTTGATCTAGATATCATAAATTAATATTGAAAATAATGTATTTACCTATGATAATCTCTTTCAATCAATTTAGAAAATATGAATACATATTGGATAAATGTAGACATAATAATTATTACAAATATGCCTCAAAGTCATCACCACCACCACACCTTTAACATTGTCATTGGTTCCTAGCACTCCAAGAACCACATTATTTGATGAATACAAGTGTTCCGAACCTTGGGGCCCTCCCAGATGCCCGAATTGGTCATCTGAATAATTGACAGTCTTGATAGACCAAGAATTGTTCTTTCTAATGTGCTTTTTCTTCATTCACACACAACTAAGGAAACATACCAAAAGGTCACCCGTCATGGTTAATTCTCCAAGAAAAGAACACTTAATTGTGGAGGTATAATAAAAAAGGACCGCAAAAATGATGTCACACCTTGTTGACATCTGTCACATCATTTACGCCTTTAAACCATTATCATTATTCAGTGTTACATTCACCCCCATATACAGAACAACATCCCCATTATGGGCCCTACATGTCAACCTAGGATGTGCATCATACATAAATATGTGTTCCTCCTCTGATACCAAAGGTAAGAACTAGGAGTAGGTGAATAAACAACCACCCCTCCTTTAACATGGCCATCATGTCCTTCCCCGCAATGTACCACTAATTTCCACACAGACACATGGACTACACCATGGGGCCCACCCACGTGCTTGAATAGGACATCTGACTGATGGAAGGCCCCACATGCCAACAAATGTCTTTCATGAGTTCTTTATCCTCATTAACACACACAGTAAAAAATAACCGAAAAATCCACCTATCCTGATGACTGCTCCAATCCAAGAACGGTTAACTTTGGAGATCTAATCAGATATGCACCAAAAAGGAAGGTGCACCTCGTTGACATGATTCAGATCATTTAGACATTTATCTCTTTATTTTTTTAGGGTGTTATAAAAATGGAACTTTTTTTAAAGATACAACAAATAGAGCCATTAATGAATAAATTGTTCATTTTTTAATGAATATACATATTATATTACAATATATTCAATGATAAAAATGATTATGATGATAATTTAGGATTTTTCATGAGATATTGAAAATGTTGATGTAATATAAAAAATTTATCATGTTTGAATAATGAAAATATAAAATACATCTTCATAATCATCTAATAAAAAGAAAATTTATTTAAAATATAATTCCTTTAAAATAATTGTTGTATAATACCTAATCCAATTACTATTATAATGATTATTATTGTCATGGAATATTTTTTTACAATGGTATCATTATAAAAAACTATCATGCATATCAAATAAACTAACCATGTTTACAAATTAGTGAACATGTAAATCTTTATAAATCATTATAATTATTTTTTTATGATATTAGGATGTGGATGGATTCTATAAATGTAATAAAAAAACTATAACACTATGATATTTTATAAAATAAAAATACATTCAATATAGAGTTTGACATGAAACACGAAGCATCAACTAAATGTAAAATATATAACCAATATAACCAATAAATTCTATAGGATTTTATGAATATATTTAAACACATTATGATATAAATATATTGAAAATATTTTAAATAATAATAAATTATTTTTTTAATAAATAATCAATCAATATTCAGTAATGAAAATCTATTCCTAATAAAAGGGTTTCATAAAATTTTGGTTTAATCTATTTTGTGAGGACAAAATATAAAAAATATGTATCAAATTTTATATTATTTCATTGTTAACATAAATAATTTTTTTGAAATATGATTATCCATATTTAATTAACACGATTGTTATTTTATTTTTTAGATAATATCATTTTTAATGAATGATGAAAATAATTTATTCTAAAAATGAACTTTCATTTTAGTAAATTATTTAATTTAAAAATAGAATTTGGAATTTAATATTATTTAATATATCCTATGTATCATTGTTTGTATTTAATAAACAAAATTACTTTTAAATTGACTTTAAATTGTATTTTAGTATATGTTTGTTTTTTGGTTTAATTTTTTTTTAAATTATTTTCAAATTAATTATGATTATAAATTTTTATAAATATAAATAGTAACTATTGGGAAATGTTTTAAATGAAATATATATTTTATATATCAATAAAAATTAATTGAGAATCATAAAATAATAATTATTTATAGTATACTAGATTTATATTTAACTGTTTCGTAAGAGAATAAACATTATTAAAATCAATTTTTTCATTACATACATTGGAATAATTTTAATTTTATTTATTAAACATCATCAAATATAATTTCATAAAATTAATTCCATAATTGTAATCTGAATAATTTATATTTTCTAATATGTTATACAAAATATTTACCCTATTAAATTTGTAAAACAGATAAAATTAAGTACTCTAGATAATATAAAAACATATCTAAGGAGTGTTAAACTAAAATGAAATGTGTTAAAATGACCTAAAAACATATATAAATTCTATTTTATGGACATAATCAGACCATAAAATTACTCTTTAAAAATAGTGGTAAATATTTGACTCTTTTTATTTTTCGAAATGATTCTACAATTTCTCTTTTAAAAAATTTTCAAGGGTTCCACTAACATCATGTATAAAAGGTGACTACTCTACACATAACATAGAACACAAAATTATACATTTTATATCTAAATACATGAAAAAATATTCCATTATTCCATAAAAAAATCATAACATTTATATTTTCATCGAAATATAATCCTACGAAGGCTTTTAGTGATTACAAATGAAGGATGTCTAAGGAAGAGTTCTTTCCCATAAAAGAGTGTATTTATTTTATTTATTATTACAACACCATATTGAAATAATAAATTATTATAATATATTAAATTAAACTCTCTAATACAATTATATTTTATAACATTTTTTAAATAACATAAAATAATCTCATCTTCAATCATAAGGGAATTAAAATAATCATTTGTGTATATAGCGGAATCCCACATCGCTAACCAATTTCACAATTTATCATTCATTACCTCTCATGGAATGTTATAATGATGTAATTACATTATATAAGATATAAAAAGGTAAAATATATATATATATATATATATATATATATAATTATTAAATCACTTATATATTCTTACATTCAATTAGATGTGTGATATGGTTACATCACTCGTGTGTATGACAGAACATCAACTCATGAAAAAATAAATTTCACTAAAAATTTAAATGGAAATAAATATTGGAAAATTAAATCAATATATCTGATATTAGGAAAATAATAATGACAATAATGATACATTTATCAGTGTTAAAAATTAATATATAATTTTCGTTCTGGAACTCAAATACTATAAATTCATCTATTTTATTGTAGACTAACACCTCAAAAAAGAAAGGTGATTATACTATTATTAAACAAAACACCTTGATAATATATATAATCATATTTATGTAATAAAAAAGAATTTAAGATATTATTATCATTACTTAATGACTTAATTTTACATTCATTATTTCATAATGATCATTGAAAAATGGATCTGTTACTCTTGTTTATATAGGTCCAACCATCTCAAGAATTGTAACATTTCATATTTATATTAATAATAATATATTATTGGGATTAAAAATAATAAATAATGTATAAGTATTACACTAATTTTATTGTTATTATTCTTGAGTTTTTTAAGAATTACATAGTTGAAAAATAATATCACATCAAATGTAAATTATGACACACAAAAAAAACCATAAAAAGCTCGAAAAACATAATTGAATATGTGTGTTCAAATAAAATGGTAATAAGTTAAATTATATAAATAAAAAATTAAAAATGTTTCTCATGAAATAAAATAATTTATATATTTTTATTATTTATAATGGTAAAAAATGTGCACGACATTTCAAGCTCAAGGTGAGGGGCTTCATCTGAAAATCATTTTGTTGAGTGTTATTTCAAAATTATTAAGTTAGATTATTTTATATGTTATTTATAAATCCCATTTTATGTATTATAACAGCTATTTATCTATTATAAATATAAATAATTTTTAACGTTATTATTTCATGGGTTTTATGATTCATTTGTTTTCCAAATAACCACATTTTTTTATTTATCAAAAAAATATTTTAAAATATTCATTCCAACTCTTTCACTTTTATAATTGTGTTTTTAAAGTGGTTTTATGAAACTTTTTATATGTAAATAAATGATTCATAATGTAAACTTGAATCAAATTTTTATATAATATATATATTTTTCAAATGGAATATTTTCACTTGTTTTCAAATGATTGTTCTTAGAAATTATAGTAAGAATGTCTTATTTTTAATGTATAGTGGAAATGATATTTTTTACTTAGTTTCAACTATTTTATGGATAAATAATATTACATTAATTAAGGATTTATTCAAAAAAATCATCTTACACTTTATTTTCATATTTTACTAATTGTGAATGTTTTTCAAAATTAATTTTTTAATTAAAACTTAAAATTATATTTCAAAAATAAATAAATTTGGTATTTAAAATGCTTTTTAAAAGAATGTGTTACTTTTATATCAGAAAAATATTTCATATTTGTTTAATGTTTTTTATTTTAATGATTGATTGGTTAAAGAATAATATTTTTATTAAGGATTCGGTACCTGATATTTATAGGAAAACAGGTGATCCCAATATATCATATATGATTGGATGAGCCCATAATAGCTCATGATTGCTCTCGATACAGATTATACGATAGGTTTATTGGTATTTTAATGCATAGGTGATCCCAATATATAATATACAAAGGGTTTATCCCCATTATTTTTCATAAATATTGAGTGACCAAATATAGATTATAATATGTTTCTCACCCAATTATAGCTCACGAGTGAGCCTAATATTTCATAAAATATAGTCATACCCAATTATCACTAAATAATGCATTGGTAAATGATTATATTATACCAAAATAATATTTTAATCAAATTAACACAATTTTAAATTTGTTTTATTAATATTATACTATATTTGACTGAATAATTTTTATAATCAGATGTTTCCACATATTATGTAATTTTTCATGTAAAAGTCTAGGAAAAATCCTTTAATACTCTAAAACTATAAATATACTCTTGATAGATAAGAGATAACCCTTGTATAAAAATTTGATATATGATTTATTTCATACTAAGAATTATATTTTGTATCAAATAATGGGTTATTCAATAATAAATAATTATAAAATGCTAATATAATTCACTTAAAAATTTGAATTTGTGTTAAATGTGAAAAGATATATAATTTTGTAAATTATATGATGTTTATACATTCTAAATATGTTCAAAATTTTTTTTCTGTAGAGGAATCAATGAATATATAATGCGATGGAATTGGGAAAATAATATTCTTCAAAACTATTATCTGAATATAGGTGAAATTGAATTATAATCGTTTGTTATGTTGATGGATTAATTTGCATTATATATTAATCTTTTGGGTGTTATTTCTATAGAGAACATTGATGCACCATATAAGGATATATATTTTATGTATAATTTTATAATCCAATCCCCACATAATTCAGTGGATAATATGACCAAGTGATAACCTAAGGATAAATAATATCATGATAAGGATATTAAAAGATAGAGTAAATTCATAATATCAAATGGATACCCATCACATTTATTATTATTAAGGTGATTTTGATCCATGGTTGTCATTGGTTAAAAATAATATATAGATAGATAATCATGATAAAATAAAATGGAATATGTTTTAGGATATATTCCAAGATAAGTATTATCCCATGGTTGTTTTGAATAGGATTTATACCAAATTAATATATGATACACCAATGGATAAATATTAAGTGGTTTCTTATGATGGAAAACTGGCATTATTAGAATGGTATATGTAGGATATTATTATATGTAATAATATTCAAATTAAACCATTTTACATTGGATTGAATTGATTAATATGAATTTCTTTGGCCATATGAGAATTTAAAGGGTATGAGAAAGAATTTCATTTTTATGTGAATTTTGAGATGTATTTGATTAAATATATGTACATCGATATGAAAATCATAATAGAAGGAAATGGATTATGGAATTAGAGTAGAAAATAAAAAAGAATTATAGAATTGTAACCAAAAAATGTTCCATGTGTGGTAAAAACCCATCAATGAATTTTATATTGTGTTGCGAACCGTTTACATGGTATGACATGACTATATATATATATAAATATTTTCAAATCTGAACACTAAGATGACATGCAATTTTGAGGTCCAATGTGCTTGAATTATATTTTATAAAAATATTTATTATATTTGATATTATGCATTCATGATTTTTTAATGAAAGTAAATGGAATCATAAATGGAGTATTGGAATGAAAATCAAAGACCAATTTTGAATCTTGAAAGTGATCTTTATCCAATTAGTGACTTGTATTGTTTTTATTAATTGATGAAAAGACAAAACCAGTAGTTGTAGGATCAATTTAAAAAATTAAGTAATTAAATTATTTATTTGAAAAAATTAACTAAAATAACGCTCTATCTATAAATATCTCAAAATGAAGGACCCCCAACGTCATCTACATAACCCTATGTTCATTATGTTGTGATTTATTCATCCTTTGATGGTGAATCTGGATCAGACGACGATGAAACTCTGGATATAGAAAAAAATTATAAAGCTAATGAAATTTATTCTTTCATTTTATTATGTGTTTTTTATTTATTGAGATATTATAAAATTTTAGGAATACCATATAATTTTTTGTATTCATCCACAATTAATTAAATAAATTTATCGTGATTGAATATATTTTTGATATGTGTTCAATCAGAATTTTGAACTCTCTAATATACAATTTTTTTTATATCAATTTTTTCTGACCACGGTCATTATAAATTTTGTTTGTAGACCAACAATTATTTCCCCATTATTGTTTCAGCAATGTTCTTGTTAATTTTCCCCCAATTATTGTTTATATTATTGTCAAAATTGATTTTGGGGTCTTAGATTGAAAATTATAGTATGGAATAAGTCTTATTATACTATTGCTATTCATTGTATTTTTGTTTGATAAATTAATTAGCAATAAAAGAAATATTTCAGATGAATTTTGGGATTCATATGATCCCAACATGGATCAAGGTTAAAAAGATGAGATAGGAGTGAAACATGATGCCATAAAGGTATGTGTGGAATATATCAGATCTATATGGGTCTAGAGAAAAATTTTCTCGCCACTCAATGGTCAGAAACATTGAATAGATGCCATTCCATTACTTTTGGGTAGCCTAGAGGTGTGATCAATGGAATAGGGAAAAAATATAGAACATAGGTGGTGAAATCTAGATTTCCATGAATGTAACATCTACATGCCATGTGGTTCAGAATAATACAATGATATTAGGGACATGTTTGTATTTTATAGGGTTTTATGATAGAAAAATATCACATGTCATGTGGTACCCCTACACACTATGTTAATATTTTTTGGTTAATTTATGTGTACATTCGGAGTACTGGTATAAATGAAATATGAATAATATTCCACGTAAGAAAATAATTATATGGTATATTGAATCAAATTGTTGGAAAGTGTTAGGACTACATGATTTATGAAACAATGTGTAAGAGATTACATAAACACATATAACATTACACTAACATGGGTTGGAGCACAATGATGACCTTACATTGTCGAGGACGAATGTTTAATCCCTCTAAACATCATGGATGGACACAATTTCATTGATCAGTTTAGTAAAGTAAAAAAATAGGTCATTTAGTGGGACCACCCTCCATGTGGGTCACCTTACATATTGTGTTCCCCCTTATTCCTTTTAAAAAACATCATATCTAGAATATCTCCATGATGTTGTCTTTTTTTATTTAATTGATCCTAAAATAAGAATTTTGAATTTATAATTTATCTATGAAATTCATTATATCATTTGGATATGATGTGAGGTGTTAAAAGCGTGACACTTCTTTATGTGGCGCTCTCTTACTGTGTTGGTATATCAACCCTATTTTTTTAAAAATTACAAGTACTTAATTTTTTATACAACATACATAATATAATTAAACAATGATGATCCAAAGGGCGAGCGTATTCTGAATAATATAACCATAAATTATATTTAAAAAATAAAATATAAAAATATATTTAATACCTTCATCTCTATCTTCTTATAGGACATTCATACTCTTTAATATTTGTGATCTCCTCATGATATTAATCAATTGGAGGGGTGAACTAATAGCATAGTAAGAGGATAGAGAATAACATGATACAATAAAACATGTTATGAGTGTTAACCTAACATCATCATAATAACATATATATAGGATCATAATCCATTTATAATGAATAATGATAAGTATTATACTGATGGAATAAATAAAAATGAAACACCATATTATAGTGGTCATGTACCACACATTTTTGTAGAAAAAGCAAGAATCATGTTCACACATATTAAAATATTATTAGGAGATATATAAAATTACCCAATACATTAGATAATTATATAATTCTGGGAACAATAGTTACATCATGTCATTTTCATTATGCTATATAATTACGATTTCACATGTCACATCGTAACATTTTCATTATCACGCATTCTAAAAGGAACATAAATCTACGTTGGAAATATAATAACCCATGGAATGGAATGTATTTCCTTTCATAAATAATTCATTAATAAACTATGGGATACCAAATTAAAGAGGTAAAATCTTAAATTATATAAGAATCATCAAGTCTGAGTGAATAAGAAATAATCTCGAGAGCTAAAAGGAGAATTTTTTAGAGAACTGTCATTTTCAAAAACATTATACTTGTAATAAACTCAATTAGAAAACCATTATAGACCATAAAAGATACTATAATGATTATGAAATGATATTTATGTAATATACATACACCAAATGGTGTTAAAGAGGTAAAACACAATGAAAAAAAGTTATGTTTGAGAATTCCCATAACCAGGTGTCTAAATTCTTACTTCACATAAATATCCTATATAATAAAATTTTCTTAAGTAATTAAAAATAAAAAACTATTAGTACATGTATTTTATTTATTATTATTTTATATTTTTCATTTTTGGGTCGTAGGATGAGTTATAATTATTAATTTTATTATTCAGTACTTTAGATTTTTATAGTTTTAATGATCAGTTCATTCGTTTTCATGAATAAATGTTCATGTAAAATAAAAATAAGTATAAGAAAATTTATTATTTGTTATCAATTACCTTTCATAGGATGAAATTATGTTATAAATATTTTTTTATATGTTATGTGGATGAATAATTTGATAAAATATAATGTTGATCATTTTATGTAAATTTTGGTTGATTTTTGACCACATGAAACATGTTTTGTTTTATAATTTTGTGTTATGTGTTTAAGTTAGTAAAAAAATATATTTTTAACATAAAAAATATAATATTTATCAACCATTTAAGGTTTTTATTAAAATCCTCTAATATGTTAATGTAAATTTAATGTTTATCTCCCACGATGTCAATAAATTGACAAAAGAAGAGCGATGATTTCATTTTTAAATAAGGGGAGAGGGTGGGGGAGAATATTAAGGATTGTTTATATATTAACAAGATATAATTATAGTATATTTTAACTGCTGGATATATCATTCAAATTGGATTATATAATTGGAGGATAATAGAATAAAATAAATCAAATTGAAATAAAATTAAAATAAAAATGAAGAGGATTTACCACATGGAATTATCCACCTTGAGAACCTCCTTAGGGAATACATTTGGGTTTTATATGATTAAAATCAATACTGTACATGGGGATCAGGATTTGGAAGTGTTTTTGGAATTATTTGTGATATTCCCAATTATTGAGAGGTGTGAGGAGAATAGGGTGTATGGGGTGGTATTTACCGTGGCAGAGACGAGTGTTTTCTGATTATTTATTTCCTTAATTTATTATATAGAGAAGAAAATTAACAGTTGTGATTATTGAGGTTAAATACACTAATAAGATCATTTTAGTTCATAAAAATGGTATAAACATTAGAAAATACAAAATTCATAGTGTATTTAATTTATAGTGTCTTTATATTGTAAATTATCTTATTTTATTGTTCACAAAAAATTATTGATTTTCATTTGAATGCCAAAAATATATGATAAAAATTTCTATATGTGTAGAATCTAAAAAAAATCCATTTAATAAAATAATTTCTCAAATATGAGGAATATTTTTTTATTATAATTTTACTTAACTTAGATAATAAAATTTTAAATTTATAAATTATTTGATAACAATTTGAACAATTACATGAGGTCACATAAAATAATTTTAAAATCATAAACATCAAAATAATAATTTATGATTTAATTTAATGAAAATATATTTTCTTTTAAATTTTATTATAGATAATAAAAACTTAATTAAATATTTATGACATATAAAAATACCAACACTTTAATTATTTATACTGTGAAATAATTATTTCACATTTTTATATATAATATACAAAAAATTTATTTATACATTCATTGGTAATGATTTTATTTATACATTAATAATAATTATTATGATGTTATTTATTGTCCATAATTCATTATATGTGATTCATTGCCTCCATAGATTCCTAATTATCATGTTCATACTTATGGTTCATCCACGACACTATAAAAAGGTGTGTATTCTTGTTGAATATATCCTTATATATCATAAAAAATATTTATTGAATGATCATCATAAGATATTTTATCTTCCAACTCATCCCCCTCTGAGTTTAGTACATGAGAGGGATCTGGTGTCTGCTTTCTTAGGGGTGATATATGGAACACATCATGATAATTATCCATATTCTATCGATGTGATATCTAGAATTCCATAGATCCAATTTTATCAAGAATATTAAAAGGGAGTAATTTACTTTGGGCTTAGATTCCCTTTCTATACCAACTTTACGACACTCTTACAATGTGAAATTCAAATGAAGTATTTATCTCCAACATCAAACTTCAAGTCCCATTGATGGTTGTTAGGATATTATTTTTTCATAGTAATTGTATAATTGATGTGTTTTATGATGGAATGAAACTTCTATGTCATCTATTTCCCAAAATGAGGTCCAAGTTACATTCTTTTGCAAACATAATATCAATATTTTGGTGTTCTACATCAATTTCTGTAGAGATATTAATATCGAGCCAAACAGATACTCGAATGGAAGCTATTGTTGTATTATTACTCATCAAATGGGGGAAACTGATCCCATCCCCATTAAAAATCTATATATTTCTCTCTTATAATTTCCTTGAGTTTCTAAATAGTTATTTTATACTTTCCATTATCAATTTAATGATAGGTCATTATGAAATTTTATTTTTTACTCAAAGTATATTAAAGAATCCTCCAAAATTTAGATATGAATCTAGGATCACAATCAGAGACAATCAAGAGTGTAACTCCATGATGTTCCACAACATCCATGAAATATAACTTATTAATATGTTCAAGTGAGTGATCTTTCTAAATATAGATAATTTGGGATGTCAAGCTGAGTTGGTCCATCACAAAAAATTACATTATTTCCTTTGAATTTCAATTGAGATACACATGAAAATGTACATAGTGACATTCTCCCATTTCCACATGGGCATTGTCAAAGGTATCAAAATTTTTTGGACTTATATTGCTCAAATTTATCTTGTTGACATATCAAGAACTGTGATATATACAGGGAAATATCCATCCTGTTGTCCCCCCAGAAGTGTTCTCAGAGATTAAATTACATCTTGGAACTCCCCGTATGCATAAAAAATGAGAAGTTTGTGCATTTTCCAATAGATCATTCTCTATACCATAGGATGAAGGCACAAAAGGAATTGTTCCAAACATAATCATAACGTCATTGTTGATTATGATCTCTTATAACATCCCTTTCCTTACGAAATTCACCTTCTTTTGTAACTCCAAATCAACCCTTCTAAAAACCGTAATCAAATTTTGGATAGATTGTTAGGTAATCAATTGGGAATGGTATGATTTATCCCCTTTCATTATGATTTCCAGTACAATAATTTTTATATCCCTGAATATATGGTCATTATCAATCTGAAACATGTATATAATATCAAGTTCATTCATACTGATAGCATCATCTACCTTTTTATACATTCCTAGATGATATTAAATAAATAAATCATTATCTATGATTATCTCAAACCATATCTGTTGATGCATTTTGAGCTCCATTAATGTGAATATATACATTATGGTATTATGATGGGTGTACATATCACACTTCTCACCATATTGGTAGTGCCACTAATATTTCTAGAAAAAATGAACGCATCCAGCTTCACATCATCTGTTTGGTAGTTCTACTCATGGGTGTTACCATTTCGTGAGGCAAATACTCTCACATATTCATTTTTCATGAGTACACAACACAATACATTTAATAAATAATCACTTTATTTCATAAATCAATCTCCACATCATGTTAATGTGAATACAAGTGCATTGATTAGACTTCACATTAGCTCCATGAAGCATTACTCACATTCATCCTTATATACATACATTACCCATTTCATTATTAACTTATATTATGGGTTAACAATAATGGAAAATTTCTCTTAAAAATTTGATATCATCAAGATAATCCATGACTCATATGGATTTCTATGACACTTTAGGATCTAGTCCATTACATAATTTCCTTTTTAAATGGACTATTATAATTTTCACACTTTTGATCACATATCCAAAGCATGTCAATTCCTGCATCCAAAAGATAAACGTTCTCATCATGAAATTATACTTATACATTCTTAATGCCACCAACACAAGCCTTAGATGTTCTTTATGTTCCCCTTTTCTCTTGTTTTATACGATAATATTCATGATAATACACCAATTTTAATGGGGTAATGTCTAAATATTGTATTCGTCAAATCCAAAAATATTTTATGAAAATTAGTAAATCCTAAGGTCATCACAAGAAACTCATAATTACCTTACAATATATATAAGGAAGTATTTTGAAAAACCTCATTCTTTACATTTAATCGATGATATCAAGAATGTTAACATACCTTTGAGAAGTACTGAGCTCCTCATAACTGATCAAATAATTCATCAATCCCTATATGTGGATAGATTTTCATTATGTTGATCTTGTTGAGTTTAGGATAATTCATAGAACCACATTTATCCATCATTCTTCTTGATAAAGAGGACATGTTCACCCCATGGTGATGCACTCAAGCATATGAACCCATTTTCTAAATGCTCTGCTTGATTCTTTTTTAACATCTCTGTTTCAATAGGATCCATCTGTAGGTACACATTTTGATATGAGTAGCACTAGGTATGATTACTTTATAGGATTCTACCTCATGATCTTGGGGAAATTTTGGTAACTCTTTATGAAATATATCATTGTATTTCCTATTGTTGGAATATTTTCCTAGGTTGTTAAATTCCACTAACTCAACCTTTTGAGTTAGGTATGTTTCTTCACCTGGAATCAACATCCACACCATTGAAGGATTTTCTAAAGGAGAACCATAATCTTATTTGGTTTTATAGAGGGTATTGGGATGTTTCATAATATGAAATGAAATTATCATTTCTTGATAGATTATATGGTATCTATTTAATTAGATCCAATCCATCACAATATAGAATTTAATTCCACTAAGAGAATTATTATGAGACTTGCTGGAAGAATATTCCCCCCCACACACCAATAAGATAAGTTTCCCACACCTAGGATGAGATTATTCACCACTACGTGTTTATACAATTATCTCTAATTCAAGGATTAATTTTATGGATTCAATAGTTCTAGAAAAATTCCAAGATATCATGAAAAGAATAAAAACCAAATAAAATAATACATTTTACTATCATTACAGAATAGGATATGGAACTTCTACAATATCATTTTATTTCTCCACTTCTATAGTATTAATGAAATAATCATTCAAATGGTCCTTTTTATTTTGTAGATTATGATGTTGATTACCATTAAGAACAAGAGGTGCAGTGAATTGGCTTTTATAGTACCCTTCCTCCATAAAGTTGTAGCATTGGACCATGAATGGTTCTATAGTGACCAAGCCTTTTCATACAATACAATTACATTATTATTTATATAAACACTATAATAGTATTACACCATGATTATCCATAGGTATAGTGTCTTTGGAAAACTAGGACCATACATAACATTTACAACATATATCATAAAAATTTATTTAATTCTTCTTCCCTATCTTGTTATTGTATCTTGACCTCTCTTTAGTACATGTATTTTCTTGAGGATATACATCAGAAAATGGGTGATCTAAAATCCTAGTAACATGATATATATTAACAATATAACAATGGTTGAGAATAATCAAAACATAGGCCAATGATGATGAACATTAGTTGAAGCATTAATAAAAGAAATTAAATGTGGAAATTCATCAAAATGAAACATCATGTAATAATGATGAAATAACACACATTTTTGTCAGAAAAAAACTATCATATTTTAAACACATCATTTCAATTTAACTCATGAGATTCAACACTTTATCCTATGCATTAAAGCAGTGTATAATTATTGGAACACCCGTTATATCAGAACAAATCATTATCACGAATTCCACTTAGAATATATATAAAAAAGGATCCTAAATAATCTTTGGAATATAATGCATTTCATCTCATAATAACACATTCATTGACATTGGTTTACTATAATAATTTTTTAATAACAATCTTGATAAAATAACCACCAACCTGGAGTGGGATGTAATTAGTGTTTATGAAAGAAGAGTTGTCTTGGGATGAATTTTTCAACATAAAATCTAGTGGAAAAAAATTATATCCCAGAAAATTTAAGATGATGTGGAAAAATCTAATTTTAAGGAGGTACAATACCAAAAAATAGAGATAAAGAGGGATAACCCGAAGAAAAAAAGTCAGGTTCGGGAATTTCTTGTACCTTGTATTGTAACACTTTTTTCACTTTAATGTCATTTATTAAAACATTAGAATAATTAATTAACAATTAAAATTACTTTTGTACATGAATATGGTTCATTATTGATTCATTATGTTATATAATGGGCCTGTTGATTAGTTAGAGAGTTTAAATACATTGTTCGGGAATGTTCGTTTCTATGGTTCTCTTGAGAGGATCACATGTATTCATAAATTGAAGTTCATGTAGAACATGCATAAACATCTAGAACTGATAATTAATTTTATTAATGATATTCCATGATTTTAAATGATCTTATAATGAATTATGATATATATCATGTGTATGAATCATTTGATAATAATTTATGAATGATCATTTTGTTTATTTCTGAGGTTTTTCAACCACAATGAACTTGTTCAGCTTAATCATTCAGTAATATGTACGTAAGATAGTTCGAGATAATTAAATTGGATATAATACCCATAATATAATCTATTTCAACAATTAAAATGTTTTAAATACCAGATATATAGTTGGAAAAGTAAAATGAAAACATATTGTTCTTGAAGGTAATAAATTAACACCTCACGAACAATGTTTTCCCGTCAAAAATTAAAAAATAGGGAAGTGGATTTGATGATTTATTGTAAAATTTTTATCATATGTTTCCATTATATGACATATAATTTATTTACCACACCATGGGGTGAAGGATTGGTGGGGAGAGAATAAGAAAATAACAAGAATTTTAATGGAAATTAAAGGAAAAGATATAGGGGAATTACCTCTTGAATCCTCCTCTTGAGATACATCTTAAGGAACCTAGGACTGGTCTTTTTGTGATACCAAAAACTCATGGAAGTGGTGTTTGGGATAAGTAATATGTTATATCCATGTTTAGGCAAGTTGTGATGTTTGAGAGGTGTGAGGAAATGAGGGTGTGAATGATGGAATTTATAGTGGAGGAGAGATGGGTTCTCATAATATTTTAAACATTAGATTATTAATTTCAACATAGATAAGAAATAGTGATGATTAAATAACCAAAAATAGTAAATAGGCCATGTGAGTTCAATATTTTTGTGCTAACATCACTTGTTATATCAGAAATAGTTGATTTAAATTATAATGTATTTATACGGTAAATTAGTGTATTTTACTATTCACAAAAAATTCATGTATTTCAGAAACATCAAAATAATTTACCCTAACCTTCATCAAAGAATATAATACTACAACAAGTTTCATTTTAAAAAAATAATTTTCTATATATTAAAAATTAAATTTTTTATTTAAAATCAAAATTTACATAAAAATTGCAGTTTTAAAAATTAAAAATGATTTTATAATGCTTTGAAAAATTATACAAGGAATTATAAAATTATCATAAAACAAGAAGAAATATAATTTTAAATTTATGAACATATTTTTGGAAAATATATTTTCATTTAAATTAATGATGATATTGTAATTTTTTATTTATGACTTACAAAAATACCTATACTTTTACTATAGTAATATTGTTAGTTATATAATACCTAAACTTTATTTAATTATTCATGTGTAAGGATAAAATTATTTTTTATGATTTAATACTCATAAGAGTCATATTACAATTCATAAAAGTTGGTTACTATTAATTTTGGTAGGTTACTATTTACCAAAAATCAAGTTTCTCCAATCAGACTCCATACATCTTCCTGATCGCAATCGTTCATGTCATAATTTTTAAATTCAAGACATATATGTGGAGAAATTTTGTTTAATGACCACATATTATATAGTATCATGTAATTAAATTTTTCTTCCAAATGTGATTATAGTATAAGGCATAATTATAAGAAGGAATCTACATTGATAAAATATTATGTCATCACACTCTTCCCCCCTAAAGAAATTTCACCCTTGATTTTTTTTCAATAATAGGTGATTAGACTATTCCTTCATCACCTATTATGTTTCCCATGTTTCTTATTTAGTATTATGGTTTATCTATAACACCTGGACAATGTGGTTTATCTTGTTGCATATAAACATATCTCTTCGGACCTGAATCACTATTGTCTGCACCTCATAAGAGATATCATCATGAAGTTGTACCACATATGAGTTTAGTAAATTGGAGGGATCTAGTATGCACATTACCAGTAGTGATACTGGACACACATCATGAACATGAGCCATATTCGGTATATGTGAAAACCTATAGGTCATAAATCCATATGCGGTTAAGGATCTCAGAGAGGCCAATGTACCTTGGGATTAACTTACCTTTCTTTCTGAACCACATGACTCTCTTCATGGTGATATTATAAGGATGAATTTATCTCCCACATTGAAATACATGCCCCTTCATCAGTTTTCAACATAGATCTTCGGTCGACTCTGAGAAGCTTTGATATGTTTCTTGATGACATGAACATTCTATGTTGTCTCCAGAATAATATCAGGTCCAACTAATTTTTTTTCTAACTTCATCCTAACTTGTGGGAGTTTTATATAACTTACTATGTAGAGCTTAATATAGAGCCATCTTAATACCCATGTTGAAGCTATTATTATATGAGAACTCATTCAATAGATGTTGCTGAACCATTCCACCAATTAATTCCACATAGAAGACTGTTAACATGTATTTAAATGTATAAATAGACCATTCAGATTGTCCATCAATTTTGGGTTGATAGGTCATGCTAAAATATTATTCAGTGATCAATTAATGTTTAAGACTTCTGTAGAATTTAGATATGAACATTAGATCACAATCAAAGACAATTGAGGGTGAAACACAATGCGCTATCACCACTTCCTTCACATAAATATTTTTATGTTTTTTAAGAGATCTATATTTATGAATAGCAATAAAATGTGAAGTATTGGTGAGTCGGTCAACCACATCCCATGTCGCATTATATCCCTTAAATATTTTCGCGAGACCCATGATAAAGTCCATAGTGACATTCTCCTATTTCCACATGGTTATAGGAAATTGTTGCATCATTCCATTTGTCTTTTTTATTCTTCTTTAACTTTCTGACATACCAAGATCCTTGGGATGTATTACACAATATCCTTCATCATGAAATTCCACCAAAAATGTTTTTAGAGATCTCGGTACATCATGGTGATACATGGATGGATAGAGAAAGTTGATTTTTGTGTATTATCCAATAGATCATTCTTTATCCCGGGTGATGAGAGAACACAATTATGGGTTCCAAACCAAATCACACCATCATCATCGATATGGAAATTTTTCAGATTTCCTTCCTTTACATCATTCACCATCTTTTGTTACTCCAGATTATATCATTGTGCATTCTTAATCAACCCTTTCATTGATGGTTACACAATAATTTTTGAAAGGTAGAATGTTTCCCATGAACATATGAATTTTCAATCCATCTATTTAATATCCAAGAATATAGGGTCTTTTTCAATATTTATCATGTATATATTAGATGATTTTATTCCACTTTGAGCATAAGTTACCTTGTTCGCCTTTCATGGACAATGGTGAATAGTGAAATCATAGTCTATGATTATCTCTAACTATCTCTTTTACTCATGTTTAGATCTTTTTGCTTCAATATATACATGAGGCTCTTGTGGTTTGTGTATATGTCATACATCTATCCAAAAAGATATTTCCCTAGATTTTCATGGAAAAAACACAACTTCCAACTCTCGATCATGTGTTGGGTAGTTCTTCTCATGGATCCTCTACTACCGTGAGGCATAGGCTAACACATTATCATTTTTCCTGAGTACACTAACCAATCCATTCTTTGAAGCATCATTGTATATAACGAAACATTCCCCACATTTTGGTAGTGTGAGCACATGTGGAGTGATCAACCATCACTTTAGCTTTGTGATGTTTCCCTCACATTATTCCATCCAAAAAAACATTACACCTTTCCTTGATAACATAGTTAGTGAGTTTGAAATTGTTAGAAATTTCTCACAAAACATTGTTAGTACCCATATAATCATAGAAAAATATAGATTTTAGTGACACTAGATGGCCAGGTATATTCTTCAATACACAGTGTTTTTGAATGGTCTACAAAAATTCCCTCTCTTATGATCACATGTCCCAAAAACATGCCTTTCTTCATCTAAAATTCAAACCTGCGGAACGTGGAATACAACATGTAATTTATCATTTCTTCCAACACAAGTCTTATATGTACTTCATGTTAGCCATTTATCATGGATAATATGAGAATATCATAAATAAACACTACCTCCGATTTTTCAAGGTTATTTATGAAGACTTTATTCATCAAATCCACGGAGATTCTTATGGAATTAGTAATTCCAAACCACACAAACAGAAACTCATAATACCCATAACTTATAAAGAAGGAAGTCTTCTGAATATCATCCTTCATCACCTACAGGTGTTGATGTCCAAATTGAAGGTACACCTTTGAATAGTATTGAGGTCAACATAACTGATTAAACAAGTCATTAATAATTATAATTGGATACTTTTTCCTTATGGTGATCTTCTTCCGTTACTGATAATCGATACACAACCGCATAGTTCCATCTATATTCTTTACAAAGAGCATTGGCATACCGCAAGGTGATGCACTAGGGGTTTGAACCCCTCATCCAAATTCTCTTGTATCCACTTCATTAACTCTTCCAGTTAGATAGGATCCATCATATAGGGACACTTTAAAATTGTATTAGCTCTGGTTATGATTTTTATTGAGAACTATAACTTTTTATCTGGTGGATGACCTGGTAACACTTCGAAAAATACATCACTACATCCCCCATGATGGGAATTTCTTTAATATTGGAACTATCCTTTTACTCAATCATTTGAGTGTGGTATTCTTCATTATATAGTATCATAACCCACACCATTGAAGGATTTTTCAATAAGATTCACAATCTTCCTTGCATTTTTAATGGAACATAGGATGGTTTAGAATATGAAATGATATTTCATTTTCCTAATAGATGATATGTGCTATATATAAAGATATCCAATCCACTCCAATTATATATTCATGTTCCACCATGGAATGTATTATGAGATTCACAGGAAGAATCTTCCCACATATACCAATAAGAGAAGATTCAAACCCTCGGGTTGCAGTGATGGAATAACATGGTGTTTTTAGAGATATCATTACATAAAGGTTTTTGGTATTCGATTATATTGTTCTACAAAAAATTCATGATATAATCGATAAAGTAGAACCAGAACCAAATAATAAATTTTCTATTCATGAGTGAATAGGAAGTGTAACCTGTATGAAATCATTATCTTGATCCACTTATATTATAGTATTGACCTAAGACATTTGTTATTCCATTGGCAGTGGTGGAATCTGACACTGACTACCCTCAAGAACTCGATTTCTAGTGCACTGACTTGCATAGTTCTCTTTCTCTATACTGTTATAACACTAGACCATTGGTGGTTCTCCCCTTTCATCGACTACGTTGTACTTCCTTGTGATTTCTTTTTTATACTCGTGATAATTGTATCATTCATTCCAATAGTTTATAATTTTTAATGTCCCTTTAATGTAGTTACCATGATGATACTTCCCACATTTTTTGCATGAAGGTTTTTGAGATTTGTTACCAACATTATCATTCTATTCTCTATCTTGAAACACCATCTTTCATTTCTTATGCCTATATCCATGGGACCATTCTCCAAACTGGATCTCCACATTGAGTGAATGCTGAAAAATTTCTTCAGAACTGCAATAGTATTAAATTGCAAGATCTTTTTGAATGTGTGGTTTTAACCTTTTAAATAATAAAACTATATTGATATCATTATTGATAAAAAACCCAAATGTGTACCTTGAAATACTTGTGAAAATATCTTCATAATTCGTGATAGATTCTCCTAGAATTTTCATGATCTCTCTATGAATTATCTCTCTATCATCATACAATGATATCAGGGAAATACTTGTTACGAAACATGATATTAATTTCTTCCCATTCCATCTATTATATTTCATTACATGACATCGTCTTCTTAATAAAAGATCAACACTGATTGGAATCACCCTCTAGATGATAAAAAACTAATTTCACCTTCTATATCTCAAAATAGTAAAGAATAGAATTGTTATTCTACATGTAGATCACCCACTATTCCGTAACTAGTGGATCAAATGATCCTCTAAATGATAGTTGTCTTTGCCACATAAAAAACTCTATTGAATGTTTCACCATATTTAGTGATATAGGAAGTTCCACATTATTATTATTATTGTTCTTAACCAGAGATAGGTGGGTATTTATCATCTTTATGTTTTGAATTCCACCTCCCAAAGTATTGGGGATGTCGTTCGGGAAATCATTTCATTGGAACTCACCTGGATTTTTGGAAGGATTTCTCCTTGTTCCCACCAATTTCTAAAAAATAAAATTATAGAAAAAAACATAATTCATTAATTCATAAATAACTTATTATTTTTTACAATTTTTTCTAAAAGATTAAGTTATGGGATCCCTGTTTGACGATTCTTGTGTGCATATTTTTACTTAGTATCATGTTAGAGGTTTCATCTACGGTTCACTAATCCTAATTGAAAAATTAACTAACCCTTGAAATTGATACTAACTATAGAAACCCAGACTTTTCATACATTACTATTAAATAATTATTATTATAAACAACCTAATATTATTACACCCTTAGGATCTAGAGGTTTAGTGTCATGGGAAAACTAGGACCATAAATAACATTTACATCATTAAGAAAAAAATTTATTTAATTCATTCTTATCTAGATTAGTTTTGGCTATTGACCACTCCATAGTACATGTAATCACATGAGTATATATATAAAAATGGATTGAGATAAAAGACAAGTAAGAGGATTTATGTGAACAATATGACAATGGGTGATTGCAACCACAACATAGGAAATGGATCATGACCATGAGAGGAAGCGTAAATAACATACATGAAATGTGGAAATGAAAAATAATAAAACAACAAGTCTATGTGGTCTACTACCACTGATATTTGAGAAAAATTCTATAATATTTTTCACACATCATATCACTTTAGCTCAAGAGATTAGTCTCTTTACCCAATGCATTGGAGGTTTGTATAATTTCAGGTTCACCTTTCACATCATAACATTATCATTATCACAAACACCACATAGAATATATATTAAGAATTTAAATGAATAACCCATGTAAAGGAATGAGTTTCATATCATAATAACACATTCATAAACATTATTATCCCAAAAAAACTGTGAATAATAAACATGATACTAGAACCACCATCCTGGAGTGAGTTGTAAAAGGTGTATTTAAGAATAGAGATTTCTTTTTGAAAACATCTGTTTAACATAAAGATTATTTGAAATTTTCTCCATCCCATAATAGTTAATATAATAATGAATAATTTTTTTTATAATGATTTAACATACCAAAAATGGAGTGATAGAGGGACAACACAAAGAAAGAATGTCAGGTTTGAGAATATCCCTAACCTTTAATCTGAACACTATCTTCACGTTATAGTCCTATATTCCAACAATAGATTCATTAAATAACTATTAAAGAAGATTTTTTTACAAGAATATGGTTCATTATTGTTTCATTATGTTATTTTATCTCCATTTTTATGAGTTATATAGTTTAAATACATTGTTCGGGAATGTTGGTTTTTATAGATTTCTTAAGTAGTTCACTTGTATTCATTTCTAGAAATTGGTATAGAACTTTGTTAAACAACTAGTGTTGATATTTATGTCATTAATTATATTATAGGATTAAAAATTATATTATATGTAATTATTTTATATATCTTGTTGAAGAATCATTTGATAAGAATTTAATGATGATATTTTTTGGAATATTCGGGCGGATTTTCGACCACAATGAACTTGTTTTGTTTAATGATTTAGTAATATGGACATAAGATAGTTCCATAAAATTTAATAGGAAATAATAATTATAATATCATCATTTTTAACAATAAAAATGTTTCCATGAACAGATATAGAGTCCTTAAAAAAAATAAAAACAAATTGTTTTTTATGGTGAAAAATTAACACCTCATAAACAACATTTTCCTTTTTAAAATTAAAATTATAGGGGATGGGGATGGATTGATATATTATGCCATTATTATAAAACAATTTCATTATATGTGTGATAATGGAGTTTCCACATCATGTTGACGAGATATTATGAAAGGAACATGAAATTGAAAGGAAATTATAGGAAAAGAGAGAGAATAAAATTACTTCTTGTATCCTCCTCTTGAGATCCTTCTTATGGAAGATAGGAATCGACATTTGATTATAAAAAAATATATAGGACATGTGAGAGGAGTTATGTATTATTTTCTGTTATAGTTCAGAAAGTTATTGAAGTTTGTGAGGTGTGAGGAAATGAGGGTGTGAAGGGTTGTATTTATATTTGACGGGAGATGGGTTCTTTTAATTATGTAATCATTAGATTAATAATATCCAACAATATAAAGAATATTGAAGATTACATAAACAATAATAGTAATTAAGGAATTTGAGTTTGATTTTTGCATGCTCAAATCCTTCGTGGTATCAGGAATAGTGGATTTATAGTATAACTTGTTTATACGGTAAATTAATGTATTTTATTATTCAGCAAATATTAAAGTATTACAAAAAAAATCAAAAACATCAACCAATATATTTTTTCACGATTAGAATAAACTAAAAGAAATAATTTTTCCAAAAATAATTTTCTAACAAGATTAATTTAATTTTTTAATAAATATCAAAATCTATTTTAAAAATAATGTTTTTAAAATTATATTTGATTTTATAATGCTTTCAAAAACTACAGGCGGTCTTATAAAATTATCATAAAACTAGAATACATAAAATTGTTAATTTATGAACACATTTTAGGAACAGAAATTTTAATTTTAAATAAATAGATAATTATAAACATTTTTTACAAACTAAAAAATACCAATACTTTTGCTATGGTAAAATTTTCCCCTCTAAGATGCATAACTTTTATTTCATCATTAATGGGTAAGGTAACTATCATTTTGGAATGAGTTACTACTCATTAGGTTCATATTAACATTCATATGTGTAGTTTACAATTTTTAATTTCATGTTACTATTCCCCAAATATTATGTTTTTCCTATCAAACTCCAAACATTTTATTAGTCACAACTATGTATGTCACATTTTTGAAATTCAAAACAGGGAAGTGGAAAAATTATATTTAATTATTACATAGTATAATGTATCTGGATATGTAATTGTTCTTCATAATGATATTATACAACATTGAATAATTATAATAAGTTATATCCATTGAAAAAACATTGGGTTGTTTCATGCTATCTACTGCCCTTGACCATATTATTCTATATATTTATGTATTTTTGAAATTCATGAATTTGGGGACCATCTCTCCCAAAAATCAACCATTTTACCATCCCTTTGTGACAATTACCATGATACCTCTTCCCGCATGTTTACATGATGGTGGTTGAGTTTTCTTTCCACCTTTCTCTATAGATCCTTCTCAACATGAAATTCCATCATTTGTTTCTTTTCAACATAGTTGTGGGGCCATTCCCCAAAATACATATCCACATTGACAGGTCATTAAAAAATACTTTATAACCCCCAATGTATATAATTTAAATATAATTTTGAATTTTTATTTTTAATCAAATAAAGAATATATCATTTTTTATTATTGTTTAAAATGAGCACCAACGTGCACCATACAAGCCTTGTGATGTTTCCTTCTACATCTTTGAAATATTCACCTTCATTTTTCTTCATTTATATAACTTTGTTCAAATATTTTGTGGTATATAATGTCAATAAACAATATCATAAGGTATTCATACTCCATCGCTTCAATATTTCACCCATCTTGTTATTATTAAAAAAATCCAACCTTTGATCAGCCTCTCCCTATAGACCACAAATGACTAGAGTTACTTTGTCTATCTTGGGATAGTGATGTATTAAAAATAGAATTTCAATTGCGTAAACCAAAATTTCCATGATTAGTGAATTGTTTGATCTACTAAACATTAGAGGTCTATTCTACATAATACTCTCATTATACTATTTATCCCTCTTAGGTGAAGGCATATTATCTACATTATTCAGGTTATTGTTCATTATCCAAGACAAAAAGGTGAGAATCTCCAAGAAATTTTGAACTCCACCTCTCAAATAATTGGAGATTCCCTCAAATAAATCTCTAAATTGTCCCCTCTATGGTCTTTCACCCAGATTTCTCCAGGATTCCACAATTTTCAGAAATATGAATGTTTTGAAAAAAAGATAATTCTACAATTAATTAATTAATAATTCATTCCATTTTGAAAATAAAGCCAAAGTCATATCTATGGGTATCCCAATGTAGAGAATTTTATAACACATAGATTATTGGGATCATTCATATACATAGTATCATAATATGGTTTATTCACTAAGGATCATTAATCCTAATCCAAAAATTATCTTATATGTATTTTGATTCCAGCTATAGTGACCCTAGTTTTTCATACATTACTATTACATCATTTAATATGCAATAAACAGAAAATAATTACACAATGTGGAAGTATGGTTTAATATATTGGTGAAATTAGGATCATAACTATTATTTAAAAAATAAAACACAATCATTTATTTAATTCCTTCGACTCTATCTTCTTATTGGCCCATGAATTATCATTAGTACATGTGTTCACATGAGTACATACAATAAAAAAAGATCATATAAAATCCCAATAAGAGGATAGATAAGAATTTTAATAAATATAACATGGGTTAATTATAAACCTAACATAATCATTATATTTGATGAATGTGATCATTAACATGAGACACAACATTAAGATAAGTCATGGAATATTTTAATGCATATAAATGCCTTATTGTTAAACAACCACACATTGTTCTGAACAATGATAACATCATGTTCATGTATATATAACTATTATCTTGAGATAAATCACATAAACAAATAAATTAAAGAGTAATATAATTATAGGTGCGCCCATCACATCATAACATTTTCATTGTTCTATATAATTTTGGGTGCACCTGTCACATCATAACCTTTGAATTATCATCCATGCCACATGAAACAAAAATCAATTGTGGACATAAAATAACCTATCGAAAGTAATGGTTTTCATTTCATTATTAATATATTCATATACTTTGGGTTCCTAATTATTTAAGGAATAATATAAATTATATATGATTCATCAGCCTTGAGTGAAAAAGAAACAACCGTGATAGTTAAAATGTGATCTTTTTAAAGACGAGTTCATATAGAAAACAATTTTTTTAGTAATATCAAGAATAAAATATGTACATCCCATTACAGGAAATATAATGATGACAAAATTATATTTCTGGAATATAGATACTATAAATGGGGATAATGAAGGTGGAGACAAATAAATAGATTTGGGTTTGTGAATTCCCATAAACCATTGACTTAAAGCCTCCTTCACGTCAATGTCATGCATAATAATAATTGATTATTTAGTTATAAAAACATACCATTCAATAAATGTATATGAATCATTATTGTATTATAAAGTCCATTTGATGTCATTTTTATGAGTTATTGTGTTTAATTTAATCATTTGGGAGCATTTAAATTTATTAGTTTTCATGATTGGTTAACTAGTATTAATGAGTTGATTTTCATGTAAAATGATGATAAATATCTAGATTTTTTATTATATGTTATTAATGTTATACCTATTACCAAAATTATTTTATAGTGTATTTAGTTATATGAAATGATATTGAATCATTAGATAAATGTAAATGATGATTATTTAGGACAATTTCGTGTGTTTTTCAATCCCAATGAACTAAATTGACTTTATCTTTAGTATTGTGTTTATATGAAGGTTAAATAACAAAAGGAGGGGTTTTAAATACCCATTATAAACTATGTGAACCATGAAAATTGTTTTATTGACATATTTAAGGTGATAATGTAAAATCAGTATTCATCTCCCATAATGTCGATAAATTAACACACTAAAAGTGACAATATCACTTTTAGAGTGATATGGAGAGAGATTGGGGGAGAAGTTTAATAATTGATCATACTTAACATGACAAAATTACTTCATATGAAAGTTAATGGATTTACTATTCCTTTTGGATAACAAGTGGTTAGAATAATAGAATAAAAAGAAATCAAATTGAAAAAAATGAAGGTGATTTAACTATTGGATTTATCCTCATTGAGAAGCTTCTTAGAAAAAATGTTTCAATTTTTTAGGAAACGATCTCATAGATTTTTGGAAGGGGATAGTGAATATGATTATTGGAATTTTTTTAAGGATAAAATATTGAGTTGTGTGAGGAGAAGAGGGTGTAATGGGATATATTTATAATGATGCAGAGGGGTGTTTTCTCATTATTTAATTTATTATTTTTACATTTTGTTAAAGAAAAGAACACATATTGATTATTGATACTAAATACTATAAATAGATCATTTGTGTTTGATCCAATTGTTATTAAATTAAGTATTATTTAAAGAATAGGTTATTTATCTTAGAATTTATTTATATCGTAAATTATCATATTTTACTATTCAACAAAAATTCATGTATTTCAGAAAAATCCCAATAATTCACCCTGCCCATTTTTAATTATATAGAATAAATAAATAGTACTCTATATTAATTTTTTGTTCTAAATATGAGTAATTTTATTTTTAATTAAATAATTCACTTTTATAGAAAATATATATTTTAAAATTATACCTGATTTTATAGTACATAGAAAAATTACTTATGGTCTCTTAAAATTAACTTAAAACCAGAATACTTAGATATATTAATATAAGAATACATTTTTTTAAAATAAAAATTCATTTAAATTATTAATGTAAGGAATATGTTTTTTGTAAAATATTTATCAATTATAAAAATACAAACACTTAATTAATAATTTTTAATATATTTACAGACTTATAGTATGAAATAATTATATAATTTATTTACTTATAGGATGACTAAATTTTATGTATAACTTCAATTTTTATCCTACTATTCCATTTTCTAGTTTAATATTCATAAGGTTCATATGACTGTCTTGATTTTTAAGTTTCTATTTCATTTGTATTGGTTCTTAACATCTATAAATAATTATGATTTTATTAGTTTGTCATTTTAAAAGTTTTTGTTATTGTTTATAAGTGATTATATTTGATTTATATAATATGAAATTACTTTAAGAACGTAAAAGATCCATTCATAAAAGTTTAGGACCATACACGTGATATGAAAGCATCATTTGAAGTGGTACCCCCTGACAGACTATTGTATAGGGGCTCTATATACCGTGTTTTCCCCACATATTTGATATTTATGGGGTATTATATCTACTCAGTGGAACCCTATATGGTGATATGGTTCATGTATTATATCCACACAGTGTTATCCCCCTACGACATTGGGGTGTTACTCAGTTATCCAATATGTGGTACCCTATATGGAATTAGGGTGTGGGTCCTCCATCTTCTGATGTCTAATTCATAAGGAGTTAGGGTTTGGGTAGCCTTTCTATTGAGTAGTATACTCTATTCCATTATTGTTCAATTACTTTATCTACTATGTGGTACATCCTCTATGATATTAGGGTGTGATTCCCCTATCATCTTAGTGGTACCCCCTATATATGGTGGGTGTGGTAACTCTATATATGTTGTTTTACCCCTATGTTATTAGGGTTTTGGTGCACTATCAACCATTTAGTACATCCCTATTGAATTTCAGTGTGCATACACTATTAAAATGTATCCCCCGTACCCCGAATACATTAGGTTGAAACTCCTCAACACACTGAGTTTTTACCACTATCTGAACCGAAACAAGAACTTCTAGCACTTAGTGGAACAGTCCACGAGAAGAATAAGGCATGGTTCCTCTAATTGGAGATTTTCCCCCATTACTATGAAACCACATGGAAACGCATGTTCCCTCCCCATGATTACTTATATAAACAGTGAAAAAATATACATACCATCATATATCATCTTTCTGGAACATGTGTCACCAATTTTCTAGGATGGGTTATGTGATGGAGACCACATTTCTCTTTAATTCTGATTAATTTTTTTGGAATATATATATAGATATATCAATTGATTTTAATTTTTAACTATTATAAACTTGGTTAATCTAACAATTCCTTTTAGTTCACTTTTTATTCCCCTTATATGATTTGGGGAATCATATTTCGTATGTATATACTCACCCCTACATTATATTGTATCACGTATTTCATTTCTTATTCAAATTAATTTTTGGTCATTGTGAATTAAACGGTAACATAGGGATACCTATTGCATTTTCACATGTTGGAATTTCAGATAATTGAGATTCATATATGGTCTCTCAAAACATTTACATTTCTAGTTTTCTTGTAAATAAAAATATTTCAAGATTGGAGTGGTTTTTGAACCTTTTTATATAAAATTTACATTTTCATAATATTATAATACCTTGAGGTTATAAATTCATGTATTTTTTTCTAAATAATAATTTTTTTATTTCATTTCTCTATACATAACCATTAGGATGGTTGGGTGTGTTCATAAAGGTACATTATAAAAAGGACCCTATATTACTTCATCCTTTTTGTGCATGTTTCAACCCAATTTACATTAGAGGGTGGATATGAATAATTGTGGCTTGATTCCATTTTGTAATTGACAGGATAGATCGTTATTAGATCACTTTATTCTTTGGGACAACGATTAGAGTATTCCCGTTGGGATGATTTTGTAGGGACTTGGCGGAAAATTATCGATGTATCCCAAGATTTGATTTTTAGAGAGTGTATCCAGTGTCAGTGTAGCAGCAAATGTATCAATTTAACAGGAACATAAATACCTAAATGTTGAATATAAATAATAGAGACACTAGTTGTAGTGATCAATTGTGTATTTTTTAAATAATATAGAGACATTTGACTATACTACTTGTGTCATTTCTCCACTATATATATATATATATTCCAATATGATCATTGTCTGTATTGATTATTTTTTTGATATTATTTTTCATTATAATATATCTAGACCACCAAATATAAATCAAAATGGAAATTTGACCAGTGATGATGCCCCAATTCAGATCCATCACAGGCAACCCCTCTTCTAGCTGGATATTTATTAGCACCAACACCTATTGAGAATCAGGTCATTCTTGATGATTAAGAAGATAATGAATGTTGGTTTAGCACACCCCAAATGATAAAACACTTGTGATCACTAATGTTCCTTGATGATCCATATCTTCATGTTGTAGATGTTATTATTGAGTCGATGGTCCTCTTTTAAACTTGTATGTATAATGACCTATTTTATGGTTGAAATTACAATTATCTCTCCTTTTTGAGTTTAAATATTTTCACATTGTATAACAATATGATTAAACAGTTCTGAGTGATGATTGTAGGTTCTAGATATATATCTCCCCATTTTGTTTCTTTAAGATTGTCCCCCCATCTTAAGTTGTTGAGTTCCGAACATATCCTTTCGAATGGATATCCCACTCATATGGGACCCATCTCATTGGCCTTCTTTATGGTGAGACCTCTATATGAAAACATTGTATATTATTGGGGACTTCTAATAAAGATGATTTTCATTGCTTCTAAAATGTACCGATAATCAATGCTTCCCCCCATCGAGAACCATTCTAGAGATATGATTTATTATATTGAGGGATAATAAATGGAACCTAAATCAGATAGTTTCTTAGTGTGTTGAATGAGTTACATTGACTTTCATTTTTAGGGATGGTTTGTTTGATGAGTTGTTAGAAAAGGATGGGTTTTTGGGTATTATGTAGGAAAATGGAAAATTTGTGACTCCATAAAGAAGGGATTCTATATGGGAGGATCAGGTGTGGTTTAGGAAATAACCAATGGTCCAAATTTTTTTATACAGTTTTAGATAAGATTTGAATACAAAATTTCCCTATATGTATCCCATGTGCAACACTGAGAAATATAACCAGAGGCCATTTTTAATTGACCCAATTTTATGAGGCTACATCAGATTGGATCATTGGTAACACATTTCATCTGATGGGGTGACCATACTATATGTGGATAGAGAGTGTCACACAAAATATTTTCATCAAGGATTTGAGACCATATGATGTTGTCCTCAATACGTACTACTCATCAACAATAGATGATCAGTTGATTTCAAGATGAATTCATGAATTCATAATAAGGATGTGGAATGTATTATCATCCTCGATGATAAATTATCCCCAAATATATAAGGATAATAACATTTTCTTAAGTTCGCTAATTATTTTTCATTAGAATATTATTAAATATGGAGTAGTGGACACTATGAACTCTCACCTAACTCAAATGATGTTGGGTTATGATTTATGGACTTTTGTACCTCATTAGCCTATGATGTACCTCTATATAGACTTTCATTATGGTTAAACAAATATTTTCTTAATAAATTGGAAGACCCCATGGGGTTGTGGGAGCTAGTGGTGTGGTTCAAAGGTATATATACATAGGGATTCATTTGATCTAGTATATTCATTTCATTATCCAATAGTTTTTATGCTAAGGGTTATATGATATCTTGAGGTGTAGTTTGGATTAAAACTGCATCAATTAGATGATATTCATGATGGATTTTCCACCCCTAAAAATAGACGATTCCATCGCGTACTGATCATCTGAGGGTGATCACTTGAGACACATGAGGATAGATTATAGTTATGATTCTAGAGTACGAATATAAAGTGGAAGATCATCGATTCATCTATAAATTTTTGATGTTTGTAGAATAATTCTCTATCATTACCTTCCCTTGGGCTGCTCTAGTGAAAAAGATTAGTTGTTTATTTGGATTCGGTAGAACTAGGGTGAATTCAAGGAGCAGTAGATATGTATAATGAATTATACTATTTTTAAACAATGAAATAAATTCTTAGAGTATGTAGTGTATTTTTATTCATCAATAACTAGGCTTAGATACATGTGGATTCATATATGTGTAATTATTACATATATGTAGAGGCAGTTGAGACCCCATGAAAAGAACTGTGTGACTCATGTACTTGAGAAATCATTATACATATTCACTATGAGGAAGAGAACCATTATATAATAATCTAATATCATGAAGTCACAAGCTCGTTATTTGATATAGGATGTAGTGTAGTTGGTGAACATGTAGTTGAACGTAGTTAAATACGAGGGATAAAATTATCTTCACCCAAATGTGTTGATACCTCTTATTCTCTAGTACATGAGATGGATTATGCTAAGATAAATTGACTAAGAGTTATTCTTTGTCCATATATCCTAAGGAGATATAACATTTGTATTTTTGGATCATAGGAATCATTTCACGATTTACCAGGGAATGGCTGTGGTACCACACACAATGTGGGATGATATAATGACATAGTTTCAAAAATATTAATTTATTGTAAATATCAGAGTGTGAAATATGTATAGAGACCATTAGTGGTTATTCTGGTGGGAAAACATGAGAATGTTTGTAGCTGATTTCACCTCACAATATCTAAAGGGTTAAAATGTAATAGTTATGAAAAATGTTTCAGCATGATTATTATATATAATATAGATTCATGGGTTGAAATGTGATGTATTATTCACTTAGATTATAAAAATATTCCACAAATTGTTAGAGGACATGATTTTATTTTTTGATTATTGGGTGACTCACAAATATGGTATACTTTTTTCTATTTTAGAGAAGAGTTTGGTGGATAGTTTGGGGAAATTGAACTTATGAGGTATAATTCAACATCATGGTGTTCCATCTAATGTTTCCTTTGAATGTTATGTTTTGTTCATCACAAAATTGTGTTGAGTCTAGTATGGTTTATTGTGGACCCATATGAGAAAGAGTATTGCCTTCTACCCCAAGAAAAAATGAGTATATAGAGTCTATAATCATGGTTCTAGATTATATACTAAGGGATTTCGTGGTAGAATTAATCCATAGATGGTAGAATAAATATCTATTAGTAGAGTTTATGTATAATAATTACTACCACTATAATAATGATATGAATCCTTTTAAGGCCATGTATGGAAGATACTACAGGCCACCCTTTTTCTAGATTGAATCCAGTAATGCATCTCATGTTGGGAAATAGTTTTTTTAAGAGATAATAGATAAGGTTGATTTTAGTTGTGTGTGGGTGGGGAAATCTCATAGAATGAAAAAATATTATGTAAATAAAAAATGTAGGCCATTGGAGTTTGTGTCGGGAGACCACATCTACCAATGTGTCTCCAGATAACAAGGGTTGGAGAGATTCAGATTACGATTCAATATATTATTGGATGATGATTAAGGAGTTTCAGATATATTATATGGTAAGAGAGTTATGTTTCCACATTTACCAACACAAAGTGTTAAGGAAAGTGTATTATTTCTTCCATGTGTCACAGTTGAGGAGATACATCCCTGGCCCTATAAACCTTGTTGACTGATAAACTACACATTGATGAATGATCCAATTTCTCATATCACTCAATGGTGATCAAGGATCTGTTTGATAGGATGTCTATAGATTAATAATACCTTTAGATCATGTTTTGCGCAAAAACATGAGCGTATAGCAGATCTCTTATGAACATGGGACCGAAATGAATACTCATTATCTAGACCTCTTTATTTAGTTTTTTCATTTCTAAGACTACAATGATGAAAGAGGAAATAATGTATTGACCTTTTTTATGAACATTATACATTGAAATATATCATGAAATATATCTACATCATGGTGCTGAGACAACCCATGTTTCGAAGACTCGATAAATTTGGAATTAATTTTCTTAAAATAGGAAATATATTTTATATAAATCTTACATGGTTTCATAGTGGAAATGAATAACTGATAAAAAAATGTCTTGAAAAAAATAAGAGGCCATTTTTTAATGAATAACATGATTTTTACTATAGGAATGACCTAAAAAAGTGTCAATATAGGATGTTAAAATAAATGAATCAATTTTTGGGGTGATTTTTGTTAAAGAAATAATTAAATTATAATTTTGATTTAAAGAAAAATAATCATAATCCCTATTTAATTATCAAATTTTTGTGGATAATATCAGAAATCCATAGATCCCTGATATAATTGAGAGGAGGGTTATTCCACCTCAATTGTGGAATTGGAATCACGTGATGATGAAGCATTATATCTCAGAAAATTGAGGCAATGAAAACATATCAACATCTCTTTTTCACTGGTGAGTGTGTCCTTTATTGAGGAACGATCCTAACTGAGAAATAACTCCTAATTTTATGGATTATTCTGTAATTATATATATATTATTGTAAAATATATTTCTTGATCTGCATCAGATCAATCATATGGAAGTGATTATATCCATGTTTTAAACTGTTCATTCTTATTTTCTTATGTGATACATTCCAATTTATACTGGTTCAAGAAAATGGATGACGAAAAATTTTATTATATTTTTCCTTATTCATTTTTAAAAATGATTCAAATAATTCTTCATTGATTGTATTGTGAGGTCTCCATTCAACATGTAATACAGTACTGATCCCAACAAGAACCTAGAATTTGTGTTGGATTCATTTATAATGAATGGATTAATGATTGTTGATGAATTTGGTATGATTTGGGGTTTTAGTATGGATTGTTCATGGATATATGATTTGAATAATACATATGAATATAACAAGAATGTGTGATGTAAAAGGATAGTATGGCGAACACAGATGGATCATGGGAATAATATCATGGCCTATGGGTGTCCCAAAATGATGAAAATATGACTTTTCGTCCAGTTTATAGAATATTATACGTGAGGCCCATAATGGAGGATCAGGATCTAGAATACAACAAAATAGATCATGAGATCACAGAAATTCCTTATACACTATATGTAGTTTTGATGAATAGTTTACATGTAGTTACTTTTTCCTATTGGATTGGGTTTTAGTATAGATATGAATCTTATTCCAAGTGTTACCACTCTATGATATTTGACTTGTGTGATAAGGACTTAGTGTGTACATCATTATAACATCTGAATGGGAATGATATATTAAATTCCATAAAATGGAATAGAACTGGGGTACATGGACTCAACCCAATGTAAATTAGTGGATCCCAATGAGGGGTAAATTCAATGTTCCAATTTAAACATACATTGTAAAAATTACATAAACATGTCTAGGGGCTTGATAAGGACCCCACGTGGCTATGGAACATAATATAGTCCCATAACACACCATGTAATACAACATGACAAGACATATATGTATTGGTATGAACTAAAATATTCAACTTCTTGGGTGTAAATGTGGTTTACATCATCTTCCTTTTTGAGGAAAATTCTATAATTCAAAAAAATTTTGTTTAGACTCATATTTTTTCCCATGAGTAGCATACCAATAAAATCTATATATAATGTGGTGGAGTAATTTATAGTTTAATTTAGGATACATTGATAGGATATATTAGTTTGAGGCTTGTATAGGTAGTTCTCAATGAAATAATGGATAAGGATGGAGAATTGGAGTAGTAACCACTTAATATACAAGGGAGAGGATTCAATACCTACAAATGTTTACCCACTATCGGTTATGGTATGATTCCTATATACCTAATTAGTGGTTCCCGCTATATGGCATTAGGTTTTGGTTCCTCTATCTACTAAGTGGTACCCCACCAAATATGATGTTATGGTGTTCGTACACAATCTAGAGAATGATAGTCCCCAATGGTGTTTCGGTGTGGGTCGTCCATATATTGAGTGGTACCCCATATTTTTATAGAGGTCTAGTAATATATGTACTTCTTGGTACACCATGTTGTGTTAGGGTGGGAGTCCATATTCTACGCAGTGGTGCCCCCTATATAGTTAGGGTGTAGGACCTCATTATATGGTGTGGATCTTCCTATGGGATGAGATAGAATGACATCTATCCATTGTCCAATTTGGCCATATGTTAATACAGTGTCGGACCACAATCCACCATGTTTTACCCAACCAAATAGAAATAGGGTGTGGGTTATCTATACACTTTGTTGTACCCTAATCGAATTGGGAGATGTTTCTCCTTACACTTAGTTGTACCCCCCCATTGATGTACTACTGTACATGTCCTCATCATTGAGATATTATTACCCTTATTCTATGCATCAAAATGGGGAGGCATGGTCCATCATAAAAAATATTTATATTGAATGACATATAAGATGCTAGGAATCATTTATGGACCATCTCGAGCTTGAGTGATCTTTTTCATGGGATGTAATTTGAGATGTAGAAACCCATTATCTCTAGTATGTTCTTCATTTTAATAGAACACACACACACACATATAAATATATGTATCTATTTTGATGTAATTTTTTTCTCTATTTTATTGTGATACACATTCCATTCACATTAGGTATCACAATTCACTCCATTTTCCATTTTGGTGTCCTACAATGTCTGTAATACTCTACCTAAACATTCTTTTCTGACTGTTTTCATGTCTCATTTAGATGATGGACTAAAAGGCGATGATTATAAAATATCATAAAGAAACCCGGGGAATTATACCACATATGGATGTTGGAACACCGAAATTAAAATCAAGTCTTTCCCGATGTTATCTATTATAGTGTTGTTGGGTTGGGACATCATTATTGATGACTTTATTTTATATTTTATTATTTTTAGTTTTAAATTTCATAATCTTATATTACCTAGTTTTATTATATTAATTTTTTATCAAGATGCTTAAAATAAATTTTAAATTATTATAATCTTATAAATGATGATGCTTGACTATATGTGTATAGGTGCATTAGGAAATGTTCTTTGTCATTAGTTACTAATTTTTGTTCTTATTTCCACCCCTATAACATAAATCTGGACATTTGGTAGTGGTGGATTGAGTCTAATTATTATAGGTCATCAATTAGAGGAACTATAATTTGTTTCCATTGTAGAAATATTAGTGACATCTATCATGACTATAAATAAATGAGTCATAAACAACAACGAATCAGATAACATATATCTCTACAATTTTGATATTTTTAGTAATAATTATTTTCTACTTTAAGTAAATGTGTGTCTAGTGATTATTAATAAAGGATTAATTCTTCATATTAAAAAATAATAGGGTTTCAAAAAATCACTTTCTACAACCTAATATAATTTTATGTTATCAACTGACCTCGTTATATATCTATAGATAAAAGGATTTTTTGAAGGATAATCTTACACACATTATTTTATAATCCCCTTTTTAGGTTTTATGTACCGAGTTAAAAAAATGTTTAATGATATTTTCAGTGATCATTTGTTTTTAATATGTATATTTAAGGATTTGGATTATAGTGAACCATACCTTTAATTTTCCAAGACACTGGTTTTATGATATTGATAACCATTAGGGATTATATGAGAATTAATGGAATAAGATATTATTACATAAGTTAATCATATTTATGGATTTTTTTTAAGGATTGTATTTTAAGAAAACAAATTTATTGGATATTAATAAGACACCCATTACTAATGGAAATGTTATGGGGCTTGAACCCACTACCGAGGTTCGATAAAGCTGAAATGCATAACATTGAATTAATAAATATCCTATTTATTATTAAAAGAATCCTTTAAATTAATATATTTAATATAAAATAAAATTTTGACAAATGGAATGTAATTTTTAATGTAGGAAACCATTTTATTTGAATGTTTATTTCGTAATTAGGTGATTAGTGTTTTTTCAGGGGTGGATCAAATATAATTTTTGGAATCAACATAACATATGCTAATTATTTTTTTGTGGTTAATGTACAATGATATTTGGAATATATATATATATATATATATATAATTTTTTGGATTATTTTATCCATTATAATAATATTTTTTTCATTAGTAAGGAAAATTTCATCAAGGATACACATCAACTAAAAAAATTTAGAGTCACCTGGAAATTGACTAATTACTGATTTTATACAATTCATGTAAGTATATTTCTTTATGATCAAAGTCAAGATGGAAATTGACTAATTACTGATTTTCCATTCGTTGATGTATATTTCAATGCTATAGACATATATTATTTTATAATATCCATTAACATCACATTAGACTTGTTATATAATAGAATTCATTATAATATTGTTAATTAATCTTATTAAATTATATTCTTTCATGGTTGTTATGATCAAATGTATTTCCAGGTGTTTAGGACTTATCTTTAAAAACAATCCATTATTTTTTTTATCCATCCATGACTTTCTATTCCATGCCCATGTTTTTAAAAATATTTTATGAATTATTTTATATGGGAATATAATATTCATAATATAAATTTTTTGTATATTTTTAACTTATTTACATGGATTTTATAAGGTTACCTTTTTCATTTTTTTGATGATTTTGACAAAAAAATATGGAATGTTCTATTTTTAATGTATATAATGACAAAAAAATTTCCGATGATGTAAATATTATTTATTGTTTGGATATTTTTACAAATATGTATTTTTTATTCAAATAGAATCCCCCGTTATTATTTTTGTTTATTTTTAATTTAAAATGGGGTTTTAAAATACATGTGTATTTTTTAATAAAAATGGATTTTAAAAATAAAATATAATTTTTAATTGGAAAAATTGTTTTAATTAAATATGTAATTTCAATGTGAAAAATTCTATTTACAATTGTCTAAAAAATTTATTTGAATGGGTTTTATGATAACTTAGGGAAATAATGAAATGTTTTATTCATGTTATGTTACTTTAGAATTATATATAATATAGGTGATCCTGATTAAACTTATATAAATGGTTGGGCCACATTATACCTCATTGGTAAGCCCAATGAATCTTATATGATGGGTTGAGCCCCGTTTTTTATCATATGAGAGCCCAATATATAATATAAGGAGGTTTTAAACCAATTATAACCAATGAATAATAGATGATACCATTATATATTATATGATTGATTAAGCCCCATTATACCTCATTGATGAGCCTCATAAATCTTATATTAAGTGTGATCTTGATTCTATATCTCTAATAAATTTGGTAAATATTATATTTTTATCCATCCATATGGTTATTATAATTAAATGTGTTTTGAATAGTTTTCATTAATATGATTATTTATTTTATAGAAAGGTTTTTAAAATTACAATATTTTGGAATTATATGTTTACTATGATAAAAATGTGTGTTTTATTTCTTTGTGAAATTTTATTATATCAATTAAATTATGTAGATAATGATGATCGTATGAAAATATAAAATTTATAACAAAAATAATATAAATAAAATATATTTAAATTTAATAAAATCATCATCAATTCAATTATTAATGAATGGTATAGTGGATGATGACATCTTCCATTTTAACATCTCCATTTTCAATGAAAAAATTTGTATTGAGATCCTAAAAATTATTTGACATGGGGAAACGTGAAGGGTGATATTGTATCATAAATACCTCCATTCATTGTTATCCAATAGGTGATGGAGTAATATCAAATGTATAAAGGGAATACGCAACCAAATTCTGTACATTAATGGAGATGTGATAAAATAAATCTATATTTCATTATAATACAACCCATGATATTTAATGACCCTAATGATACCTATTTGAATATTTATTTCATTTTGATGCGAGAAAATGAAAATGAAAATTTTAATATTTAATAATCAATCAACATTCAAGGTTATAAATAATGAATTTGATAATTCATCATATTTTACTAATCATAATTTTACTATAGAGAGATCTATATACTAAATTAATGTTAGAGGTATACCATAAAAGTGACTTTGATAAAGATTTTTTATTTAGAACAACATAACATCCATAAAATATAATTTATGGAAGTATTGTTAAAACATTGAAGCATATATGGGGGTTCTAATTCAATTTTTTTGTATTGAGGTTTTGAATAAAGCATTCCCCACATATTGTTCTCATATAACAATACAATCCATCAATAATTCCATTAATCTCACATGAGGATCTATGAGGGAAGATGTGTATATAAAATCAATCATATATTTTCTGGTACTCATAAACACTATTTAAATGATAATATGGTTTGGTATTGATACAATTTAATTAGGTTGAAATTAATAAAAATTGATTAATTTTGGTATTTTAAAAATTAGAACATGGTTCTCTCAAACAATTCCCCCAATGCAAATCATAAATCCCCAGATAGTGGCAGAAAGAATGGAAGGTTTTGGGTTTTCCATAACCTTTTTCCACCTAGTGGAAACCCTGACCCTTTTAATATGACTCCAATGTCACTTAATGGTTTGAGAAAATTGTTTTTCAATCCATGTGGCCCCCTCCTAGAAACTGTTCATGTGGGATTATATAATTCATAAAATTGTTTTAACTTTTCGCACCTCACATTTTTGATTCCTAACCAACATGACAAAAACTATTTTAATTTTTAGTATTTATAAGGACATATTCATGATATCTTTTCCTATTAACATGTAATTTGATTAATCTATCTTTAGGTGGATTATGTGATCCATTACTGGTATGTATATCTCATGTCATTTAATTTCATCATCTATATTGTTCCTTAAACCATAAATTTTTATAGATAATCACTAGTTAGAAGGAATAAAAAAATTATTTTCTAATGATTCTGGGAATATTTTCTATATCTTCATCACCTTTGATTTTTATTGGAATTATTTTGTTGGAGTTGATCATTTGACTTACATGCGTATATGTAAGAGGTTATGTTTGAGATTTTATATGAAATTAAAACATTGTTTTTTATGAATTATTTGAAATTTGATTCTTTTTATATTTAAAAGAATTATATGATGTTACATGATGGTGTAATTTTACATTTCATATATTTTTTAGAATAAAACCAAATTTAAATGGAAATGGAATTATGGGGTATATTTTGAAAATGATGGAATTGATTAAATGAATTGAGGGTTTATTTAAGAAATTGATTAAATTAAAATGATTAAAATTCTAGTTCCTCATAATTATAACTAATGGGATATTGATGATTCATATTCCATTTGATCTTGATGGAAATTTGAAGAAATACATAATTATGATCCCTAATATGAGAAGTGTAACGATCCTATAGACATGAAATAATATACATATTCGAAGATGTAATTCATTCATTTTTTTATGTTTTGATATATATTTCATTTATTATATAATGAGTTCAGTAACGAATAATGATTTATATAAATAATTTTTACAAAAAAATATTATTATGAAATGTATAATTTTTTGACATCCATTGAAAAGATCAGTATTTTTAAAAAATATAGAAATGATATCTCATTTCATTCACAAATTTATTTAAATTGAATGTATGATATTGTATGTTATTATGGAATATATTACACAACATTTAGTAAGACCATATTATTATTTATAAATCACACCATATATTTTCATTCATACTATTGATGATTTTATCATGACCTCTCTATGTAAATGTAAAAAAGCAGTTGAAGTTGGTGGATTTTATTGATCATTTGGATAATGGGTTGTTGGAGTCATGTAGGGATGTTTTTATTTCTACAGAGTACATTTATGATGTTCTATTTTGGGTTTTATTATACTTATTTTTTGGAATATCTACCATTTTATTTCTATGAATACTGACTTTTAATATTTAATCATATCCTGGTTTTCTGGATAATCAATTACCTCTTGATCTCGACTGATGCTCGATGATAGTAACCAACCAATTGGGTTCAGTGTAACAACCCAAAACTTTGATGTATAAAATTTTATTATATATCCCATATGAAACACAACACCAAACATGTAATAGAATATATTTTCCTTAGACTGCAGTATATATTTATGATTTTAAATAAATTCACCACATCATATTGATTATAATGAACAAAATAGTGAGATATATTATGTTCCATTAAAGGGTGGCCTTCATCAATATCTTTTGTTACACTCTAGTACTACATTCCTCAATTACATGTGTTTATCGTAGGACAATGTTTCACCCCACAACATCGTATTATTAAAATATTATCATTTAATATAATATAAGATAAACTAGTAATTAAATTAGTTGTTATTAATAGTAAAAAACAATTTATTAAAATTAAGGATAACCCCATCATAAAATCAATTTATTTTCTTCTAATAAATGAATTAAAATTGGAAATAATTGGATACAAAATGAATGGTTATTATTTTTATGCTTCCAACAGAATTTTACCTTAATAAATATAAATTATTATAATTAGTTAGTGATTTTAATGAAATATATTTATTATATATTCAATCAGTTTTTTTATTTCTCCATTTTGTTCGATACGAAAAATAGTAGAAAATACCTTATTTCACAAAAAATGTGATATTTTTAGAATGTAAATTTCACAACCATTAATTGGAGAACCTATATAAAATATTAATTATGATACTATTATAAATTGAATATAATAAAATAATCTTCATTATTGAATTAAGAATTACAGAACAATCTTAGGATGAATTCCTGGTATTTTTCTAAGAAATATCATTTTGTGATGGATTTTGAAAAATACTACATTTTAGTTGAAAACTACAAATTCGTTTAAAAAATTATTAATGATTAATTATATTTTGAATATTTTAATGTAAAATTAGGTAAACAGTAAATCAATTAAAAAATTCATTCTATTATAATCAATTTTACATTGTAATTGAATAAAAAAACTTAACAATCTTTTGAACATTTCACTACTAATACATATTAAGACCTATGTCATTAATATTAGCATTCATCATAATTTATCCTCTTATGTGATTTGATTTATAGAAAATATACATAAACTATTTTAATCCCAAATATTTTATTATTCTAAAATGATGAAATTTATTTTTTTTCCAAAATGATTAGTGAAAGAGATTATAATTAATTATAGTGATGAATGTATTATAAGGCTTAAAATGGACTAAAACATTTATATAAGGGAACAAATAACCTAAATACAAGAACAAATCCCATTTATTTCCATTATTCTACTATTAACCTTCCATTATTTTGTTTTTTGAGTGTGACTTTTTTAAATTAGATCATGCGTTCACCAAAATTGTTTCCAAAAACTCCAAGTGAGTCAATTTCCTTGCATAGCCTCCACCTATCCCCCTTACTCACACATCTCAAGCTACATTATGTCATCTAAACTATTCTCATGTTGTATCCCAACATCACTCTTCATTACCTAGAATCCTCACATTGGTCAGGAATCCACCTATGGAAGCTTTTTGTCACCAACGAAAAGGAGTTACCCGATAAAGAGATAACGTCTTCTCTTAATATTTTTTGTTTAATATCCATTATTCAACACCAAAACTATTACTATTATATTGTTACATAACAAAAACTTTGAAATAAATATACTTGGATTTTCTGTCATAATTTCTTCCAATAATTACACACACCTCCATTTAATTTGGAAATAACATATTATTTCTATGTGTGGAGAACTAATGGATTACAAAATGATAATTTTTAAATTTGACATTTCCTACATTCATAGATATAAATTATTATAGAACCAAAATTTAAATATATTATAGATTATATTTATTATTTATTTATTCTTATTTAATTATTTTACAATTATACCCTTATGAATTCCCTATTGCGCTAATACAATAACAACATTTGTGGATGTGTGGACTACCACCCCCTTAAAGAGAAGTGATTCGTTCACATGATCCAAGTAATTTATAATGTATGGATATAATTAAAAATATGATATCTAATGAACATATATATGTTATTCATTACAAAATGACCATTATATATATATATATATATATATATATCCGTTTTTTAAATATCCATTGAGTCATAAAAAAGTGATAATGTCGGTCTTGGACGTGTGTGCAACCGCCTACTCTACCTAGTGTGATTCCTTATACAGAATGAAAATTATATATATGTATATATGATTAAATAATATTTTATTTATTATATTAGGATACTTATGGGGTGATATCATTCAACTTACCATAATTTTTTAATAATAATAAAAAATGATAATGTTACTCATGTATACATAAAACACACTTTCTCCATGATTGTAACATTACATAATTTTTTATAACCATATTTAATTATTGATTTTTTAATTTTAATTGAAGTACAATTATGATATTTATTTCCTCATTATTATACATTAGATGTTAAATATTGTTCTTTTTGTCCATTTTTGGCATACCAATGTTTTTTTACACATAAACCCAATTTGGTCAAAACATCCGATGTAAAAATAATTGATTAAGTGGTTGTGTAAAACATAGTAATAATTTAAATAATATAAATTATAAATATGAAAATTTATATCATTTAAAAATAAAATTAACATAATGTTATTATTATGTATGTCATAAGATAATCAACCAAATGGAAAAACGAGGAGTGTGATTCTCTGCTCAATTTATACATCCATGAGATTAATGCCTAATTGACGACATACATATTTTTTGGGGTATCTATTAACCATTTTTTATATTATATTCAAAATTATAATATATTCAAGTTATTTGATAATTTTATTTAATTGTATTATTTCAATAAGATTATGATTTAAAATAATAAACTATTGTATGTGAATCTTTGGAATGTTTAATGATTATTTTTCTCAACAATAACATCACAGATATTTAAATGATATTTAAATTCATAGAAAATATTTTAAATTTTTTAAATAAAATAATTAATCATTATATGGAGATTTATAACAATTCCCAAGTATTATTTCAATTTTCCTCACTTTGGTACTCACGGTGTAGTTGAAAATGTCATTAAGAAGACCTGACATCATTTTTCTATTTAGTTTGTGAACCCATTTTCTTCATAAAAATGTTTTTTATTAAAAAAATTTAATATAGATATTTCAAAATGATTTGATAAATAAATATTCCCCTTTATATGAATGAATTTTTTTAAATGATTCATATTTTCACTCTCCAAAAAAGAAAATTTTATAACTCCTTCACCTTCAAAAAAAATGTTTCTTTTTTTGTCGTATGCCATATAAACATTTATCGTTATTCATTTCCATGAAGTGTCCCAAAAAAGATTTAAATGTTTATTTGGAATGATAATAGTTTTAATAAGGGGTATTTTTAAAAATATATATTTTCATATTGTTTTTCAAAACAAAAAATATTTTCAGTAAAAATATTTTTAAAAAGTATTTTCGAAGCATTTCTATTAATCGAAAAGATTATACATTTATTTTACTCACCTTGGTGTATGTTTTATTGATACCATACATCATCATACTATGGATGATTTATAAATAATTTGGCCAGTATTATTTTTAACACTCACTACCTTTATTTGTTTTGTTCCCATGAAATACTCAGTCTACTATGATTATTGAATTTTTTCCAATTATCAATAAAATTTTTCATGGATTTTACTATTGACTAAATTATATAATTTTTTTCTTTTGGTATAAACAAGGAAATTTATTATATTATTTTGGGTAATATTGATAATTATTTATTCTTTATTTAATCATTTTGTTTGATTATAATCATTGTTAAATAGATTATTCGATATTTAAGGAATGTTTTAGACTGGTACGATAAGGATGGGTCCCAATTATAGATATCACTTTGATGAATTTGTAGTATTATTGGACTGTTAATTTAACTTGTATATTTTTACTTGATATTTTGTAAACTGTATTGATAATGATATTAATGGTATAAATATCATGTACTCGCGAAACATGTCATTTAATAACAATATTTTCCATGTTAGTTACAGTTATTATTCAATAGTGATATTTTATATAATCATATAAATGGATACATTTAATTTTCATTATTTAGATGGCATGGGTTTCATTTTTTTAACTTCCCATATTTATTTTTCCTTATCATGTTACTTGTGTGGATTATGCTATTATTTATTTACCATGACATGATAATTTAATATCATTTATTTATTATTTATTCAATTTTAATTACTCATATAAAGCAATTGAGATCACCCATATTATGTTTCATTCCACAGGTATCCAATAACCATACTATGAAAGATATGAATTGATTTAAAAAATGGATTAGTGTTAACCTTTATTTTTTTATTTATAATATATAAGAAAGAAAAAATTATGATGTAATTTGTGTATTCATTTATAATAAAATGATCATTTATATATATATATATTTTCATGACTACTAAAATGATTAGTCCTTCTGGGAAAGATTACTTATAATAATAATACTTTAATTGATATTTGAAATTGGATTAATGATTATGGGTTGGGTTGCAATTGTTTCTATCAAAGGAAGTTTATTAGAAGTCTTGGGAACTATATATATGAAAAAACAGGTTATGGAACATAACCCCCATATAGAAATTGAGGAAATGAATAGTTGATCATTGTAGAATTTTGTTAAGTTATATATTTTGTGGCTATCACCATTAATAGATCTATGTATGCATACTACAAGTGAATGTTTTTTGGGAACAAATTTTCCTAGGAGTAATAACCCTAAAAAGGTGTTTCGAGCCTGATTCGGGGTAACATGGAACATGACAACAAGCTTTACATTTATCCTAGTCTGACACTCCATAGGATATTCATAGGATAATTTATATTTTATTTAAAAACCATTATAAGTAATTTGAATATATAATGGTGATTAATAATAATGTAAAAATATATGGTTTTTTAAATTTAAGAATAAGGTGTCATGTTTTAGATATCTTATAGATAATTATAAACTTATCTCAGTATATATATTCTTTATCACAGTATTTATTCTACTTTTATTCTACGAAAGAATCCTTAAGGATTCTAGTTAATGTCAAACAAGAAAGAAAATGTGGTGAAAATGTGAATCCTAATGATGTTATGAAAGGATTGAAGGATATCATGATTATTCCAAATGAGTTTCCTAAAAATATAAATAACAATATGTACCATTACGCACTCATGATGGAAAAAAATAAAAGATAGATAATGGTTGATAAGATCTTTAGTGGTGGAGATGTCTAATAAAGAAGGTCGAATTTTCTCTATGAGAATATTATGGACATAGGCACCTAGCAATTCTTCTCAATGGAAGATGTAAAAAATTTATGTGTGGGACATGAGGATATAATGTGAAGAATTTATAAAGAAATAAAATGTCTAAAATGGTAGTAAATTATTCTTATCCAAATAAATCATTTATAGTTATTTTTGATATGTGTGGGGAACATGGAAATTACCCATTTCATTTATCTCTTCTAGAGGATAAAATAACGGCCAATGATGAATATATGTGAAAATAGGTGGATTATGTACTTATGTATTGAGGATGAATTGAATAACATAGTTATGATTATATTTAATGATTAAATTTATAATATTTTAATCAAATTTATTTTGGAAAATATATTAATTTGTTTTTAGAGAAGGGAAAATAATTTGTTGGGTTACAACCAATCAATTCCAGCAATGTCACGAGTCTTGAATCGATGATAGAATTATTATAACGGCTTCATTCCAACCACTAACCTACACAAAGTCAAGGATAAATTTTCACTATTTTTAGTTAATAAATATGGATAATAAATGTTAATGGTGAACTATTATTATCACTCTTGTGGATTATCGATTAATCTAATAAATAGATTGGATTTGTAAAATGGTTAATGAAAAATAGTTAGAATTTTCACTCATTGATATGCCATAAGATCCTTTCAAAGTTTCCATTAGTGCGTCATGAATAAAAATTCATTTTAGTTAATGGTTATTTGGGGGTAAAAGAAATCATTAAGAATTTTATTGAAGAAATATTAAATGTTATGATTTTTCATATGAAATTGAAACCTATAATGTATGAATATTTTTTTATATTCCTTGTCACTAAAATAATTACACAAAATTAAGATAATTATGTCAAAAAATTGTGTGGTAATATTTTATTTTATTTTACACCAATGATCTTATTATTCATCTCTAATTTATTTATTTGAGTCCCTGAAAATTATATTGATCATTATCATGATTGTGATTGATAATGTTATTCACTCTCTAAAAATACAACATCATTTCCTCCATGTATGTTTCTCTACATTCAACTAATGTTCACCTAATTAGAGACATGGTTACATGGTAGTTCATGTGGCCCTTTTACTTAACATTTTACATTTTATAGAAGATTTTTTACAAACCCTTATCATGATGTGGGATTTTAAAATAAAGACATATCAAATAATCCATCACCATGATCATTTTTGAATTTCATGGAATCAATTTAATAAAGGTGAGTATAATATAACACCCCAAAAATTTAATGTTAAACAATGTATTCAATAGCATGTATGATGCACGACACCAAACACATTTGGGAATATAAAATACTAAGAATATACTATATATTTGTTATTTTAAATAAGTCTATCACATGAAATTTCTTGTAATAAATGCAAAATTATGATATATTTTTCCATACGAATGAGTTTCCTTCCTCAATAGCTATTGTTACATGAAAATGAGAACATCCTTAATGATTGTGTTACATGCAAGACCATGTTTCACAAAATAACCCTGTATTGTTAATATATTATTATTTTATATAATATTATATAAACTGTAAGATTAATTATCATTTATGAATATTAATAACTAACATATAAAATTTATGGTTTACACAAATATATAATCAATTAATAAATTAACAATTACTAAGAAAAGAAAAAAATTTCCAATTTTATATAGAGTGAAATATTATTCATTTTATTAATCCAATTGAGTGTTACCTTAATGTAAATAAATAATTATAGTGATGGAATTATTTTAATGAAACATATTTGTTATATTATAAATAAAATATATTTTTGACACAAATGATTAGTGAATTAAAAATATATAGCGATTAAGGTGTAATTAGGCCTAAAATTGACTAAATCTTAAATTTAGTGGTCCACATGACCAATACAATCACCCAAAACCCATTTTATATCCATAATTAGTACATTAACCTTTAATTGTTGAGTTTTTTTATGAATATTATTTAGGAATGAACATTTGTACCCCAAATATGTTCCAAAAAATTCCAAGTGACTTTTTTTCCTTTTTAATAAAAGGACACCATCTCACCCCTTCCTCACATCTCTCAAGCCCCATTGTCTCATAATACCTCTTCCCATGTAGTCTATAAACTTCCTTACTATAGAATTATATATATTTATATTTCTGTTGGAATCTACCTATGTATGCATTATGGCATTATCCAAAAGGAGTTACCCCATTAAGATATAATGTCTTTTATAATGGTTTTTAGTTCAATTTACATTATTAAACCCCTATGATATTCTTATTATATTGTTACAAAATAACAATAGAATTATAAATATATTATTATGTCTTCCTTTTTATTTATACCTACAGACAAAAACTCTTATATGTAATGGGTAATCAAAATTATAATTCTGCATATAGAAAACAACAACCTAATGAAACAATGACTGTTCATTTTTCCATTTAAAACATTTTTGGTTGGGAAATATGTTGTAAAAACCATTTTTGTAATTTTTTATGTAATTTATTATGAAATTAAGATACATAAATTATTTTACAAAACATAACCTTATACATTCCATATTGTGATAATACGATAGCATTGTTTGAAGAATTATGGTCTAATACCCCCTCAAAGATACGTGGTTCATTCAAAATATCCTTTGAATATATGAAGGATAATTATAATTTAACATATGAGACATAAAAAATATTTGGTATTAAAGATATAATTTCATTCCTATATATATATATACCAAATTCATTATTATCCTTTAACACATTTAAAAGTGATAGTGTCAGTCATGGAAGTGTGGACTACAACCTCCTCGACATGATTTAATTCCATTTAAATCATTACAATTTTAAATATTATTATATATGACCATATAATATGGTATTCATGATATTATGAACATTTTATAAAGAAATTTTGTACATAATTTAACTCTAAAATATCTTTGAAAAATGAGATCTTTACTCATGCATACATATGACCTACCATCTCAATGATTGCATTATTGGTTCATTTTTCATAACCAAATTTAATTACTGAATTTAAAATTATAAATGGTGTATAAATATGATAATTATTTCATTATTATTATATATATGTTATATATTAACACATTTGACAATAGTTGAACTACCAATATTATTTTTGACACACAAACTGAAATTAATCAAAACAACCAATGTAAAAATAATTTTTTTGTAGTTATATACACTATAATTATTAGTTAAATAAAATTAATGATAAAAAAAAGTTTTTTATTAAAACAGTATAAAATTAACATAAATTTATTATATAGGAAGATAAAGGACATTCACCCAAAAGGAAACACATGGTAAGGGATTCACATCTCTTTTTTTACTTTCTTTAGATATTTGTAATGTTCACCATCTAAATATTTTTTTGTGATGTATCTACTACCCATTATTATATATTATATCATGAAAATTATTCTATTTGTTGTATTTATTACATTCATTTAATATTATTACTTTATTAGGTTTAGGATTTAAAATATATCAAGGTGGTATGAGATTGTATGTTTTATTGATTATTTTCATCAACAATAAATTAAATCATAATTCAATTGTATTTATATTTGATGAAAAATATTATCATTTATAAATAAACTATTTCAATAATATATTATTATTTTTCACCGTTATTAACTATTATTATTATTTTACACACTTTATTTCTAACGGATTTTATGAAATGTTATTAAGAAAACCAGATGTGATTTTTTATTTAGTATAAATATGAGATTACTTATAAAACCCATTTTTTTTAATTCATATAACAAATATTTTAATTTTAATATTGAAATATAATTTTAACCTTTTAGTGTTTTACTATTATTTTCAATGTAATATTTTTTCCTCAGCCCGAACAAGTCATTTTTATAACCCTATTTACCTTACAAAATGATTTTTTTACCTCATACATCATTTACAGATTAATCTTCTGTCATTTCACTAAAGCATCCTTAGATTGTTTAAAAAGTTTATTATTTATGAAAAAAATTTTAAAATCATTTTTAAAAACAAAATTATTTCTGAATGGTTATTCAAAACAAAATGATGTTTTCTTCATTTTTTTAAAATATATTTTTATAATATATCCATTCATCAAAGACAAAAACTATTTATTTTAATCTTATTTTTCTATGTTATATTAATATCATTAGAGATTTTCATATAAATGTTTTATGACTCATTTTTCAAAGTATTTTATTAACTTCAACATTCTTAATTTATTTTCGCCCATTTTAATATTCAATCTCATACGATCATTGAATTTTCCCTAATTATCTTTATTATTTACCTTGGATATTACTATTTTGTAAATTTTATACCATTTTAAATATTTTGTAGACATTTATTATTATTTGATTATTTGGTTAAATATTGATAATATTGAATTAATTATTCTATATGGTTATTTGATGAGGCACATTGTTAAATCAATTATTCGATATATAAGGATTTTTTGACTTGTATATCATGGGTGGGCCTGGTTATAGATAACCCCTTGATGAATTATTAGTCTCATGGGACAATTCATTTAGCTATCCTCCCTATATAGGATTTTACCTAATATTTTATAAACATTTTTTAAATGGTCTTGATTGTAAATGTAACATGTACCAAGGAATCATGGAGTCAAATTACCAGTAATTTCCTTAATTTTAGTTAATGTTATTATTCTTCTAAGACATTTTTAATAAACGTTTATATGGATACATTTAATTATTAATTATTTATATGGAATGGTTTTCAGTTTCTTATAATAGAATATTTATTTTTTATTTTATATTAATTATAATGGAATGTTATATTAGTTATTTACCTTCCCATGTTAATTTATTCTCACTGACTCATTATTGGTTCAATATTACTTATCATTATAGATCATCTAAACTCTACATTATTATGTTTCATTTTATATGTTTCTATGAAGTCTATTATTAATGATATGCATGGATTTACTAAATGGAATATAGTTACACATGAAGTATTTTATTTTGATTTTATAAAGAAGAAAAAAATATTTTGTAATTAGTGCAGTAATTTTTAATACAAGACTCATTTATGTATCTTGTTTACAAGACTACTAAATGTATCCATTCTTTAGGGCATGATTATTTATAATAATACAAATGTAATTGATTGCTGAAACAAGGTCAAAATTTCTAGGATGGTTCTATTCAAATAGAAACACCCATTGGTCCATATTTATATCTATCTGTTTTTTAGGGTACTAGTTTATATATTATGGTTTAAGACAGTGCGGTATCAATGATGTTGGATTACAATTTATCCATCATGTTAGAATGTGGATTCTGGATGCCTTTTCTAGAAATTGGAAGTTTTTATTAGTGATTTCGCAGAAAAATTTCATTATAATGATCTTGAAGTTTTTTTTTGGTTTGGAGGTGGAATATTATGTAATAATTTTATATAATTAATGCATTTTCCATATTTTGATATCGATAGTTTGAAAACACAATATTTATATATTTCATGGTTGGATTATTTTTCCTATTACTTTTGATGGAGGTGTTCATCAATGTAGTATATAAATCTATTTAATGTTGTTTTATAACGTTTTGTAGAATCATGTCTTTATAATGATGTTAAAATATATTCTTGAAGGAATATATTGGTTAATATTTTTAAAAATATCTTACTATGGACTAGAGCCTTGTATAGATTATTATGTGTGCAATCCAAGATATTGGAAAATCATCTACTCCCATTCATATTCAACCATCAATGGATATACCTCAAAGGGAATAATATGAGAATCATTATCAAGAGACACTTCTCCAGATCCCCCTGACGTTCCAAGGAACAAGTGATTTTAAAGGGTATAAGGATTGGATGATAAGGATAGAGTTCTTATTTTATTTCATTGAAATTTATGATTCTATTTTTTAGATATTTGACAACATTAATAGAGAGGTATTTAAAATAATATGGTGGTATAAGATGCTAATTATGAAGAAGCACGAGGGTATATAGTTGAAAAATCTTATTGTGCCTCTCACATATGAGTTATTTCCAACATATATTCTGCTAGATAAGGATTATGGGTTTTGAATCTCTTATAGGATGAAAAGACATCAATGGAATATGAAAGAAAAATTCTGATACAGTTCATTTTTATATAATATTTTTTTTCGAATGATAATATATATACTCAAATAATCAAGATGGGTCCTAAATCAGATATCCTTTCTCAGGTTTTTCATCGAAGATCACATCATATGATTTTGTAATTGATAGGTAGATGATTGTTGAGGATGATCTAGCTGGTAATATAGTGTTAAAGTAAAAAAATGTTTTTCTCAGTGGAACTTTTGTGAGTTCCATGAAATGAAATAAGATGTGTGAGGAGTTTGACGGTTCATACTGACAACACAAGTACATTATAACTCATATAGTGCATGGATAAGTACATTATTCCATCTTCTAATGTGGCAATCCATGTCATTCAAAATGAACATGAACTAATTCACCAATGATCTATAATTCCTATGGACTCATGGTTCACATTAAGAAATTATGTAGTATCATTTCAAAACCACAAAATATAACTAGACCATAATCTAATTATTGTACTCCATTGAAATAATATAATTCAAGAAAAATTGGTTCCACCAACATGAATATAGAATGAAACTTCTTCACATAGTGGAAGAGTCTGAAGAGAAAGTTCTTATTGGACCAATGACTGTGAGATGTATATCATTAATGAATTATATTTAATGACTTATTTTTTTGATACATGTAGATCGTAATCAATTTTACCATTATTATTTTTGACCCTCTAAACATTCCAATATATATATTTTATGTGATGGATATTATTACACCTCTAAGAAATAAGGGAGAAAAGATTATCCATTTTACTTATATGGTTTTATTATTTTCATAGATTTAACTTTAATGGAATTTTCTAGTTCTTTATATGGATCATATCAATGTAATTTTAGGGATTTATTAAGACATGTTTAAAAAATATGATTGGATTGATATCATTGACATGGATTATTTAGTAAACCTAATGGGTTATGCCATAACATTCATTGGGAATTTTAACAAAAATTGAGTAGAGTTGGACATACATATCCAGTGTTAGGGAACATGATATTTATTTCATTAGATCATGGGTCAGTTTCTATGACAGATTATATCTCTATAGCTATCAAAGATATTCTTAACCCTCTTTTGTCCAGATTTTTCCACAAATAATATATATAATTTTTTATATTGATTTAGATCCCTATACTCAACTCATGGTTATTCCTTCTTTCTACATGGGACCATAAAAAATGAAATATTAGAAGGGTTAATTGAAGGATATTTTTGAGATACACATTATTATACCCTTTTAATTCGAATTCTAATAACCAATTTTTTTTAACATTTATGTTTTTGATGAAAATGAACTTCAATGAGCATCATGAAGTGTTTTTTGTGCTCACTTTGGATGAAATCCTTGTTTAATCTATGTATCAGGATGATCATGAGTTTCACCTAAGAGGAGTTATGGAAATGATGTGAAATAATCAAGATAATCATAATATATCAAAATGTGATTTAGGTAATTTTATAGTTTTTTTAATTAGAAATATGGTCTTTAAATATTGTATCTTAGTTGATTATGGAATGTTTAAATATATAATGACATGGGAACAATCATGATAGTCTTTTATATTTGGATAATTTTTTCATTATTATGTTATTATCACTGATTCGTAAATGATTTCTCAAATTTGGAATACATGATGACCACTCTCAATAATAATAGAGTAAATTTAAAATTGGATGAGAAATTTTAGGGTTCATTTTTTGATATGAAACATATTTTCTCTTCACCACTAGTGTTAATGATTCTATAGGATGGGTAGGGATATGTGGTATTTTATGATGTAGTAAATTTGGATCTAGGTTATTTTATTATGAATGACGATGACATCATTACCTAAGGTTGTCAAAAAATTATCCCACATTAAATTAATTACCCTAATCACAACCATTAATCAAAATCCATGATTAATGTGCATATTGGTTTAAAAAATTATCATTGTAGAGTAATTATTACTCTCTAATTTGATCATATATTTTGAATTTTTTTTGTTTTCTAAAATTTAATTCAATTTGAATATGATTTATTGGGTGGATTACCTAAAACCTATAGATTTAAAAATTTCTAATAACATTGGAAGGTAAATTTCACTATAGTTTATTGAGTAATTCAATTATTATAGAGTAAATGAATGAACAATCAGAATATTGGATAATGATGGATATTTATTCATAGATTCATTTTGGAGTAAATGAATAATAGCAATAGGTTGTCTCAGTTTTTGTCCATATGACCATCTTTCTTCTTGACCTGATCATTCATTATTAGTAGCATGATGATTAATTATAAAGAATTTTGTAATATAAATTTGGTTGGGAGTCCATTTATTAGATGTATTTCTCCGTAGAATGTATTCAATGTTTTTTCAAATATTTTTCATCTTTCCTTATCCATGAAAAAAGATTAATTATGAAATTTTCATAATTCCAAATGATATATGCACAACTGAGCCCTAAATATATTCAATGATAAGCATAATCGATTATGGTGTATATGTATAAGATGGGACTTCATATATTTTATTCATGTTAATTAATCTTATAGTATTCCAACGACAATAAGTAGAGACTAGAAGGTTTTCATCATCCCCTTCTAGTTCATACATGGATGTGGGATGTGATTTCGACAGTTATTGGGTATGGTTTCTTATATAGTTTTCCAATGAAGAATGTGGTTTCTGATATGATATACAAATAGTGTGAATAACTTATCATTATACCATGTAATTATACCACCAATGAATATGAATTGGGAAATATCTATTTGAAATTAAATTTTCACATTCAATGTGATCCATATGCTATTTTATTAGATAAATATTCTTATTTAACAGATCATTTCATGTGCACCACTTAGATGGTGATGTAATATCACGTTTTTTTATTATCTCATACATATCATTTCTAGAGAACATGATTTATGATTTCATCCAGAATTTATGTTGATCTTTTGACAACCATTTTGAGATACTGGTGTTTTCTTATGACAAAAGATTCCAATTTGTAATAGAGTTGTATCCGTTTGAGTCCTTATATAGTTGTAATAAATATACTCTTATTAGATAGTAAAATATTTGTTAATTATTATTGGTTTAATAAATATTGGTCCAATATATAATAATATTTTATAGTTCATAAATCCAACAATAATGAAGGCACTGAGAATATAAAAATGTTATGATTATTTCAATCATAGATCATTGGATTTTTTTAGTAAAATGGTGATGGTAAAAAATTAATCCTTGGATGGGTCACTAACGTCATGGAAGGTATGGGAAATTTTCTGCTCAAATTTTGGGTCTTTTTTAGTTATTTATCAAGTGAGATATTTTCCTTCAAATTTTTCACATCAACTATAGTTGGCGTTGATACATTAAATGATCCATGAATTATAAGATGAGAGGTATATTTCATACCCATGACATGTCTTCATCGTAGAGGATCATGATTTTCATATTGATTTATCCATGATTGAGAATCCAATTAGGATTCTTGATTCAATGAGTATGGTACTTTGTGTAATGATGATACCTTCAGTTTGAGTGATATTACATCATAGATCTTATTCAAATGAGATGTAGGAGTGCATGGAACATATGAGAGATAATACTCATCATCCCATTAATATGAATATCCCTTATCAGGTATTCTAGGTATATATATTTTTTATGCATGGGATGAGGTAACATCCCACGACAATGAAAATAATGCATCTATATATTATGGTTGAATGATTGGATGGTGAAAAATTTCTCAAAACATGCATTATTCATGGGAAAACTATGAAACTTTTATAGTGAGTCTAAAGGGAAAATTTGGTTCAGGTGCAATGTTTGTCTAACAGGGAATCCATATCTTGTAAACTGTGCATGAGGGAATTTATTATGTATTTAATGGTATTAGAAATTCCCAAATCCATTTTTATGAATCATAACATACATTATCATCCATAATATGAATTCAAGGTTTTGGGAGAATCACTATAATATATTTTCTATACTAAAACTTTGTACATTGACGTATCAATGTATTAGTGAATGATCTGATCTCACCCCTGATAGAATAAATAAATTAATTAAATTTCAAATGTTCTATTGTTATCATCTGAATGATGTTTTATGGATCATAACATCATGGACGGAACAAAACACCATTTTGTTTTATTTTTATTTAGTATTTTTTTATATATCTTCCTCCTTAAAAATTCCTTAGTATTACCATTATGGGTGTTGATAATTTTATTTTTTCTATTAAAGGTAGGAAGTAATTTAATTGTTTTTCATTATATTTTTACACTTGATTCTATTTTTTAAGTGTATTTAAATTTATATATAATTACATGATTTATAGTTATTTTTTATTGATTTTTAAATAGATTTTATTTTTTTTAGAAAATAAATTTCCAATAGAATTAGAATTATGTGGCGTATTTTCGAAATGATAAAAATGATGAAATAATTTGATACATGATTAGAAAAAATGGACTAAACTAAAATGATGGAAAGCTATGATTAATTTTTTATATAAATGTAATGAAATAAAGGAAAAACATATACATGTATTTGAAATTGAATTTGTATATTATAATTTTAAATATGATTATTGAATAATAAATTATGATTCTTTTGGAATGATAAAATTTTATCATTGTTTATTGATTGAAAAATTTAATCTGAAAAATTTAATTTTTTTAAACAATCATGGTTATATATTGATTCCCTAGATATTTATTCAATATCAAAACATAAAAAACCTATTTAAACATGATTACCCCTGATGGGATTTAGATGAGCCCTATTCTTCCTAAGCATGAGGTACTGGTGTACACATGATTTTTGTGATCATTGATAGAAAAAGTTTGATGAATATATAACTATAAACTTATGTAAATTATTGAATATTAGAATGATTCATGTTGTTTATGTTTTAATATATATTTTAACTATTATAGAACTATTTAATTCATGGAAAATGATTTATATAATTTATTTTATATAACTGTTTTTTTATGAAATATTTGAAGTGTTTTATGTCATTCTAAAATATTCATTTATTAATGTCAAAATGATACATGTATACATGAATAAAATTATTTAAATTGAAAACATGATTTGGATTATTATTATGGAAATAATTAACCAACACATGTTGTGACCCTACTAATATTTATATCAAACACCATATATTTTCCTTTAGTAGTTGGTAAATTTTATTATACCAGGCCTATTTAATTAGATGTTCCTCATGGAGGTGGTTGATGTTATTGATCCATTGGACCATATTTTGTTTCGGACTTCGTGGGTTTTATTTCATTCTATTGGGTAATATGATGAAGTATCGTAATGGGATATGTTATTTTTATTTAGTTACTAGATAATTGTTCATTTTGAGTGTTTAGTATTATTGTTTTATATATTTTATCTTCTGTTATTTTCGTGGAATAGTCATTTCCACATTTTCATTTATGATTCATGGAGGTATTCACCACCCTATGGGGATTAGGAATACTCTTTGGTTCTTATTAAAGAGTTCTATGTTATTTAGGTACTATGTCATCTTAGAATGTTTTGTGATAGTGTCAAACTCCAACATGTTGTGATAATATATAATTTCATGTGATTTTTGAATCCATTAAGTACATAATAATTTATTAAGTGATATTATTTCAAAAAATGAAATATTTAAATTATATTTTACATAAAAAAATTATTATAAAAACACATATAAAAAACAATTTATTCATTATTAATCATAGAAACAGTAATATCATACCACTCATTAACGCTTCCATTAAAAATAATTTATTTCAAATCATTCAATTCAAATAATCCATAACTATATAAGTCAGCTAAGAACACATAAATATTATCAGTAAGAAAAAAACAATAAAAATAGACTGTCAATAAAAATATTAATACATTAAATAATATTAAACTACATTAAGAAACATCAATAGAAAAAATCTTACCATTATATATAACTATTAAACAGACACATATCCTCTGACTCGGTTCATTAATATCAGGAAGGAAACACCTCATAACATGTACAAAGTTAAGATAAATTATTAGAAAAATAAATTTCAAATAAAAATATATAATTTTTTTTAATACTGGGAATCATTATTGATGTTAAATCAGAAGCACCCTCAATAATTCATCATAAGTCCTAGTATTAATTAATAAAAAATAAACCCAAAACATCATCCATTAGAATTTAATGGAACCATTTAAAAACACCCAAAAATATTTAAATCCACAAAAATTCTTCATCATTATCCCATTATCATCATTACATCATTTTTATCATATTACCATTCAAGACACAACATTGATTTCTTTTAAATTTTCAATCCCAAATCATTACAGAACCTCCTTGTCATATTTTTATTGTGAAATGAATGTTCAATTCAGTCCTTGTGTCACCTATTAAACAAAGAAAACCATGGGCCCTCCAATCATTGACATTTCGATCTCACTTTTCACAAGTTCTCAATATTGTCTACACTGAGCTTAATCTGATCCGCCAAAAATTATGTAATTGAAATAAATCTACACCATCATCCTTTGATTACTTTCGTTGTTGAAATAGAGATTTTAATCAAATCCACCGCACTGAAAACCATGTTTCTGGATATATTGATCAAGCCATGAGTACAATGATATTGGTGATTGGTTCAACTCATATAGAGCATTATTAAAACAACACACTTTATTCTCATCTTGATGAATGAGAAAACTATTTGGATGCTCGATATACACTTATTAATCCAGAACTCCATTTATGAATGCATATTTGACCTTCATTTTGAAAACCATAAACATTCGTTGCACTACAATGATTGGAAAATAATGATTGTATATAGCCTTGCAACCGGTGAAAATTTCCCATCAACATCTATTCCCTCTATCTTTGAGTAACATTTTCACACTAGTTGTGATTTGTTTTGAATCCCTATGCCATCTTCATTCATCTTATTGTGATAATACAATTTAGTCCCAATGAAATTTTTATCTTTTGGCCTTGAATCAATATCCCAAGTATAATTCTTCTCAATTTGATCCAGATGTTCATTCATAGCCAAAACCTAGTTTCCATCTTCAGTTGAATCAAAAACACACATAGGATCTACCTGAGATAAGAATTTTGTATGCTAAAGAGACATCATTGTTCTTTTCTAAACGAGACTGACTAATCACCAATTATATTCCAGCTGTTAATTTCAGCTTTACTCCTTGGGTTTTGTGTAGATATAGATTTTATTTCCTCATGCTCATTATTGGTATTTTATCCGAGTCTTCATCAGCCACTTTTGCTTCCCTCGCATTGGTTTCCTCCTCATCACTTTCATTCGTAAATTATTCACCACACTATTGAATTCTATCCTCATTCTACACTATAGTGACATCATTGCTATTAACAAATTTTATCAACCTTGTATTAAATAATTTATATGTTTTTCTTTTTCCTGAGTAGCCATGGAATATTTCTTTATCTCTATGTGACTAAAATTTCATGTGTTTTACATTATTGAATATAGAGTACTCACATACAGAGATTCAAAAGTACTTCAACTTTGGATTCTTCCTATAAAAAATCTCATACATAGTAATTCGTTCCTTCGGACACAATAGAGCTCTATTTGAAATATAGACCATTGTCATCACTTCTTCCTTCCAAAATTTCCTTAGCATGTCTCTTTCTATAAACACCATTCTAGCCATTTTTTGATGATCTGATATCACCTATCAACCAATCCCTTATACTAGGAAGATTTTACTGTTGAATTTCCATGTCTTATCCCATGATTCTTGAGATAGTGTCCTCTCTGACTATTTGTGAATTTTTTATTGTTGAATCTCAATGTCTTCATCCAGAACTCCATTTATGAATGCACAAATTTAAGAACTCTTATTGACTTCTTTCCCTTCGCTTCGTACATCATTCTGATGATCCTCCCTTGTTATCAAGCATCACACATATGTTCATGATCTCGTGATATATTAGGGAGGACTCTTGCAACTTCACACCTTACCTGATCTTCTAGAGATGGTTGTAATAGATGAACAAACCATTTATGCCAAAATTTGTTTTCTTTCTCCCGGGATAATAATCACTTATCTTATTCACCACTTATAAAGTATAGTTTTCCCATTATTCTATTTCCATATAATATAATTTTACCATATATTCCCTTGATGACATAGGTTTTTTGGGTAATCTATATTGACTTCTGAGAGTCACACAGATGACTGACACTGAGAAAATTTTCAATGAGACCTTATACAACCAAAACATCAACATGTCTTATTTCTTTTCACACAAAATCGTCCTTTCCCAATCCATTTATCTTCAGGACTGTATCATTTGAAAACATGACCACTCTTTCTTTGATATATTTTGTGCTTGTAACTAGATCTTTGTTTCTTGTCATGTGAAACGTATAAACCATTGTCAAATATTCACAAACTAAAATGGTATGATACTCTTCCTTCTCTCCACTTTTCTTCTTGGTCAATATTTTTTTCTTCACAATTATTATTGATTGAGACATCGGTTCTTTCTTAGAGTATGATGGACTATATTCAACATTCAATACAGCAAGTCTATTTTCTATCTTCAACTCACATGTTGGTTCTTTGATCTATTGATTGCAATCATTTTGAATCTTATTTGGAACATTCCTCTATGTTTTCAATGTGAAGTATTTTCCCAAGTTCCCAAATCGTACTCACCAAAATAGTGTCCTATGAAATATGTTCTTGAGAACTGTTCTCTATTTGGATGTAACATCTATTATTGTGACCTTTTATATCTTCTGTCTATAGAACAGACATTTTCTGAGTGTCCCATCATTCCAAAACCAAAACACCTAATTAAAGTCTCATTCATGCATGTCACTCCTTTACATCCAATAGTTCCGTAAGTTCATTGAATTTTCTAATTCTGATTTGTATACACATCAATTATCATTCATGTAACACATGCTTGTAGTCTAACTCCAACCCAGACTTCTTTCTATTTATGATCAAGCACCAGATCTGCCATAACATTAGAGGTTGATTATTGCTTCATTCCTAATGAACTACTATTCTGATCTTTCATATTTTGAGTCATCTAAATGATTTCATTTCCCAATAACATGTTGGGAATCATATGTTTTCCTTGGTTCTTACCACTTTTCCACAGACCGACAACTTCTACTTCAAGAACATTATTCCACTTGATTTTATCATTCATTTTTTTATTCAAACCATTGATCTCTGTTTTCTGTTATTCGATCTAGATTTTATACTCATCAACGGATTCTTAGTCCTCTGGTGTTGATAACATGAGTTTTTCAATTTCTACAATCCACTCAGACTTCTATTCTTCTTGCTACTACATATAGAGTTTGGAGTCAGGAAAAAAATTATTGGATTCGTTTTTATTAGCTCTCCAAATATCTATCTCTTCAAGATCAACCTATAACTCAACATTCATATCAAATCATATCTTAACTTATTCTTCTTCATCAATTTCATTTTCTTTATTTTTTTGAGTACTATTGACAAATTCGACAATATAATTTTCTCCATGATCATTTTAGTTCACAATCCCTTCATCCTCCCCAACCACAGAGTCATCCGAACTATCAGATTATTTTGAACATAAATTATTCTTATTAATGAAATTTCACTGGAACTACTTCTTTCATTTCCCATAAGTTGAAGACTTCTTTGTGGGAATTTTTTCTTCATCTACATCATATTCATCTTGGAACATTTTGGGACTCCCAGCGGCAAGATGACCAACCTTTCTTCTTCGAAAAAAACTATTAGAAGTTTCCCCTTAATCATTCCTTTTCCTTTTCTCATATTTGTAGAACGAAATGACATTACCTCATTTGTATCTTCATCCTCCTGAGAATATTCAATTGTGATCTTCTTCATGGCCTTGAATTCCACCACAATAGATTCTACCTTTTACATAGCCTCGTTATCTTCATTCCTCATATCATATACAACCATGGTTCTATATAAATTATCCAGTGTTATCTCTTTCATATCATTATATTCTAGTACATAGACTTTTGGATCGAACCGAGGTTCATGTATCCTCATGATGTGAATTACGATCCTAATGTTTTCAATGACTTCACTAAGACCCCACATATCTTTGACAACAATATTTACCCTGTCAAAGAAGGCATCAATAGTCTCATTTAGATTCATTTTCAAATATTATTACATTTTCCAAAAAACATGCAGTTTTGCCTCACTAACAATCTCATCCCTTTCATATATATTCTATTGCATTTACAACATGGATTGTGATATTTTTCATGACATCACCTTCGTATATATTACATTCGATATAGCTCCCCCAAAAGAATTAATTCCCAATGAATCAGCATCCAATTCTCTACGCTCAGCATTTGATAATCCACCATAATTAATATTGGCTAATATACCATGCATTGCTGTTGTAAACATATCCATTACTAAGGATATAAATTAGTGTTTCATTTGATTCTTCCATATTTGATAATTGTTCCCATAGATGATCGGAATCCCTTTGTGATTGGTGACCTCTATTTGAGGGAGAAACACTGATATCATCCTCCCTATGATACCACTTGTTAGATCCACTATGTTAGATACCTGAGAGGTGGGGGGTGGTGAATCTGGGTATGAGAGATTAAAACAACTTATCATACTGGTCATATTTCAATACTAAGAAATTCCCTATTCTCTATCTTTCTTATTGAAAATTATAAACCGAAATAAATCCAAGAACAGGACACAACTACTTTTACAAGGTTCACCATCTATAGGATATGTCCCCATAGCATACACTGGTGATGTGATGATGTTCCAACATCACTAAAAGAACATTTTAATTTACAATTTTCGATGTTGACTCACTATCCCTTCTATTTTACTACCAATCACGATATGAAATATCATTGTCCTCTCAACTGAAGTGTTGTCATCGGGTGTACCGGGAAACTCCAAATCTTTTACACACCATTACTGTGTCTTGTGCTCATATTTATTCTATTCCCGCAAGATTCCACTTTGGTTGGAAAACACTCCTTGTGCACAACTTCAATCTTTCACGCAACTCCAATCATATGTGCATATTTCTTATATTGTGTGCAAATTCATTCTTTCGCACACAACATACCTTTTCCATTTTTGATGTTCTGCTCCTGAAACATTCCTTGCATGCAAATTTAGTTTTGCAACTCCATCGTTCATACACATTTTCAAATCTTTCATGCGCAACATGACATTGTAATTTTTCAACATTCTGACCCTGAAACATTCTTTGCTGGAAATTTTCCAAACCACACTGTATATTGCATGCAACATCCTTTTCCAAAAACATGATTCCACAATTTTTGATTTTGAGGCCCGGTAGTTTGGAATAAACTATAAAATGGAACCAACTTATATATAATATTTTGGTACCACCTCCTAACCATCCATTTGTTTTTCATCATTCATTGTCAACATAGGTTGTCAACAATATATATGAAACTCCAAAAATCACAATGTAAACCCCCTTTGTCAACAAAATTAGACATTGTGGTCTTCTCTATCAACAAACACAACATGGAGGTCTACATTGTAAACATACACAATCACCACAAAAATTCTTCAATGATACCTTGAAATAACTTTTCCCTACAATTTCTCATTTGGGTTTGTTGATAACTCTTCTCATAATGATTTTATGCACTTTGAAACTTCCTTAAAGCTCATATCAACCACTATCAACATTCTCCTCTTGCGATTTTGATAGCGTTCAAGGATTCACAAAACAAGTACGCTATTCCCACATGAGAAATGCTTACCATGAGAAACAAGAATAAATCAAACTGTCATCAATGAATGAATTCATATTAGACACCAACTGTTGACACCAGACTGACACCAACTGTAATACAAATCCCAATTATTGATACCACAATGATACCAATTGGTGATAGTAGAATACCTTATGACACAATTCCGACAACACTAATCTTCTTTTATTATAATCCATAGATGTCGTGATATCTACTCATTGATCGATCACATCTAACTTCGCCAGATTTGCAACTCGTACACCCCATTTCTAGTTTCTCTCCCCATATCTTGTTGCTCTACATATCAGCTTCTCTCCATGTCTTTGAATAAGACAATTTCCCCCTTATCTAGCCATAGTCTCTCCCCCTCCAGGAGTCACTATTTATTCCCCTTTTCAACAAACCCAAAGGTCACTCCTCTGTAGTCTATGATAGTTGAAAGAAAACATATTATCATAGTATAGAAAAATACATAGTACCTCGAGGATAAATAGGGTTCTACATCCACACTTTTTCAGGTGTGGTCAGTCGAATAGACTCCATGAGCTAGTCAATGCCTCTCAAATGCATCCTTTGGTGAGGCCTTGGTCAGAATCTCTTCATCTTGTAGCTCTATAGGAACATACTCTGACTTCACAATCCCTTAATCAACATTCACCTTCATAAAATGATTTTTTATCTTAATGATCATTATACAAGAGTGATGGACTATATTTTTTCTATGATTTATATCACATGAGTTTTCACACTAGATTCTGATTGGAGATGTCACTTGATCCCCCTTATCATCAAGATACTTCTTCATACAAAACAATTGTCTGCATGCTTGGGTGGCCGAAATATAATCAGCTTCTATGGTGCTTAATGAAATATAATATTTCTTCTTTCTTAGCCATGCAATACATAGTCTTCCATGATAGAATGCACCCCCAGATTTTTAATTCCAGTCATCTGCTGAACCGGTCCAATCTACATCATTATATCCCAATAACACTGTCTTATATTTTTCATTATACATCAATTTGAAATCCATTTTTCCCTTGATATACCAAATTATTCTTTTCAATATAAGAAAGTGTCTTTCCATGGGATTACATTGATATCTTTTTTCATTGAAGGTGGAAAATAGATTTTTAGGCCATGAAATAGTCTATTATAATAAACATCCAATAATTTTTCTATACTATTTAATATTAACTGTCGTACCTTCGACATCATTTGATAGTTTCATCTGAGTAGCAAACAAATACTTCACTTCCATGGAATGTTCCTTCCCAAATATTCTCATATACTCCTTGGAATATTTGGATGGAGAAATGAGTGTTCCATTCCTTCCTTGTGTCACATGTAATCTAAGAAAAAATTTCATCTCCCCAATCATTGACATTTCAATCTCACACTTTATGAATTCATAAAATTGTCAGCACTAAGCTTCATCAGATCCGCCATATATTATGTCATCAACATACACCAGTACCATCATCATTTGATTACTATAATTGTTGTAATATATATTGTAATCAACATCACCATGCTGAAAAAAGCTTCTATTTATATTGATCTAGCCTCTGGTATCATGCTCTTGGTACTTGTTTCAACCCATATAGTGAATTCTTCAACTGACACACATTGTTCTCCTCTTCATGAATGAGAAAACCATTTGGCTTCTCGATATACACTTCTTCCTCTAGAACCCCATTAAATAATGTAGTTTTGACATCCATTTGTAAAATCTTGAACTTTCGTTGCACTGCATTGGCTAGGAAAAATTTGATTGTATCTCTCAATGAAATTGGAGAAAATTACTCATCATTATATAATCCCTTAATCTAGGAGTATCTTTTTCACATTAATCGTGATTTTTTTCGAATCACTATGTCATATTCATTCATCTTATTTTGATAGACCCATTTAATCTCAAATAACTCTTTATCTGTTGGCCTCAAAACAATCTCCCAAGTCTGATTCATCTCAATTTGATCCATCTCTTCATTAATAGCCTAAACCAAAATTTTAACAATAGCTACTTCATAAAAAACTAAGGCTCCACCTGAGAAAGGGATTATGTCTACTGCTGAGATTTCATTCTTCTTGTCTGAACTAGATTTGAAAAATCACCACTGACATTTTTTCTATCTATTTCATCTTGACACCTTCCCTTTTGTGTAGTTAAAAATTTTACTTCCTCATGCTCAACATCGATATGTTCTTCTTAATGTGCATCAACCACTTTTTCTCCCCCTACATTGGTTTCCTCCTCATCAAATTCATCAAGAAATTGTTCACAACATAGTTTAATGTTGTCCCCAATATCCAATAATGTAACATAATTACTCTCAACAAATTTTCTCAACATTTTATTAAAACATTTATATTATTTCCTTTTCCTGATTTGCCAAGGAATATTATCTCATCTCCATGTGACTCAAATTTACGATGTTTTTTTTGTTTATTATAAAGCACTTTGATCATAAGACTCGATTGTACAATACAATTGGTTTCTCCCATACCACATCTCATACATAGTCATTCATTCCTTTGGACACAACAAAACTCTGTTAGAAATGTAGACTGATGTCAGTAATGCTTCCTTCCAAAATTTATCCGGTATTTCATTTTATAAAAGCATTGTTCTAGCATGTTTTTTATGATCTGGTTTCTCCATTCAAAAATGAAATTCTGTTGGGGAGTTACTAAAGAAGAAACATGATTCCTTATCTTATGTTTCTTGATATAATATTCCACCTGACTGTTTGTGAATTCTATACCATTTTTAGTATGAAACATAAGAATTGTTGGCCAAAGAATACTTTTAGAATCCCACCGATGTTGTTTTAGGAAACACAACACATCAAACATATGGTAATTGAAGAATAACCATTACATTATACTATATTCATCAAATATATTAATGTAATACAATTTTCCATCAAAGGATCTTGGTGAAATAGGTCCACACACATCAGAATTCACCTATTCAAGCACACTTGTTGACTTATTTTCCATCGATATGTACATATTGATGATAATATAAACTTGTTGACAAGCATAAAACATATGTTTAAAATCTTTTGGTAGATTTGGGAGGTCTTTTGCTGCTTAAAAAAATACCATATATTTCAGAGATGGTTGACATAGATGACCTAGTCATTTATGCTACAATTTGTTTTCTTCTTCTCTAGATAAAAAGAACATATATTCATCTCCAAATTCAATGTAGAGATTACCATTTTTTCATTTTAGCTATAATATCATTTTACCATATTTTCCCATCATGGAAGAGGTCTTCTTGGTAAACCATATAAAATTCAAGAGAGACATAGTTGACTGACACTGAGCAAATTGTTACTGATACCTTCTAAAATAGAAACCTCATCACGTCTTATTACTTTCCCCCAAACCTGGCCTTTCCTTATCCAATTATCTTTAGGACATCATCATTTAAATACATGAAAACACCATCATTGAAATATTTTATTCTTGTAACAATATCCTAGTTTCATGTCATGTGAGATGTATAACCACTGTCAAGGATCCACACACTAGAACAGTTTAATGCTTTAAGGGAAATTTTAGCAACCACTACCTTGTCTCCTATCTTCTTATTGGTCCATATTTTTGTCTTAACTCTCAGTATAGATTGATAATTCTAATTTTTCTCATATTATGATGGACTATCTTTATCACTCAATGCTGAAAATCTATTTTGCATCATCAAATCACATGTTGGTTCATTGATCTACAGCTTGAGAAAATTTTTATTCTAATTTGGCACATTTCTTTTTATGGTCGATGTACAATATCTGGCCATGTGCCCAAATCCTCCACCCCAAAAATAGTGTCCTTCGAAATATGTTCTAGGGAGTTGTTCTATATTTTCCCACTACCTTTGTTCATATTCCCTTTGATATCTTCTTGCTATAGAACACACATTTTGTGAGTGTCCCATCATTCCACAACAATAACACCTAATGAAGGGCACATTCCTACATATAAATTCTTTAATTCAATTAGATACTTTGGATCCACTAATTTTCCAATTCTTCCTTGTATCCACATCAATATTAATTTTTCAAACATGTGCTTGATGTCTAACTTCCCCCCAGATGATTAATGTTTCTGATCAATCCCCAGATCAACCATAAAATTTGAGCTCGATTGATTATTCATTCCTTATGAAATACTAGGCTCATCATTCATCTTTTCAGTTTTCTTAAATGTTCTATTTTCCCGATATTGTGCTAGGAATCATAATTTTTTCATGGTTTGTAACACTTTTTCACAAATAGACAACTTCTCATTCATGTTCATCGATATGCTTGATTTTATCTTTCATAGTGTTATTTAAGCCATCGATCTCTTATTTCTATTCATAAATCTTGATTTTATACTCACAAACCTATTCCGAGTCCTATTGCATTGATAACCAAACTCTTAAAATTTCTTCAATCAGCTTAGACTTCTCTTATTCATTCTGATGCATATAGAGTTTGGCATCATGAAAAATATTGTTTCCTTTCTTTATTTTTGCTCTCTTAACATCCATCTCTTGAAGAGAATCCTCTAACTCAGTATTTATATCAACCCTTCCTTGAACTTATTCATCATCATCAATGTTAGTTTCATTCTATTTCTGATTACTATCAACAACTATCACCATATAATTTTCTCCCCGATCATTGTAGTTCTCAATCTTTTCAACCTCCTCAACCTCAAACTCATCTTGTAACACCCCGAGATTTTATGAAAAATATTCTTTTTAATTTCACTAATGTCTTGTGTTGTATGATACACCAAAAGGATCTTGAACAACACGCATCCTTGACTTGCCTTTCATTACATGCAATCGCGACCTTCCTTGATAGCGTGTGTAGTACGCAATACTGAGTTTTACTAAACAACGATATGCTATTAAAATATTATTAAAACTAGCCATTATGAATAGTAATAAACACTTTTTGAAATTTTGTAAATTTTATTTTTCAAAATGGAATTCATTTTTGGATTCGGAGTATCGAATTTAGCCTAAGGTGAAATTTTGGTACTTTTCGGATAACTTTCATATTCTGATGAATAGTGAAAATTACTAAATTATAATTAAAAACAACTTTTTTTCGAAATAATTAATAGTGATAAATTATTAATTTGAGTGGTTTTAAAGTATATTTAGAATTTATTTTTAAAATTTAATACAATGTTGGTCATTGGATGTAATTTCACAATTAAACTAGTCATAATCAAGTGTCAATCTTTTGATAGTTATTATCTCTTAAGAACACGCTATTTGTTTTGACGACGGGAATTAATTTTTAAATTAATTAATGCATCTGATATGTTTTGAATTTGATAAAATAGACATCATTTTTGAATTCAAAATATCAAATATAGCTTAGATCTAATTTTTGTTATTTTTCTGGAAACTTTCATTTTTGATGAATAGTGAAACCACTAAGTGGTAGTTAAAAAACTGAATTTTTCATAAAACTTAATTTTACCGCTTCTGTGAGTGGCATTTTGAAAATACAAGAGACACGGTTAATATCAAGGACTAAAATTTGGTTCAATGAGATGAAAATAATTTTTGGTGAAGAGTAACTTTTGACTTTTTTTTACCACGGTTAAAAGTAAATAGGGTAATTAAGGGTAAAGATGATATTATTATTACCCTAAAACATGTCCTAATTCTATTGGATAAGTGTAATTCAACCCAGAACAAACTTAGGAATAAAATATGACCATTTAGGCCCACTTGGATTAGATTAGGACATTTATTATTAATTTATTTAAAGAAGGGTTAAAAGAGTTAAAATCAAAGTTTATTTACTAAAAAAATTTTAATATGGGGTTATACATACGATAAATTCGACTATAAATATTCATTAGAAAGATAAAAATATTTACTACATAATGGTATTTTATTTGTAATTTTTAGACATTATATAATTTAATTTATTTATGACACAACGATGATGCAGTAATTATCTTATTAATGAAATATTGACATAATTGATGTTATAAATACCCAAATAAATATAATTTGAGACTTTTTATGAATTCCACTAATTTTCTAGGTTAATATGACATTTTATTATTGATTTAATAACTTTTTTCGAACTTATAATTCTGTTATGAGTTTCAAAAAAATCAATTACTAAATAGTGTCAAAATTGACATAAAATAGTTTTTAAAACAAATATTATATTATTAATTGTTATTTTATTCCTAAAAATCTAAGGGTCGGCCAAATGACTTAGATAAGGTTATATATCTTAATAATAAACAATTTGGGGTTCTTTTGGCTTCTTATAGTAAGTTTATTAACCTTATAGTGTAAGAACACAAGAAGTCACGGTAAAAGTAAAATTATTTAACTTAATGTTAAATCTAAATGATAAGGTTAAAATAGGAAACTAAACTTGTCTAAATTCTATTGGCTGAGAGGATTTAGACCCATACCCACCTTATCCTCTAAATAAATCAATTTGAAGCTATTTAAAACCGAACTTGAATTTTTAATAAAATAATATTTTTAGTTATTCCAAAGGTGCCCCTCTCCTCCCTTATAAAAGGACACCTCCTCCCTCTCTTCCTCACAAAACCTTGAGCCTTCAAGCTCGGCCAAACCCTGCAAAATAATCTTCTACACTTCCCTAGAAACATCCTAGAGGTTCTGGTCTTCCTCAAAGACCAATTTTAGTGCCCTAAGTGGAGGTCTCAAAGAGGCGCTTCAAAGAAGAGCTAATTTCCGTTACCGATTATTTCACCTTTATTTCTTCTTCCACTTCTTCTTCTTTGGTTGTTTCATTATGAAGTAATAACATCAGTATCACTAATATACTGATATGTTATTATAAGTATGAAACAATCCTATTTCACCATCTATCCATCCTACGGAAAACGAAATCACCGCGCGTGCGTACGTACGGAATACCGTCTCCACGCCGTGGTGAAATCTATTTTCCACCACCACCTTACTTGGATGGGTATAATGGTGTAAATAATAACTATATATTATTATTTTAAAGTGATATTGATTCTGAAATAGTATACATACACTCCAATACAGTCCCACGATCATGAGAATGATATCATCGCTTGTGCGTACGTACGGACTACCGTCTCCACGACGCGATGAGATTCATTCTCCACTTTAACCATTCATGAATGATTATAAAGTATATATAATAAGTAATCATGGAAAATATGACATTATAATGATACTGGATTTATGTGTATATATATTAATTTCATCTACTTAATTTCCGCTCAACTCAATAAGGAAACGAAAACAGCGTTCATGCGTACGTACGGCCTACCGTCTCCATGAACGGTGTATTTATTTCCATTTACTGATTTATTATATATATGTATATTCTGAATATATATATATATATATATATAAATCATGTTTTATATTCTGTAATTAAGTAATCATGATCTAAGTAATCATATGAATAATTACAAGTCAAAACACGGACGACAAATGAAACAATTTTACCCAAAACGCTCTTTAACATGGAATTTACAAAAGAACGGGTAATATAAAGTCATAAGTGAACCATATATGATAACATAACAATTAATATGATTATTTAATAAGTCAATGACATTATTTAAATCATTATACAAGAGGTTCGGACACTTACGAAGCAAATCGGACCTAAGGTAAGGGAAATATCACAATCTCATTTTTATCCGAGATTGTTTATACATTGAAATTTACTGTGGGGTATTTTATCATCCGAATCCATGTTTCCTCAATATGTAATATTTATATCCTTCTACAATAGTTTATATCCAATTTTACCCTTCGGTGTGTTTTTAGTAAAAGATATGAAAGGAATCTTTTGTCGTTTTTCGTACGAGGTACTTTTTGACTTTTCTGACAAAAAGTACGAAGAATGTTTTTTTAACATATACGGAATGAATGTATTTTTAAAAAATTACTTCCAAGAAGCTTCATTTACAAGTTTTCCAGTTTATTTTTAATCAACTTATTTTAGTTTAAAGTTGTATGACATGTTAAGAAAGGAAAAGTGTTTTTGAAGTAGAAAGGATATTTTCCTCAAGAATGAAGTTAAAGTGTTTTTTCAAAATTATTTTCCATCTAAGATAATAAAGGGTTCTGTTTTTATCCCTATTATTACATTGATTTGATTATGTTGTGATGGAATTATTTTTATGAATTCCTTTATCGTATATGAATTGTTTTATGATGTCATGATGTTTAAGATTCCCATTTTTATTACATGGGTTATGCAATGATGTATGATTTTGTGGAATATATAAGAATGGTATCATTATGAGATGGGTGGGACCTATATCTCCCTCCAATGCATTGGGTAAAGATTTTATATCTCATGAGATAGACATGGCTGGAATGGTAGGTTATACCGGTTCAGTGAAACAGGACTGAAACGAGGGTTACTCGATTCAGAAAGGGACTTTGTCCACTAAGATAGTCTTGGAAATGAGTCTTGACTAACAAGAAATGATTCTCTATGATAATGTGTGTATGCCACAAAGTTTCGTGTTTTAAGTTATGATTATTGTGATTACATTTCACTGCCATGATTTATCCCATGTTATGAAATTATGATCTCTTTTTCAGGATAAGATTTCCAATAGTTATGTGCTTATGTATATGATGTGATTGATATTTCTTTCTTTTACCCTTACTGAGCATTTGAGCTCACCCTTTTATGTTTTATTTTCCCCAGGATATAAAGAATGGTTTTAGGTATAAAAAAAAGAAGATCTTTATGGGAGATGTTGAAGATCTTTCACCAGGAATTAGAAGATTATATTCCGAGTTTCCAAAGAAACTAAACTATTACGATCCTTGTGTGTGTGTTTTTTTAATGTACTAAGTATTCCGAAAAAGTAATGTAATGTCCATGTACGTCAGGCTTCAGGTCTCTACAGTTGGTATCAGAGGAAAGGTTTAGTCAACCTTTGGAAACTAGGATGCGAAAACGTTAGTGAGATCCCTAGAAATATTTCTAAGCTATGTCTAGGGATGTCCCTAAGGATAAGTATACGTATAGGATATAGTCCTAGAACTATGGTAATAATATTAGATTAAACCAAAGATGTTAGATATTGATGTTACTCCCCCTTTATTATGATTTTTTCCTCTCACACTATTCTTTTTGGGTTTTAGAAAATGGCTGGAAACAAGATGATTCACGATAATGGAGGATATGATGGACAATGGAATGATATTCTTAATGAGAAACCAAATGAAATGGGATTTGGAAGTCCAAACATCACTATTATGACGAATCAGCAATCTCATAATATGATCAATAAAGTAAAATTTGGTAAGTTTCCTGACTCGGCTAATAAGAGAAAGATGGAGTTTCATGATGATCATAGAGGAAAAAAAGTTCAATTTCCCCTATGTAAATCATGTGGGAAGAGGCATCATGGAGAATGTTTCAAAGGAGCTGGAAGATGCTTTGGGTGTGGAAAAGAAGGACACAAAGCAAGTAAGTGCAATGGAAAAGGTTCAGCTAACACCATGGATGAGGATAATGGTATTGCTACGACATCAACAATGGTTAAATGTTTTAAATGTGGAATGTACGGGCATTATGCAAACCAATTCCCTAAGGGAAAGTCACATGAAGAGAATCAGTATGGTCGTATGGGATGTATTTATGTTGATGATGATGAAGAGACTACAAATGATATGTGAGATGAAAGAATTGTTGAAGCTCGGTCAATGGTTTAAGAAGGTAGTGGAATGATTACATGTTTATCATGTGTAATGTTGTATAAGTAATCTCATGGTACTATGGAATAAAGAGACATCTAAGGATTGTTACACTATTGTCTTTCCTAAGTTTTTAAAGTGTATGATTAATGGTACTAGTAACCATGAAATGTTATTCAGATATTTTTTGGAAATTAGATGATATGCGCATAATGAAGGAATAATAAGATAATGAGGTATTTGATTGTATTCATGAGCTCATGACTGATATAAGGAGAAGGTTATATCATGGTTTGAGTATATAGAATTTTTGGATTTTGGTTTGTGGAAAGAGTTAACTTTTAACAGCATTCATGTTTTCACTAAGGTTCAATGGGTATTCAAGAGAATACGTGATTAAGGCCTTTGAATGTATGGAATGTGACCAACAAGACATATCTTATGATATATGGGGATCAACGACAATATTAAATCTCTGGTAATCGTTTTCACTATATTATGAGAGTGGACTGCAGTATTATGGATAAGCATAAAGATTAGAATGGATTATGTTGGACATAAGTTAGTATTGTTTAAGGATAGAATATTTTCGATATTATTGATGGGATGTTATAGTAATGTAGTTTTAGAAAAAGGACAACCTGCAGGACGGGCGACATGCCATCGCGTCGGACAAGGATGTGAGAATCGAACCCACAACCGAAGTGCGACTGGCCTTTATCGCCTACCACTAGCCTACAAGAAAGTCCCTGTTTATTAGAAACTAGTTTTATTATATTAAGCAGTATGATATATGAACTATAAGTTCATTTTAGGAACCATATATCATTAATCTCACTATAGATGGACTTATGTATTTTTTGATAACTTTTCTAACCTTTTGAGACATATGGAATGAACCATCATTCTATCACATGATCTTCTAACACATCACGAATAACAAATTCAACTTCATTTCTTTAAGAGATGAAGTAGACATTGTCCAAAGAACGAAAAACAGTGAGACTATACCAAAATCACAAAAGTATTTCTTCTAATTCCAATTTCATCAACTTTAGGGAAATGATCTTGAAAAACAAAAATGTTGTCCTAGTGCTCTTATATCTGATTAATCAGATGGTACCTTAGATCGTCACAAATTTATGGATTTGTGATTGCTAGCTTTTCCATAGCCATGTTCTCTACCACTCTCCATCAGAACATGATGGTTATATTTTTCTTCCATATCCATATTTTCACCTTTGTGGAAACCCAGTGATTAGTTTATTTGGGTAACCATTACGTTTCATACTTTTGTTTTTAAAGATTGGTTTTTGTATTCCTTTTTACGATGTGGGTTTCTATTAAAGAAACTTTCGAGTAGTAAACCATTTATAACCCCGACGAATTTTGAGGGCGAAATTCATTTTAAGGGGGGTAGAAAGTAACACCCCGAGATTTTATGAAAAATATTCTTTTTAATTTCAATAATGTATTGTTTTGTATGATACACCAAAAGGAGCTTGCACAACACGCATCCTTGACTTGCCTTTCATTACACGCAATCGCGACCTTCCTTGATAGTGTGTGTAGTACGCAATACCGAGTTTCACTAAACAATGATATGCTATTAAAATATTATTAAAACTAGCCATTATGAATAGTAATAACCACTTTTTGAAATTTTGTAAATGTTATTTTTCAAAATGGAATTCATTTTTGGATTCGGAGTATCAAATTTAGCCTAAGGTGAAATTTTGGTACTTTTCGGATAACTTTCATATTCTGATGAATAGTGAAAATTACTAAATTATAATTAAAAACAACTTTTTTTCCAAATAATTAATAGTGATAAATTATTAATTTGAGTGGTTTTAAAGTATATTTAGAATATATTTTTACAATTTAATACAATGTTGGTCATTGGATGTAATTTCACATTTAAACCAGTCATAATCAAGTGTCAATCTTTTTATAGTTATTATCTCTTAAGAACACACTATTTGGATTGACGATGGGAATTAATTTTTAAATTAATTAATGAAACTGATATGTTTTTAATTTGATAAAATAGACATCATTTTTGAATTCAAAATATCAAATATAGCTTAGATCTAATTTTTGTTATTTTTCTGGAAACTTTCATTTTTTGATGAATAGTGAAACCACTAAGTGGTAGTTAAAAAACTGAAATTTTCATAAAACTTAATTTTACCGGTTCTGTGAGTGGAATTTCGAAAATCCGAGAGACACGGTTAGTATCAAGGACTAAAATGTGGTTCAATGAGATGAAAATAATTTTTGGTGAAGAGTAACTTTTGACTTTTTTTTACCGCGGTTAAAAGTAAATAGGGTAATTAAGGGTAAAGATGATATTATTATTACCCTAACACATGTCCTAATTCTATTGGATAAGTGTAATTCAACCCAGAACAAACTTAGGAATAAAATATGACCATTTAGGCCCACATGGATTAGATTAGGACATTTATTATTAATTTATTTAAAGAAGGGTTAAAAGAGTTAAAATCAATGTTTATTTACTAAAAAAATTTTAATATGGGGTTATACATATGATAAATTCAACTATAAATATTCATTAGAAAGATAAAAAGATTTCCTACATAATGGTATTTTATTTGTAATTTTTAGACATTACATAATTTAATTTATTTATGACACAACGATGATGCAGTAATTATTTTATTAATGAAATATTGACATAATTGATGTTATAAATACCCAAATAAATATAATTTGAGACTTTTTATGAATTAAACTAATTTTCTAAGTTAATATGACATTTTATTATTGATTTAATTAACTGTTTTCGAACTTATCATTCTGTTATGAGTTTCAAAAAAAAAAACAATTACTAAATAGTGTCAAAATTGACATAAAATAGTTTTTAAAACAAATATTATATTATTAATTGTTATTTTATTCCTAAAAATCTAAGGTTCGGCCAAATGACTTAGAAAAGGTTATATATATTAATAATAAACAATTTGGGGTTCTTTTGTCTTCTTATAGTATGTTTATTAACCTTATAGTGTAAGAACACAAGAAGACACGGTAAAAGTAAAATTATTTAACTTAATGTTAAATCAAAATAATAAGGTTAAAATAGGAAACTAAACTTTTCTAAATTCTATTGGATGAGAGGATTTCGACCCATCCCCACCTTAGCCTTTAAATAAATCAATTTGGCGCTATTTAAAACCGAACATGACTTTTTAATAAAATAATATTTTTAGTTATTCCAAAGGTGCCCCTCTCCTCCCTTATAAAAGGACACCTCCTCCCTCTCTTCCTCACACAACATTGATCCTTCAAGCTCGGCCAAACCCTGCCAAATTCTCTTCTACAATTCACTAGAAACATACTAGAGGTTCTGGTCTTCCTCAAAGACCAATTTTAGTTCCCTAAGAGGAGGTCTCAAAGAGGCGCTTCAAAGAAGAGGTAATTTCCGTTACCGATTCTTTCACCTTTATTTCTTCTTACACTTCTTCTTCTTAGGTTGTTTCATTATGAAGTAATAACATAAGTATCACTCATATACTGATATGTTATTATAAGTATGAAACAATCCTATTTCACCATCTATCCATCCTACAGAAAACGAAATCACCGCGCGTGCGTACGTACGGAATACCGTCTCCACGCCGTGGTGAAATCTATTTTCCACCACCACATTACATGGATGGGTATAATGGTGTAAATAATAACTATATATTATTATTTTAAAGTTATATTGATTCTGAAATAGTATACATACACTCCAATATAGTCCCACGATCATGAGAACGATATCATCGCTCGTGCGTACGTACAGACTACCGTCTCCACGACACGATGAGATTCATTCTCCACTTTAACCATTCATGAATGATTATAAAGTATATATAATAAGTAATCATGAAATATATGACATTATAATGATACTTGATTTATGTGTATATATATGAATTTCATCTACTTAATTTCCGTTCAACTCAATAAGGAAACAAAAACAGCGTTCATGCGTACGTACGGCCTACCGTCTCCATGAACGGTGTATTTATTTCCATTTACTGATTTATTATATATATGTATATTCTGAATATATATATATATAAATCATGTTTTATATTCTGGAATTATGTAATCATGATCTAAGTAATCATATGAATAATTACAAGTCAAAACATGGACGACAAATGAAACAATTTTACCCAAAACGCTCTTTAACATGGAATTTACAAAAGAACGGGTAATATAAAGTCATAAGTGAACCATATATGATATCATAACAATGAATATGATTCTGTAATAAGTCAATGACATTATTTAAATCATTATACAAGAGGTTCGGACACTTACGAAGCAAATCGGACCTAAGGATAGGGAAATATCACAATCTCATTTTTATCCGAGATTGTTTATACTTTGAAATTTACTGGGGTGTATTTTATCATCCACATCCATGTTTCCTCAATATGTAATATTTTTATCCTTCTACAATAGTTTATATCAAATTTTACCCTTCGGTGCATTTTTAGTAAAAGATATGAAAGGAATCTTTTGTCGTTTTTCGTGCAAGGTACTTTTTGACTTTTCCGACAAAAAGTACGAAGAATTTTTTTTTAACTTATACGGCATGAATGGATTTTTAAAACATTACTTCCAAGAAGCTTCATTTAAAAGTTTTCAATTTTATTTTTAATAAAATTCTTTTAGTTTAAAATTGTATGACATGTTAAGAAAGGAAAAGTGTTTTTGAAGTAGAAAGGGTATTTTCCTCAAGAATGAAGTTCAAGTGTTTTATCAAAATTATTTTCCATCTAAGATAATAAAGGGTTCTGTTTTTATCCCTATTATTACATTGATTTGATTATGTTGTGATGGAATTATTTTTATGAATTCCTTTATCGTATATGAATTGTTTTATGATGTCATGATGTTTAAGATTCCCATTTTTATTACATGGGTTATGCAATGATGTATGATTTATGATTTTGTGGAATATATAAGAATGGTATAATTATGAGATGGGTGGGACCTATATCTCCCTCCAATGCATTGGGTAAAGATTTTATATCTCATGAGATAGACATGGCTGGAATGGTAGGTTATACCGGTTCAGTGAAACAGGACTGAAACGAGGGTTACTCGATTCAGAAAGGGACTTTTTCCACTAAGATAGTCTTGGCAATGAGTCTTGACTAACAAGAAATGATTCTCTATGATTATGTGTGTATGCCACAAAGTTTCGTGTTTTAAGTTATGATTATTGTGATTACATTTCACTGCCATGATTTATCCCATGTTATGAAATTTTGATCTCTTTTTCAGGATAAGATTTCCAAAAGTTATGTGCTTATGTATATGATGTGATTGATATTTCTTTCTTTTACCCCTACTGAGCATTTGAGCTCACCCTTTTATGTTTTCTTTTCCCTAGGATATAAAGAATGGTTTTAGGTATAAAAAAAAGAAGATCTTTATGGGAGATGTTGAAGATCTTTCACCAGGAATTAGAAGATTATATTCCGAGTTTCCAAAGACACTAAACTATTATGATCCTTGTGTGTGTGTTTTTTTAATGTACTAAGTATTCCGCAAAAGTAATGTAATGTCCATGTACGTCAGGCTTCGGGTCTCTACAGTTGGTATCAGAGGAAAGGTTTAGTCAACCTTTGGAAACTAGGATGCGAAAACGTTAGTGAGATCCCTAGAAATATTTCTAAGGTATGTCTAGGGATGTCCCTAAGGATAAGTATACGTATAGGATATAGTCCTAGAACTATGGAAATAATATTAGATTAAACCAAAGATGTTAGATATTGATGTTACTCCCCCTTTATTATGATTTTTTCCTCTCACACTATTCTTTTTGGGTTTTAGAAAATGGCTGGAAACAAGATGATTCACGATAATTGAGGATATGATGGACAATGGAATGATATTCTTCATGAGCAACCAAATGAAATGGGATTTGGAAGTCTAAACATCACTATTATGACGAATCAGCAATCTCATAATATGATCAATAAAGTAAAATTTGGTAAGTTTCCTGACTCGGCTAATAAGAGAAAGATGGAGTTTCATGATGATCATAGAGGAAAAAAAGTTCAATTTCCCCTATGTAAATCATGTGGGAAGAGGCATCATGGAGAATGTTTCAAAGGAGCTGGAAGATGCTTTGGGTGTGGAAAAGAAGGACACAAAGCAAGTAAGTGCAATGGAAAAGGTTCAGCTAACACCATGGATGAGGATAATGGTATTGCTACGACATCAACAATGGTTAAATGTTTTAAATGTGGAATGTACGGGCATTATGCAAACCAATTCCCTAAGGTAAAGTCTCATGAAGAGAATCAGTATGGTCGTATGGGATGTATTTATGTTGATGATGATGAAGAGACTACAAATGATATGTGAGATGAAAGAATTGTTGAAGCTCGGTCAATGGTTTAAGAAGGTAGTGGAATGATTACATGTTTATCATGTGTAATGTTGTATAAGTAATCTCATGGTACTATGGAATAAAGAGACATCTAAGGATTATTACACTATTGTCTTTCCTAAGTTTTTAAAGTGTATGATTAATGGTACTAGTAACCATGAAATGTTATTCAGATATTTTTTGGAAATTAGATGATATGCGCATAATGAAGGAATAATAAGATAATGAGGTATTTGATTGTATTCATGAGCTCATGACTGATATAAGGAGAAGGTTATATCATGGTTTGAGTATATAGAGTTTTTGGATTTTGGTTTGTGGAACGAGTTAACTTTTAACTGCATTCATGTTTTCACTAAGTTTCAATGGGTATTCAAGAGAATACGTGATTAAGGCCTTTGAATGTATGGAATGTGACCAACAAGACATATCTTATGATATATGGGGATCAACGACAATATTAAATCTCTGGTAATCGTTTTCACTATATTATGAGAGTGGACTGCAGTATTATGGATAAGCATAAAGATTAGAATGGATTATGTTGGACATAAGTTAGTATTGTTTAAGGATAGAATATTTTCGATATTATTGATGGGATGTTATAGTAATGTAGTTTTAGAAAAAGGACAACCTGCAGGACGGACGACATGCCATCGCGTCGGACAAGGATGTGGGAATCGAACCCACAACCGAAGTGCGACTGGCCTTTATCGCCTACCACTAGCCTACAAGAAAGTCCCTGTTTATTAGAAACTAGTTTTATTATATTAAGCAGTATGATATATGAACTATAAGTTCATTTTAGGAACCATATATCATTAATCTCACTATAGATGGACTTATGTATTTTTTGATAACTTTTCTAACCTTTTGAGACAGATGGAATGACCCATCATTCTATCACATGATCTTCTAACACATCACGAATGACAAATTCAACTTCATTTCTTTAAGAGATGAAGTAGACATTGTCCAAAGAACGAAAAACAGTGAGACTATACCAAAATCACGAAAGTATTTCTTCTAATTCCAATTTCATCAACTTTAGGGAAATGATCTTGAAAAACAAAAATGTGGTCCTAGTGCTCTTATATCTGATTAATCAGATGGTACCTTAGATCGTCACAAATTTATGGATTTGTGATTGCTAGCTTTTCCATAGCCATGTTCTCTACAACTCTCCATCAGAACATGATGGTTATATTTTTCTTCCATATCCATATTTTCACCTTTGTGGAAACCCAGTGATTAGTTTATTTGGGTAACCATTACGTTTCATACTTTTGTTTTTAAAGATTGGTTTTTGTATTCCTTTTTACGATGTGGGTTTCTATTAAAGAAACTTTCGAGTAGTAAACCATTTATAACCCCGACGAATTTTGAGGGCGAAATTCATTTTAAGGGGGGGTAGAAAGTAACACCCCGAGATTTTATGAAAAATATTCTTTTTAATTTCAATAATGTCTTATGTTGTATGATACACCAAAAGGAGCTTGCACAACACGCATCCTTGACTTCCCTTTCATTACACGCAATCACGACCTTCCTTGATAGCGTGTGTAGTACGCAATACCGAGTTTCACTAAACAATGATATGCTATTAAAATATTATTAAAACTAGCCATTATGAATAGTAATAACCACTTTTTGAAATTTTTGTAAATTTTATTTTTCAAAATGGAATTCATTTTTGGATTCAGAGTATCAAATTTAGCCTAAGGTGAAATTTTGGTACTTTTCGGATAACTTTCATATTCTGATGAATAGTGAAAATTACTAAATTATAATTAAAAACAACTTTTTTTCCAAATAATTAATAGTGATAAATTATTAATTTGAGTGGTTTTAAAGTATATTTAGAATATATTTTTACAATTTAATACAATGTTGGTCATTGGATGTAATTTCACATTTAAACCAGTCATAATCAAGTGTCAATCTTTTTATAGTTATTATCTCTTAAGAACACGCTATTTGGATTGACGATGGGAATTAATTTTTAAATTAATTAATGAAACTGATATGTTTTGAATTTGATAAAATAGACATCATTTTTGAATTCAAAATATCAAATATAGCTTAGATCTAATTTTTGTTATTTTTCTGGAAACTTTCATTTTTTGATGAATAGTGAAACCACTAAGTGGTAGTTAAAAAACTGAATTTTTCATAAAACTTAATTTTACCGGTTCTTTGAGTGGAATTTCGAAAATCCGAGAGACACGGTTAGTATCAAGGACTAAAATGTGGTTCAATGAGATGAAAATAATTTTTGGTGAAGAGTAACTTTTGACTTTTTTTTACCACGGTTAAAAGTAAATAGGGTAATTAAGGGTAAAGATGATATTATTATTACCCTAACACATGTCCTAATTCTATTGGATAAGTTTAATTCAACCCAGAACAAACTTAGGAATAAAATATGACCATTTAGGCCCACATGGATTAGATTAGGACATTTATTATTAATTTATTTAAAGAAGGGTTAAAAGAGTTAAAATCAATGTTTATTTACTAAAAAAATTTTAATATGGGGTTATACATATGATAAATTCGACTACAAATATTCATTAGAAAGATAAAAATATTTCCTACATAATTGTATTTTATTTGTAATTTTTAGACATTACATAATTTAATTTATTTATGACACAACGATGATGCAATAATTATCTTATTAATGAAATATTGACATAATTGATGTTATAAATACCCAAATAAATATAATTTGAGACTTTTTATGAATTAAACTAATTTTCTAGGTTAATATGACATTTTATTATTGATTTAATTAACTGTTTTCGAACTTATCATTCTGTTATGAGTTTAAAAAAAAAACAATTACTAAATAGTGTCAAAATTGACATAAAATAGTTTTTAAAACAAATATTATATTATTAATTGTTATTTTATTCCTAAAAATCTAAGGTTCGGCCAAATGACTAAGAAAAGGTTATATATATTAATAATAAACAATTTGGGGTTCTTTTGTCTTCTTATAGTATGTTTATTAACCTTATTGTGTAAGAACACAAGAAGACACGGTAAAAGTAAAATTATTTAACTTAATGTTAAATCAAAATAATAAGGTTAAAATAGGAAACTAAACTTTTCTAAATTCTATTGGATTAGAGGATTTCGACCCATCCCCACCTTAGCCTCGAAATAAATCAATTTGGAGCTATTTAAAACCAAACATGACTTTTTAATAAAATAATATTTTTAGTTATTCCAAAGGTGCCCCTCTCCTCCCTTATAAAAGGACACCTCCTCCCTCTCTTCCTCACACAACATTGATCCTTCAAGCTCGGCCAAACCCTGCCAAATTCTCTTCTACAATTCACTAGAAACATACTAGAGGTTCTGGTCTTCCTCAAAGACCAATTTTAGTTCCCTAAGAGGAGGTCTCAAAGAGGCGCTTCAAAGAAGAGGTAATTTCCGTTACCGATTCTTTCACCTTTATTTCTTCTTACACTTCTTCTTCTTAGGTTGTTTAATTATGAAGTAATAACATAAGTATCAATCATATACTGATATGTTATTATAAGTATGAAACAATCATATTTCACCATCTATCCATCCTACAGAAAACGAAATCACCGCGCGTGCATACGTACGGAATACCGTCTCCACGCCGTGGTGAAATCTATTTTCCACCACCACATTACTTGGATGGGTATAATGGTGTAAATAATAACTATATATTATTATTTTAAAGTTATATTGATTCTGAAATAGTATACATACACTCCAATATAGTCCCACGATCATGAGAACGATATCATCGCTCGTGCGTACGTACGGACTACCGTCTCTATGACACGATGAGATTCATTCTCCACTTTAACCATTCATGAATGATTATAAAGTATATATAATAAGTAATCATGAAATATATGACATTATAATGATACTTGATTTATGTGTATATATATTAATTTCATCTACTTAATTTCCGTTCAACTCAATAAGGGAAAAAAAACAGCGTTCATGCATACGTACGGCCTACCGTCTCCATGAACGGTGTATTTATTTCCATTTACTGATTTATTATATATATGTATATTCTGAATATATATATATATAAATCATGTTTTATATTCTGGAATTATGTAATCATGATCTAAGTAATCATATGAATAATTACAAGTCAAAACATGGACGACAAATGAAACAATTTTACCCAAAACGCTCTTTAACATTGAATTTACAAAAGAACGGGTAATATAAAGTCATAAGTGAACCATATATGATATCATAACAATGAATATGATTCTGTAATAAGTCAATGACATTATTTAAATCATTATACAAGAGGTTCGGACACTTACAAAGCAAATCGGACCTAAGGATAGGGAAATATCACAATCTCATTTTTATCCGAGATTGTTTATACTTTGAAATTTACTGGGGTGTATTTTATCATCCACATCCATGTTTCCTCAATATGTAATATTTTTATCCTTCTACAATAGTTTATATCAAATTTTACCCTTAGGTGCATTTTTAGTAAAAGATATGAAAGGAATCTTTTGTCGTTTTTCATACGAGGTACTTTTTGACTTTTCCGACAAAAAGTACGAAGAATGTTTTTTTAACTTATACGGCATGAATGGATTTTTAAAACATTACTTCCAAGAAGCTTCATTTAAAAGTTTTCAAGTTTATTTTTAATCAAATTCTTTTAGTTTAAAATTGTATGACATGTTAAGAAATGAAAAGTGTTTTTGAAGTAGAAAGGGTATTTTCCTCAAGAATGAAGTTCAAGTGTTTTATCAAAATTATTTTCCATCTAAGATAATAAAGGGTTCTGTTTTTATCCCTATTATTACATTGATTTGATTATGTTGTGATGGAATTATTTTTATGAATTCCTTTATCGTATATGAATTGTTTTATGATGTCATGATGTTTAAGATTCCCATTTTTATTACATGGGTTATGCAATGATGTATGATTTATGATTTTGTGGAATATATAAGAATGGTATCATTATGAGATGGGTGGGACCTATATCTCCCTCCAATGCATTGGGTAAAGATTTTATATCTCATGAGATAGACATGGCTGGAATGGTAGGTTATACCGGTTCAGTGAAACATGACTAAAACGAGGGTTACTCGATTCAGAAAGGGACTTTTTCCACTAAGATAGTCTTGGCAATGAGTCTTGACTAACAAGAAATGATTCTCTATGATTATGTGTGTATGCCACAAAGTTTCGTGTTTTAAGTTATGATTATTGTGATTACATTTCACTGCCATGATTTATCCCATGTTATGAAATTATGATCTCTTTTGCAGGATAAGATTTCCAAAAGTTATGTGCTTATGTATATGATGTGATTGATATTTCTTTTGTTTACCCTTACTGAGCATTTGAGCTCACCCTTTTATGTTTTCTTTTCCCCAGGATATAAAGAAAGGTTTTAGGTATAAAAAAAAGAAGATCTTTATGGGAGATGTTGAAGATCGTTCACCAGGAATTAGAAGATTATATTCCGAGTTTCCAAAGACACTAAACTATTACGATCCTTGTGTGTGTGTTTTTTTAATGTACTAAGTATTCCACAAAAGTAAGGTAATGTCCATGTACGTCAGGCTTTGGGTCTCTACACATCTAAAATGTCACATTCTTGTGAACGGTGATTCTTGATCTTAAAAAAAATTTGTTGAACTATTTCTTGCCTTTCCCCTATGCTTAAAACGTCTTCTTGGGAATTTCAACATCATTGAAAACATCTTCATCTTCAATATTTTTGGGACACCTTGCTACTAGATGACCACCCTTTCCAAATTGAAAACAAGCTAGTGGATGTTTCCCCTAGAAAATTACTTTCCACATAGAAAAATTGAGGAATGAAATGACATCACCTCATATTTCTATTCGTCCTCTTGAGTATATTTTATTATGAGATTCTTCATGGACTTCAATGCCACCTCATAAGATTTCCCCATATCTATAGCCGCATTAGATTCATTCCTAATTTCATATGAAACCATGGTACTTGGAAAATTGTCCAGTGTTAGATCCTTCAAATCTTAATCTTCTTGTACTGAGACATTTCAATTGAACTGAGGTGGAATATCCTCATGATGTGCTTTACAATTGTATTATAATCAATTCCTTCAGCAAGACCCCTCATATCTTCTTCATAAATACTTACCCTATCAAAGAATTCATCAACAGTCTCATTCGGGTTCATTTTCAAATATTCATACTTTTTCCACAAAACATGAACCTTTACTTCTCTAACATTTGTATCTCTCTCATTTATAGTCAATATATTTTCCTACATGGAATGCTATGTTTTTCTTGACATCACCTTTGTATATATATCAATGGATAAGGCTCCCCTAAAGCATTAATTCCCTTGGAATCTGCATCCAATTCTCTACGCTCAGCTTCTGATAATGTGACACTATTAATAGCGGCTATTATTCAATTGATTGATTCTATAAATACATCCATTCTAAAAGAGCCAATGTATTGTTGCATCCAATTCTTAAATGGTTTTAAATTGTTCCCATTGATGACTGGAATCCATTTGTGATTGGTGACCTCCATTTGAGAGAGAAACAATGATATACACCTCCTACTAATATAAATTGTTAGGACAACTATGGTAGGTGTCCTGGGAGGGGGTGCATCAGGGTATGATAGATTAATAAAACTTCCCCTATTGATGTTATTTCACAATTACGAAAAACATTGTTCTCTCTCTTTCCCATTTCAAAGTATAATCAGAAATAAAATATAGCACATGGAACTATTATTTTTACATGGTTCACCTTCACTAGCTCTGTATAAGGAGCATACACTGGTTATGTACTGATTTACCAACTTCACTAAATGTGAACTTATTTTTAAAATGTTTGAATCAGACTCACATTCTCATTCGATTAACAACCAATCATGATATGAAAGCTCACTGCCCTCCCAATTGAAGTGTGCTCACTACTTCTTCGTAATATTCCTCACATATTATAGAACTGTATCTCTCTTCATTATCTCTAAAGATATCATCATCTTAAACTATTTATTGATGCTATGCTGACATCCAACATTCACCCCCATATGAATATCTATTCGCACCGGGTGTATCGGGTACTCCAAATCTTCCATGTAACGCTTACTTCATCTTGCGTGCAACATTATTCTCTTGTGCTCTAGATTCCAAATTTTTCACCAGTCACACTGTGTGCACTACATCCATCTTTTTCACAAGTCTAATTTTACACCAAACATTCATAGATTGTGTGAAACTCAAAATAATCGGTGAAACTCCCTTCGCAGGAAATTCATAAATGATTTGGGGCTCAGTTTTTATCTATGTTTTGAGCTCTCTCGAATGAGGGGGGTAACATATTATTTAAAGGATTTCTTGTACACAATTCAGAAGATTCAACTTTTGTTGCACAAGTTCCTCTTCGAGCATGAAAAACCCCATTTGGAATCACATTGAGCTCCCATGTTTCTTTCATGAAACCTCCTCTTTCACACCCATTTCCAAATCTATTGTTCATATCACGACTTTTCAATTTTTTGACATTCTGATCCTAAAACATGCCTTATGTGCATGTTTTTTTGTGCAATTCTACCTTTCGTGTAGATCTTCAAATCATTTGTGTGCAACATTACTTTTCTATTTTTTCAACGTTCTGACACTGAAACATGCCTTCAACGCAAGATCCCAAACCACACAAGATCTTGCACATAACATCCTTTGCGTGCATGTTTCCAATCCACCTTAGATCTATTATTTTTTTTCACCACCTCCAAATCACCCATTCCTTTTACATCATTCATCGTCAAAATAGGTTCTCAAAAAATATATATGGAACTAAGAAAATGACCATGTTAACCCCCTTTGTCAACAAAATTAGACACTGTGGTCTGCGCTGCAATAAAAACATCATGGTGGTCCACTTTGTGAACAAAAACAATCAAATCAAATATGATTCAATTACACATTGAGGGATTATTCACAACAATGTATTTAATTGGTGCCTCGAGTCGGGTGGGAAACATGGCCTCATGCACATATCACCATACGCCATAGGCCACCGACTAGTAATAAGGGCCTATGGTGCATCCAAATGGAATCTATTCAATATTTACCAAAGTGTAGCACAACGGTTTAAATTAAACATAGGTAATGAGTGTATAAAATATATGTTAATAGATGGACATCTGAAAATACACACAAAAGTGACAATATCGAAAACAACTGGAACAACATTCCACAACTAGTGAGAATATGTCATGTCACTAGAAAACTAGAAAACATGGATACAAGATAATATAAATAACATATTCCACAATACTATATATTAAATTAAATTAATATCCCAATAATATCAAGTTCCAACATAGTACTCTTTCATCATGCTCCATACTAAAAAGCATTCATGTGTTTAAAGTTAGACGATTCCCATTATCAACACATACAACCATGTTATCTACTCTAGGTACCAAAAAACACCCAGAGATAATGTGTGATAAATCTCAATTATCCAACACCAATGGTGTCTATGGAAACCATCCCATTTAATGTAAACGTAACGGTGTGCGTTAATGGATAAAAAAAGTAAATTAGTATGATGTTACTAAATAAACTATTACGTGCTTCATCGATCGGTTGGTGGCTTAAAATTTCAAAAATTCATTATTTGATTATTACATGATTATAAATATGGAACATATTTGTAGTTTCAAAGGATACAAATTTGTAATAAGGAAAACTATAATGATATTTAATAATGAGGTTCCTTGGTAAAAATCATGGAAACATAGACATCAAGGGTACCAAACTATTTAATAACTATATAATAGATAATGATAAGAGTTTAGTACAAGGATAATAATACAAGGCATTCCATAATATGGTGTCTACCGATTCTAATGTAATCGTCAAATGAATAATGGGTTTAAGTAGAGATAGGGGCCTATGTGCCATAACCATGGATCTCAATTCTCAATGATAGATCCAAGGAGTTTATCCATGGTATTAATTAATTATATTGAAGGGATCGTATGGTGTCATACCTAGAATCCAAATAATAGACCACGATCAGGATCTATGTGATTCCAAACCAAGGAAATCTATATCCATTAATCAAAATGGGGTTATAGAGTGCTCATGGAAATATCCTATCATAATTCATGGTGAGATCATGTCATGTGAATCATTTTTAATTATTAATTCATGTATTATATCATTTGGTTTATGTATTACCTTTAATTGGTGTGATAAGGTCAAGTATCATGAAACCTTTTAATCAAGTCATTTGGTTCACGCCATGCCATTAATTAGTGTGACAATGCCATGTAGCATGCAAAAATTAATTTAATCCATTTAAATTACATTCTATAGGAATAGATGATTTATATAACTTCCATTAATGCAGTAAGAGTTGATATTGATATAAAAACAACTATTAATTTACATTAAAATTCATGTTATATTCTTAGTATACTTTCCAATTCATATTTCTGATTTTTTTGTAATATTGACACACATACATTATGTGGGTAACGTGGTAATAATTCATGGTACATTCCATTACTCCCATAAAAATATAAATATTTTCTTTTAAAATAAAATTTATTAACCTTATAATGATCAATCCAAGGTACACATGAAAAATGTAATAAATGGGTCAAAAAAATAAACAACTATTATATAATATCCTTCGACATGGAATGGATGGAGTTTTGGTTGTTACAAAAAAAGAATAAAATATATGGAAAAACAATAATGATATTGTTTTAAGGAATATTATCATGATATATAAATACTATAAATGACAGCTGATGAAATCAATGGTCCCCACATGGCATTTCCTAAATCCTTGAACATTAGGGATGACTTATAGACCATTAAAATTAGGCTTTTATGAATATCAACATCTAGTGTTGGACCATGATTTAGTTCATATTGGAGTATATCTAAGAAAAAGAAAAAACAATCACAAAACTATAAATAAGTTGATTTAAATAGATAAAGATAAAGAATTAAACAGACTATAGTACATATCATTAGCCATCAAACGTGACTAATGGAAGCCCTAACAGATCACAGTTGAAAGAAATAAATTAAATCAGACATTTCGCCAATGAAATATCCAAATTGAGAGCTATCAATGTAAATCTATCATAAACTCAGATTAATGATGAATTGGGGGGGATAATTAGATAAATAAGGGGAAATATTAATAATTGCCCCAAAAATAGCATGTGAATGATTTTGTAAATACCCGTAAATTTCAAGGAATTTTTTTTTCTTAATTTCTTTGGGATTTTACGAGTACAGATTTTCTGACGGTACATGATTCCGAGGCCCGGTGTGCCCGGAATCAATTTCCAAATTTCAGCTCGGGTAGGTTCAGTGAACGAACGAGCGGGATTTTAGAATTTTTCAACCGGTGCTCAGAATCGAAATATGAGGGCACTAATGAAACAACAATGCCAGTAATTTCTTATGAAGACCTTTATTGGAGTTGCGTTTGCTCGGGAGGATTTGTTTAAAAATGGATTAAGTGTAAAGTGAAATAAAGTTGTGTCACAATTTTATTTCTCTTTTCTAGGTGGTTTATTCTTAAGTATGGGAGTTGGGGTGGGACCCGCTAAAATCCTAACTCTTCTTGATAGGATATTGGTGAGGTGGGGCCCCCACAAGCCCCACCCCTTCAAATTCTTCTAACTCCTCTAACTACTCATTAAGTTGACAACTCCCATTAATTTGTAACTCTCCCCTCTCTCCTCTTTATTCAAGCGAACACACATAATCAATTATGTGGGATTTTGTTTAAATTTTAAAAGTTAAAATGCATGGGTTGAAGTAATAAAATAAGGCATGTCTTATTTATTTTGGGGGTAGTTTTTTTGTTGAGAATTGAGAGAGGGAGTGCTCTTCTACTCTTGAGGATCTTCATCTTCTCCGGCGAAGAACATCCATACTTTGATGAAGAACATCGTCATATCATTCCATCTTCTCTCCGCGTCAAAGAAAGGGAGATGCCGCTTCCTCCTCGGACGTTCTCTGTCGTTGTATACAAAGCCTCACCCCGCGATTCCGTTTTACACGATGCTAGATTCCAGGAATTTCATTAAGGTAGGGGTGTGATTATGAATGAGAAACATTGTTTTCCCTTCCATGTTATTGGTTCCCTCTAAACCTCTTTCTATCAAACAAATGGGGAAAGAACTGGACCAAACTAAAATGGTCTGATTCCTCCGCCATTCATGTTGTATGGTGTTCTCCAAAATTTCTTGAGTGGTGAATCAAGGAAAGTTTTCGGAGGTGATCGGAGGCCCGAAAACATCGGAAATGGCCTCGGAACATCGGGACGGCCTAAGAATGGGAGTTTTGTAGAAAACAGATAATCAAAACAATGGACGGATGCCTCGGGAGACATGCTGGCCAGGGGCGTCATTTCTGGAAAATTCTAGAATACACAACGTATACTTCCAAAGAACACGTCTTGTAATGCAGGCATTCAGAAATAGAAGTATCAGATATCATAAGAAGTGACACACGATGTTTGACACCGGTCACACGGCGTGTACTATCCACATGGTTTACAGAGGAGACATAGATGGACATTGCGTGTATTCAATGGAAATACACAGACACAGACATGAATAAATATCCACAATGCCTGGTCTGTATTATCTTCATTGAAAGGAAGAAGCAGCTATGCGAGGCTTGGTGGGTAATTTGGGAAACACACAGACAGAGGCAGAACCACACAACCAAGAGGCACGACATGTACCACCATCACTTTGGCAGAAGCATCTTCATGATGACTCGGCGTGTATTCTGGGAAAACACGGACACAGGGTGGAGTACACGTCAGGTACTCCACCACAGGGCCAGGTATGGCCAGCGTACACGGAGCCGACCCCAGATGTTTGGACATGGCGTGTAAAAATACCACATGCCGTGTAATTACTTTTTTACACGAACAACACTTTGACACAAGCTGTGGTACACGAACAGTACCCGTGGACTGAAGACATGGCGTGTAACCATACCACACATCGTGTACTTACTATTTACATGACTATCCCCATGACACAGGCCGTTTCACACGGGCAGTACCTGGTGTCTGATGACATGGAGTGTATCGATTACCTACAAGTAGTGTACTTTTGGAAAATGGATTGGTTGTCTTGTTCTCTGTCACTCGGGCACATTTTTCTGGATTTTCCCTTATGATGTTGGACATAACATTGGGATAAAAAATCTATGGTCTTCATGATAGTTGATGTATCCACCACTTTGACTCGAGGAGCGGACCCTCCTGGAATCGATTATGTTGTGTGCGGGAACCCTGGAGCTGGCTGCGACTACGACGACTACCGTGCTGAGATCTTCTATGGGTTTGACGACGACGATGACTGTAGTTGGATCCTACATGGGTTCGGTAGTGAGGAAGAATGTAATTGGATCCTCAGTGGGTTCGGCAGCGATGACGACTATACTTGGATCCTACATGGGTTTGTCAGCGATGGTTACTGTACTAGGATCGTATGTGGGTTCGGCAGTGACGACTTCTGTACTTGGATCCTACATGGGTTTGATAGGGAAGATGATTAAGAGGCTACATCTATCATCTCCACCCCTCTTCGTGAGTATTATACGTGTGTGAGCTGAGTCTTGACTTTCAATCATTATCTTCGATATTATTGACTCGCTATCTTGTGTGGATTGGGTTGTTTTTTCCTGTGTGGATTAGGTTGTACTTTCCTATGTGGACTGGGTTGAACATAGTCTCATGAGTTGGAGTCGAACTGGAATACATGACATAGGTATATGTATGGGAATATACCTATGTAGAGTTGGTTGATATTTCGTGATTGTATCTTTCCTTTGTGGTTTATCCTTTTTGGATTCTGGTAGACCATCGGGGGTCTCGGGGTCCTTAATGAGTATCATATACTCATCCATACAGGGGTTTTGCTGGCACTATGTTGTGTTGTTTACAGACGACGGACAATGCTGATCGTGTTTGAGGCTCGTGAAGCTGGACGGTAGCTGGAGGTGGATCACTGGACGAGACGTACACGGAGCGGACGGCTGGACCCGAAGACCTGATGAGCCTATCTGTACCCACCATTCAGGTGGGATTTCCAGAGGAGGGCTCCAAGTTACTGCTTTACTTTTTTGCTGTTGTACTTTCTTTTTAGTTTTATTTTACTTTCATTTGGGTTTTTATTCTGGCCCATTAACTTTCCAGCACTTACTTTTATACTCAGTTTACTTAGTGTTTACTTCATCTTGCATACTCTGTTGTGTTTCTTAACTTATATAAAGGAAATTCCTTCCCTTTTTTCAGGATTTACACCTTTTTTTCTAGTCTCCAGCCCCTTTTCTACTGAAGGGGAGCTTGGGGTAGTCACGACACAGGCCCCGAGGACGGGTCGTGACAAATTGGTATCAGAGGAGTTGGTTCTACCGTAGAACATTGGACTCTGATAATTTCTTTTGTGTGAAGCAATAGTGTTTAGTGTATTGAGTGTGGTTATCAGTCTAGGGAGTCCAGTGTTGGTGCAGCGGTTGACGTATCCATACAGCGGGACCTTGACTACTGATTTCCGACTCAATGCATGAAAACATTGATTGCATGTGTGTTTCAAAAGTTTTCTTTGTCATTAAATTGTGTCAGCTCACAAGGTATACTATATTAAACGTTGCACACCTGTTTCTTTTAGGATGGCCCCATGACGACAGCCTGCTGTGGTTTCATGTTTTGTGTGAGACGGCATCCCACTGAGTGACGAGGCCTCGGTGCAGGGCCCCATTACAGCGGAGGCACCAGCGGTACCTCTACCCATCGGGACACCTATGCCACAATCCCTAGCAGCTTAGAGTGCATGTCACTTAAGTGCACTGCATGAGTTTCAGTGTTAGAGACCGCCCAGGTTCCATAGGGAGACGGACCCTCAGGCAGGTGAGGATTGGCAGGAGGATGTTTTTCGAGTCTTCAGATTGGTAGGGACACCAGAAGACCTCATGGTGATCCTTGCAGCGAGTATCCTGCACGCGGCAGTAGGTAGATGGTGGAACCTGATGCTCCAGGTGCATGAAGAGGCATCTCTCATACGGTCGGACTTCGAGAGACTCTTCTTCTCGGAGTTCATTCCAGCCACCCTCCATGTGGTGCGCATCCAGGAGTTACTACAACTGCGGCAGGGCAGTATGTCAGTAGCCCAGTACACAGCGAGATTTACTAATCTTTCGCGCTACTCCACGGACAAGGTATGAGACCCATTCTTCCGAGCCCGAACTTTTGAGCAGGGACAGAGGCATGAGATCAGGGAATCAATGATCTCCCTCACCATTATGATGTAGGCAGGAGTACTAGAGAGTTCCATTCTTGTAGAGAGCTTTCTTGCTGAGCCTACACCAGCAACGAGACCTACCAAAGGGCGACACATAGCGGAGTCTTCTACAGATAGCAGTCGATGGATGTCACAAGGGTTCAAGAGGACCAGACCATCAGGTTGACACCTCTACATTCAGGAGATTGTATGACATCATGGTGTGTTTTCGACTATTGTCTCTAATCGAGATGCTCGCTTTACTTCCCGGCAATGGAAGGGGTTGCCGGAGGCAAGTGGGATGTAGCTATGCCTGAGCACAACCTTTCACCCACAGACAGATGGTCAGATAGGGAGGACTATTCAGACACTCAAGGAAATTCTCCGTGCATGTGTCCTTGACTTTGGTCGTAGTTGGGGGGATTATCTTCCGTTGGTGGAGTTTTCATACAACATCAACTACCACTCCACCATCGGGATGGCACCATATGAGTAATTGTACGAATGACCTTGCAGATCACCTCTCTGCTAGATAGACCCTGGGGAGTCAGCACTTGTAGGACCAGAGATGGTCCAGGCCACGATGGAGAAGTTTCAGGTCGTCCAGGAGCGAATGAGAACTGCTCAGAGCCGAAAGAAGTACTATGATGATAAGATGTGGAGACCACTAGAGTTTGAAGATGGTGACCACGTTTTCATACAGGTCTCACCATAACGTGGATTACGGAGATTTGGCCGAGGCGGAAAGTTATCTCCACACTTTATCGAACCATTCCAGGTTCTCAGCAGGATAGGTGATGTGGCTTATCGCTTGGGTCTTCCACCTCAGTTGCACCGGGTGCACAATGTCTTCCATGTATCTCAGCTAAGGAGATACTTGCACGGACCAACACATATCATCGACCACAGGGAGATGTAAATTCATGACGAGGCGACTTTTGTAGAGGTCTCGGTGGAGATCGAGGATCGATAGGAGTGGGTTCTTCATGGATGGTCGATTCCTCTATTGTGAATCAGGTGGCAGCTTTGGAACCTCTAGGAGAGCACATGGGAGTGGGAGGCTCAGATGCATGCTCATTACCCTCATTTGTTTCCCTAGTTTGTGATGTATCATTACAGGGACGTAAATCCTTGAGGTGGGAGTAATGTAAAGACTTGTAATTTTCAAGTAATTTTATTTCATAATTTCTTTGGGATTTTACGAGTATGCAGATTCTGACGGCACCTGATTCCGAGGCCCGGTGTGCCAGGAATCAATTTTGGAAGTTTAGCTCAGGTACGTTCTGTGAACGAATGAGAGAGTTTTTCTAACTTTTGAATTGGTGCTCAGAATTGAAATCTGTGGGCAACGATGAAACCACAACACCAGTAATTTGTTATGAATACCTTTATTAGAGTTGCGTTTTCTCGGGAGGAGTTGTTTAAAATTAGATTAAGTGTAAAGTGAAATAAAGTTGTGTCACAATTTAATTTCACTTTTTTATATGTTTTATTCCTATGTATGGGATTTGGGGTGGGACCCACTAAAATCCTTACTCCTCTTGATAGGATTTTAGTGAGGTGGGTCCCACATGAGCCCAACCCCTTCAAATTCCTCTAACTCCTCTAACTCATCTTTAATTTGAAAACTCCCGTTAATTTTTAACTCTACCCTCTATCCTCTTTATTCAATAGAACACACATAATCAATTAAGTGGGATTTGTGTTTGAATTTTTAAAATTATAATGCATATCTTGAAGTAATAAAATAAGACATGTCTTATTTTCTTTGGGGTTAGTTGTTGTGTTGAGAATTTAGAGAGGGGGAGCTCTTCTTCTCTTTAGGAACTTCATCTACTCTGGTGAAGAACATCCCTACCTCGACAAAGAATGTCGTCACATCATTCCATATTCTCTCCGTGTCAATGAAAGGGAGACGCCGCTTCAACCTCAGACGTTCTTCGTCGACGTATAAGGAGCCTCACCTCGCGATGCCATTTTTTGTGATGCTAGCTTCCGCGAATTTCATTGAGGTAGGGGTGTGTTTATGAATGAGCAACGTTTTTTTTCCTTCCATGTGATTGGTTCCCTCTAAACCTGTTGCTATCAAACTAATACGGAAGGAACCAGACCAAATTTACAAGGTCTGATTCCTTCATCTTTCTTGTTGTATGGTGTTCTCCAACCGTTCTTGAGTGGTGAATCAAGGCATGTTTTCAGAGGCAACTAGAGGCCGGAAAACATCGGAAACGGCCACGGAACATTGGGACGACCTAAGAATGGGAGTTTTGTAGCAAACGGATCATCGGAACAAAGGACAGATGAATCAGGAGGCATGATGGCCAGAGGTGTCATTTTTGGAAAATTCCAGAATACACGACATGTTCTTCCATAGCACACGCCGTGTAGTGCAGGAGTTCAGCGGCATAAGAGTCAGACATCAGAAGAAGTAACACACGGCATGTGACACCAGTCACACGACATGTACTTTCAACACGGCTTGGTAGAGGAGACTTTGATGGAAATGGCGTGTATTCAAGGGATATTCACGGACACAGACAGGAATACGTGGCCACGATGCATGGTGTGTATTATCTTTATTGAATGGCTGAAGCGGCTACATGATGTTCTGCGTGTAATTTGAGAAACACATGGACACAGGGAGAACCACACGGCCAAGAGGCACAGCATGTACCGCCTTCACTTCAGTAGAAGAAACTTTGTGATGACTCGGCGTGTATTCCGGGAAAACACAGACATGGGGTGGAGTAAATGGTAGGTACTCTACCACAGGGCCAGGTATGTCCAGCATACATGGACCTGACTCCAAAATTTTGGACACAGTATGTAACAATACCACATTCCGTGTACTTACTTTTTTACACGAACAACACTTTGACACGGGCTGTGGTATATGAATAGTACCCATGGACTGAAGACACAGTGTGTAACCATACCACACGATGTGTAATTACTATTTACACGACTAGCCCCATGACATAGGCTGTTTCACATGGGAAGTACCTGGTGTCTGATGACACTGTGTGTGTGGATTACCTACACACCATGTACTTTTGGAAAATGGCTTGGTTTTCTTGTTCTTTGTGACTCGGGCATGTTTTTCATGGTTTTCCCCTATGACATGGGATGGAACGTTGGGATACATCATCTCTGGTCTTCGTGACGGTTGATGTATCCACCCCTTTGAATCGAGGAGTGGACCCTCCCTGAATCGAGTACGATGTGTGCTGGAACCCTAGAGCTGGCAGCGACTGCGAAAACTACCGTACTAGGATCCTCCGTGGGTTCGACGATGATGATGATTGTACATGGATCCTATGTGACGTCGACAGCAAGGATGACTGTACATGGATCCTTCATGGGTTCGGTAGTGATGAAGACTGTACTTGGATCCAACGTGGGTTCGGCAGTGATGGTTACTATACTAGAATACTATGTGGGTTCGGAAACGATGACTACTATACTTGGATCCTACGTGGGTTGGGCAGGGAAGATGGTCAAGAGGCTATATCTATCATCTCCACCCCTCTTCATGAGTCATATACCTGTGTGAGTTGGGTCATGACATTCAATCATTATCTTCGATAATATTGACTTGCTATCCAGTGTGGATTGGGTTGTGTTTTCCTGTGTGGATTGGGATGTACTTTCCTATGTGGACTGGGTTGATCCTGGGTTTGTGGGATGGATCCGAACTAGAATTGATGACTTATGTATATGTATGGGAATATATCTAAGTAGAGTGGGTTGATATTTCATGATTGTATCTTTCCTTTGTGGTTTATCCTCTCTAGATTCTGGGAGACCTTCGGGGGTCTCTGGGTCCTTACTGAGTATCTTATACTCACCCCTACACGGGATATGCCCACATTACGTTGTGTTGGTTGCAGAAGACGGACAACACGGATCGTGGTTAAGGCTCGTAGAGCTGGACCATACCTGGAGGTGGATAATTGGACGGGACGTACACAGAGCGGACGACATGACTCGAGGAGCTGAGGAGACAACCTGTACCCACCCTTCAGGTGGGATTTCTAGAGGATGGCTCTATGTTGCTGCTTTATTTTTCTACTACTATACTTTTTTTCAATTGTATTTTACTTTTAGCTGGGTTTGTATTCTAGCCTATTTACTTTCCATTACATACTTTTGTTCTCTGTTTACTTAGTGTTTACTTCATCTTGCATACTCTGTGTTGTTTCTTTAATTATATAAAGGAAATGCCTTCCCTTTTATCAGGATTTACGCCTTTGGTGGTAGTCGCCATCCCCTGGCCTATGGAAGGCAAGCTTGGGGTAGTCACGTAATGGGCCCCGAGGATGGGTCGTGACATATTTGTCTACACTGTGTGACAAACCATGCATAATCCATGAATAGTTACCTGGTAAAAAGGGTTAGTTTCCTGGTATGAAAAATGGCTATGTTCTAACCATGTGAGGTGTCTATTTTGGAAAAAATACCATTTTAACTATTTGGAAAACATTGTGAAAACCATGATACTTTTCCTATTTACCAAAAAAGATGTGTTCGGGTTCGGATAATGATCCAAACACCCATAGGAACATTAAAAACTAAAAAAAAATCCGAAAAAGATCCATGATAAAGAATTATACTACTATTTAATAGAACCTTACCTATGTAAAAAACTGGGTTCGAACATGTTTTTTTATTCAAATCCTATATCTCGAATAGGTGCTCGACAAACGCTACTATATCCTCTATTTCTAGATTACGCCAATTAATTTCATTCATATGGTAATGCATGTATCTCTTCGTCTGCTCACATGGAATACATCATGTAAACACTCCAACTCATGGGGTAATGAAAGGTGGTATGAAACCTCACCAAGCAACATCACAATCTCGAATGGCTCAATTATCCTTAAGGATAGATTACCTTCTCTAGTTTAACCTCAACACTCTTCTTTAGGGGGGTATAATCAAGAAAATAGGATCTCCCAACATGAAATACATGGGACTACGATTGTGATCTTCCTAAGATTTTTGTCATCTCTTGGCCTTGTATATCCTCTCATAGATGACATAGTCATTATCAATTATCACTTGCACCCACTATGTGACCACCTGAGATGACTCACATATTGATTTGTTGCACAAGGGTTACCATCATGGTATCTCATATAGGACCCCAAATGGTTCAAAGATGATGTTATAGTGGTATATTTTGTTGAATGAAATCTCCAATTAGGCTAGGTAATCTTCCCTACTCTAGGTGATGTCAATCACACAATACCTCAACATATCCTTCCACAACTAGTTTGTGCACTTTGTCTACCCATTAGTTTAGGGGTGATAGATTGTACTCTTCCGAAACTGAATAATGAATTCCTCCATAACACCTCTTCATAATCATTATGTAAAAATGTGTCATCTTCCAATTCAATCATTTAGGTCACCCCCTCAGGGTGGATGATCTCCCTTATGAAAAACTATCCTATACACTCCATCGAACGCTTTGGCCTAACAGAAAGTATGTGTGAAAACTACATTAGTCAGTAAACTAACACCTTAATGGAATCATGTATATTCCTATGGGCATGGATCCTCAGTGATAATATCCATGGATATTACATCCCACATCCATGAGGGGATGTCATGGTGCTGCAATAGACCCGTTAAAAAATGGTGCCCAAGATTCACCTATTACCATTTGGAGCACATAGAGGCAAAATCCACTACACTTTTTGAGATGTCGAACCACTAATTCTACCAATAAGGTTCTATGTAAATATTCCCCTTCATTGTATATTCATCTTGGGAGACAAGTAGTACTCTCTCATCAGCACCTCTCACAACATACCTAGAACCATTTACCATCACTAGAACAAGATTCCTTGATTATGTCATTCATAATATCCATCTAGTGTTTTCATTTGGATATATTATCATGCAAGACATAAAATTTTCTATATCCAAATCGGGAGTCCATCTCATCTTCGATAAAAAAATGAGTGAACACTATTGAATGATGAATAGTCAAACCATCTAGATCTACTAGAGTCAGCTACCTAAACAATAACATCTCTAAAGGGTCATACACTATGAGATCATATGACTTCTTGTAAATGACATTTTCTACAATGTTACCCTACCCAAGATTATTGACTATCGACATTTCATAGATCTAAAGGAACTCAAACCAATGGTTTTGTATGAAGATCAAGTCACTCTATATAAGGACATACATATGACTCTGGTGGTATGAGAAATCCAAAGAGCTCTCTCACATAAGTTAGTGCTTCCACATACTCAAGGCCAATAATACAGATTCCAAATCTATGATATGATTTTAATAGTTCTATTAATGTGTTGTCAACTATCGTGACCCATATGGGATTACTAGATTATACCTCATCCACATGAAACAAAACCCATATCTTGAGGTATCATAATATAACACAGACTCAATTACTTCCCCATACAGTCTCAAAACTAGACTTTTCATTAGCCTATACCATAACGACTCAACTAACCTCTTATATATAACATACTAGGTAAATGAATTCCCTTTCACCATCAGGGTTGTCACATGGGCTACGATTCTGGAGTTGTTTTCTAGAATCCTATTGTAGTACCCTTACAATTAATGTAATCTCCATAACTATAACACCTTCTTCAGTAGATCCAATGAAATCATTTATTCAATCATTAATTGATCTGAGGATTAACCATGATAAATAATGAAATGCACATGAAATTCAACCTAATGAATCCAAAATAGCCACATTAAGACCTTTTCAAAATTATGATGCTCTCAATGAATGTCTAGGACCATCTTCAAGAGGAGTATACTCTCCCCTCTATTGTAGATTTGATGATTATATCATCAATGAAAAGAATAAAACAATGGTGAAACAATGTCCACTCGACCTGGTATATCAAATCCAAAAAATATAGGGGAATTCATCACACTAAAGGGCATCACTATGAAATCATAGTGTTCATAATGACATCGGGATGCCAAATTTTCAATATCATCCTCATGAACCCATAAATGATGGTAGTCGGACTCCAGATTCATATCAGAGGACCATCTCATTCCATAGAACTTATCAAGAGAGGTCATCGATCATAGTAATAAGTAGCAAATTATTTATCATTTCCTTGTTTAGGAAACAATAATTAAAGAAAATTTGTAAGCTCCCACCATCCTTTTACACATACAACACTATAGATGCCTAGCGGAAAGAATGTGACTAATGAGACCTTCCTCTAAAATTTCCTCCTCTAACAACTATAACTATTTCACCACCTAAAGTGCAATATGATATGTCTAAGAAGATATCTGATTTTACCCTGGATGTATACGGGTTCCAAACATCATATCTCACCTCGTAGGTAGTCCATGAATCTCATTAGTGAAGGTGTCCACAGAATCCTCTACAACTGAGGAAAAAATATTCCTAAAAGTCATATTTCACCTAGATCCATTCTCTTTATATTGTAGTTTATTGGATAAAAACTCATTATAACACCATCTACCAATCCTTCAATGAAACATATCTTACCAAAAATTTATAATGATGCCCCATTAGTGCATACAAATATAAATATTCCTAGATGAAAATAAATCTAGTCCTAATCCATGTAATACCAATACGTTCACAAAAAAAAGATATGTGATAAGAAGTTATTAAAAAAAGTTACAACATGAAATTATATCCTCCAAGAAAAATATCAAACAACTAGATGATAAAAGATACATAAGTATTGTTACCTATAGGAATATCAAGAGGTAGCTGATATAATAACGCCTTAATTGATTTTAATATGTCACACACAAGAACTATAGAAATTATGGAATTATTTGTACACATTTTTAAAAGTAATTAAGAAAGATTATAATAATAATATACCATACCACTGATCATATCATATGCAACATGATCAGATACATCCAATGCATGTTATTGTATGAGGCACCGAACGTCGACTCTTAGAGCCTAACGTGCTAGTCGTGGTGGTGTGGTGGAAGTAAATTGTTATGGGATCCCCTATTAAAATCTCTTAATAATCCTTTAATATCTCTCTATTGTAGGGTAAGACCATTTCCATACATGGGGAACATTAATCACAGCGATGACTCATTGGTGGCCGACCAACAGTTGTCTTTCTGGGCTACTTTGCATGTCTAGTTGGGATGTTAAGTTCCATGTGACATCACCCATCACAGGTAAATCATAAACATTATATATAATTACCATGTTCTCAATGATACCTGTAAAAATTTTCATTATTCTGATCATGGATGTATATCCTACACCATGATCCTAACTACTACCATCTTCTAGCTGCTACAAATGACTCAGCTATGTAGTGCCCATTGGTAGATACATCAATCTACCATTCCTATAATAATAAAATATTTATATAAAAGGGCCTACTACAACATCCTTATATAGGTGTGGATTCAGAAGGGTAAAACACCAGATCAAATTTCCCTACATATTCCCCAATAATAATTTTGTGCTCAGAATTATCTCTCTCAGATGAAGTCATGGGATTAATTTGTATGATCTATTAACCATAAAATACACCGATCCATTGTAATACCTCCCTTCCTATTCTATGTAAACAATTATATCCAATATGATAATAATTATAGGTATTACTCCTGAATGAATAGCATATGGTTGTTTCCCAAAAGAGTGTTGAATCATTATGAATCTGCATAACAGTGAACTACTAATTCCTAGCTGCTATGAAGAAAATGATGGCTACTAGTGACACTTACTGATTCATCTGGGTCCGAACAAGCCTAAATATTTCAATCACTAATTATCTACAATTATATGTTTCTTAACAATATGGATCAATGTGTTACCATAGAGAAATATGATGCTAGAACTAGTATAGTGCGCTAAGTCTGAGCACAACCCCATCCTACTTACATGGGTTGATATTCTACTCCTATGGTGCATGTGATTGTACCATTCCACATGGAGGATGGGGTCACAAGATAAATAATGAACTGGTTCCTCATCATTCATAGGATTTTCATCAATAACATGATGTGTTATCAACGAAGTTTTTCATGATAAAGGCATCCAAGATGTTATCAGTAAGTATCCCAATTAGATAACCATGTATATATGTATAATAATGGGGAGTTGAATCCATAATGGATGTAAAATAATAAATTCTATATAAGGAATGTACCATTAATCCCTTACAAAAATTTCTCAGACAGAAGAGTTTAACAAAAATATGTCATGGACCTAGTGAATGTATATGTTAGATGACACCGCATCACTGGATTCCCTTGCATGGTAGCTACACTCGAGAGTATTTGACACTATTTCCCTAACACCAATCAATACTTCTAAGTGGAATAATTAAAATAAAATATCATTGAATGAAATTTCTCTAATACCAATCAATCATGAACATACCCATCATGCGACACAGGCTGATACTACACCAATCACACCTCCATAGGCCGGTGGGTGACGACATGCACCGAAGGCATAACTAACTCAGAGAGTCATTTTCCTATGTAACTATATATACACACACATTTATCTCAATGAAAATATGTAGTGGTAGTGAATTGAAATATTCAACACTTCTATGAAAATAAAATAATCATGTATGAATCAATAGGTGGTAAAAATGAACGATAGAGTAAACAAACAAATAATGTGAAAAAAAGATTCCCAATAGTAAATGTGTCCCAAACCGATGGAAAACTAGAATTGTTAAAAGATGATATTTCCTAGATCTTGAATCGCAAGCTATGAAAACTATGCGGGGTCGAATAACCTATAATCCATAATATCCACTATAGTCTGGGTGAACCTTCCAGTCATTGGAATATAATAATATTGGTGTTCTAAAATCCCCTGAATTGGTGAGTATAAAAATTCCATATTGTCTTCCAAAAATGATAAGGGAAAGAATTAAAAGATACATGAGGAATATTAAGATAGTTTTTTGAGAAAAGTTTACTTAATGTGCACAACAAATCCAAAACAAGAGTGTATGTAATTTTTTCCATACACAAGTGGCTAATAACAGTGGTTAGATAAAGTACCCCTCAATATTCCACCACAAATAATAGGAGAGTAAACTAATCCACCAATTAGAAACTAGTAACAGAATTGATGTCCCATACTATACATATCTTGGATCTCCAATAATAAGATTGTCTATATCCAAGGTGTGGATACATAATAAGGATACATATATATATACTCAACCATATGATTCCCAATTTAGAGAGTAAGTGGATAACCATCTCACAGCTCAAACAGAGACGAATAAGAGCCAATAGTCCCAATTGTACGTAAATGATTTCCAACATCCCATGTATTTTTCTTAATCACACAATGTTAAGGAACTCATTTACCAAAATGACATAATATATTCTTTGGGAAGCATTGAATTTCTCACATAGTATTTGCGTGAATCATAAAAATTTGACTCATTTGTGATATTGTCCCTCTTTCTCATGAGCCCTATGATATGTCAAACCATGGCTCATAATTTTTCCACATAGTCAAGGGAATAAACATTCAATATAGATAACCCATTCCTAGGTATATGGTGTTTGTTCCACTATGGTAGTCTGTGGGGGACCCATGACTAGCCCAGCTAGAGGGTTCATCTCTAATGGTCGACAACCCATGACTAACCTAGCTAGTGAGTTCACTCAATGTCATTGAGTACCCACTCCATGATTCTACACTAGGGTAACATATGGGATGTCGATTACCCATGCAAATCCCAATATGATGGTTATACTATGATGTTTGTAGAGGACCCATGCCCCCCCCTGATTTGAGGGTTCAACTCTAGAATCCATTATATACTCCTGCCCAACTCATCTAGAGGGATCCACTTGGAAATCGACATGGTGTGATCATAAGTGATCACTTGCATCATTGGGGTAACCGTAGAAGTTGTATTTCCATGACCACTACAAATCATATCTCCAAATCTATAATCGACAGAACCAATCCATTTTACGCAAAAAAAATTGTTAGGAAAGGAAACTCATAGGACACAAACATAGTTTAGACAAAGGGTATAAAATGTTTGTATGTTTCCTCAAACGAACCAAGGTGGTACTATATCTATGAGGGTACCCACATGTTGTGTGTACCCATTTCACATCCAAGATGAGTCTCTGGCCATCACACAGTTTCATATCCTTGATGTTGTATGTGCCATGTAAGTGCACTACAAGGCGTATCCTGGTTATCCCATAAAAGGTCCATGTGCTTATTTTGGGTCCATGTATCATTGTACATGGGCATCTAACATACACCATATACATATACATAGGTTCCTGCCCTTATGTTCCATTGCATTAGTCTTCCAACTAGGATATATTATAGTAAATTAATGTGAGGGTTTCATTCCATGCAACCTTAATATTTTATAAAACCCAAGCACCACCACAATAGGGGAAACAAGTCGTGTGTTATAAATTTAACACAACGTGTAATCATATTTTTTGTAAAATCATTATATAAAATATTCAAGTGTGTATATGATCTTCAATCATTTATTTCATCCTCCAATATAATTGAAAATGAGAGATCTATCAATAAATTGTGAATAATTACTCTCTGTCACCAGAATATGGCCACCAAGTGTTCTTCGGTGTCTCATTGTCTGTCATTCATTCCTCCATGGTTACAATCATTTAATAACCACCTAAATCCATTAAAACAATAATAAAAGATATTATAAGATTCCCTTATCTATTTTCATCTCATTTTTCTATTCCCGTTTTTCTGATCCACCGCAAATTCTAAAGCCCTATCTATAAAACATTATTTAATATTCATTTAAGACAATAATTATATGTTCATTCACATTGTGGATCGTTTTGGTTTTATATTTTTAAAGGATTAGGAAATTATAAATATATAATAGACCATAATCATACAATACGATACTATCAAAATAGTTACCAGTTTTTACACTGAAGGAATCCATTTAAGAAAACAAGATTTCTATTCTTGATAAATTAATTTTTATTTATTCCTTTATATTACTCATCCATATATAGTGTGAATACATTTAAAGGAAACATGGAATGAGCATAAAAACTAGTAATTGAACAAAGTATGAAAAAAATTATTCCCTGAATATTTATAAACCCATTACTTTAGGAGAATCATGAAAACATCATAGAAATAATAAATCGTAATGGTATCTTATGGCATCCATATCATACTTACATTATAGCATTAAAATATATAGAGGGGTAAAGATCATTTCTACATTTTGAATACCAATCAAAGCATATTACATAAATAATTTTGGGGAATCCATAACATTTACATCTATCACATTACACAATGCTCTAGAGATATAACACTAGATCACCTACCCTCAGTTTTTCATGGAACCACCTGTATAAAAAATAAATTCTGAAGAACCATAATGTAATCATAACAAATAAAATGACGTAAAGTAAAATATCATTTATATAGTGAAATCAGAAGACATTATTCCATCTTATTTATATATTAAATCCCTTTTAAAAACTATTTTAAGGAGAAAAATACCTATAAAAGGAATATACAATTTAATTTTCTTTTTAAAACATTACAGATTTTAGATTAATATAGATATCGAATTATTTTCCCTATCAAGGAAGTGAAATTGTAGCAGTTTTTTATAATAAAAATTATTTTCAAAGAGGGTGATGATACACCATTTAAATGAATACTGTATATATATCAAAATATATCTCAATGAAATGATATTGAGATGATGTCCCTTACCTTGACTCTGAGTTTTCTTGTTCATTATTTAATTTCCTAAATAATAAAAGTAGGTTAACAACTACTTTATTTAGACTCATTTTAATTTTTTTTATTAATTTTCTATCACATTATTCCATGTTATATAAAATAGTCAATTATTTGAGTTTATATTGGACGTTTTGTCGATGTTTGGTACTTGGGAGAAAAATGAACATGTATTGAAGAAAATTATATATGTGATCATAAGTCCATTATGTCTAGATTATTATTCATAATTAAAATATCATATATATCCTATTTATATGTATTTAAAATATTATATAATATTGGGAGATAATAAATGAGGTTAACCATTAATGGATATGGTAGGTTGTACGTATGCAAGAAGACTAATTTAATTTCATTATCATATTAAAATAATGAAAAAATGATATAACAGTATAATTTAAGAATGATATAATATCATTGTTATATATGTTACATACTATTTTAACTCTATCCTTTATATGTATCATGTATTTCGTGTCCATGTCTTAAAAGATTGAGTGGGGTGTAGTCCAAACTTCCTCAAATGATATTATCATATTTACACATTGTGAAAAGAAAAAAGTTAATTTGTAAATAAAAATGTCAAAATAATAGAGACGATATAAATATAATATGTATCTTATATAAATAGAGTTCCATCATTAGGGACACCCTGAGATTTGGTATGAGTCAATTGAACAATAATCATTTCTTGAAACAGTAGTTCGATGTACAAAGAAACAATATGTTCTATATCCATTACATATAGGTGAGTGTACGTTTAGCTAGAACCATTAGAATAAAAAAATTATTTTTCATAGGATACTTGTTTTCTTATAGAATAATTTAAAAACATTTTGAATAGGGGATTGTAGAATGAAAATAAATTAATAGATCATCATAGAAGGTGTAACATCTATATCGGGTAACGACTTTTGATTTGAGTCTAAAGGCATTATTTAATAGAGTTATAAACAAGTTAAGGCTTCAACGAATAATGAATTATTATTGGGAGGTTATTTCAGAATAATTTTGGCAATAAAAGTGGATTTAGAGGCGTGAGTAAGTTGGTAGTGTTGGTGGCCTTTTATAAGAGGGTGGAGGGGCACTATAGGAATATCGTGAAATATTATTTTATTAAAAATATATTTTCGAATTATAATAGATAAAAAGTTATATAATTCTATGATATGATGAGGATGGTTCAAAATAATCTCCAAAGATTGGCTTTAGTCAATATTGTGATTCAAATTTGACCTTATCCATTTGCTTAACCCATAGTTAAATAATTTAACACTTATAATGTCTTCTTGTATTTTCATAATATATGGCTACTAAATATAATAAGAAAATTCAAAGAGAATAAAAAATAGATCATTACTGATCTTTTTGACATCATATAATTCTGTTTGCAGAATATTAGACTTATTATACTATTATATCATTTAATAAAATAGTATTTCTTTTAAAAACCCATTTATTTCAATTTTGAAACTATTTAGTAATTAATTTGTCATATTCTCACAAGAGCATTATTACATCCAACCAAATACATTATAAAAAATATAATATTTCATAATCATCCATAAAATTCGTGGATGGTACGAAAATTCTCAAATTTCATTTATTTTAATGTTTATATTATCATTTATTTTCATAACTGCATAATAAAGTAATCTCTATATCATCATTGCGTCATAAATATATATATATATTCAATTCCTAAATTTTTTAAATAATATTAAATTAGTTAAGAAATTTTTTTATAGGTCTAAGGATAATTTATAGTCTTAGATTTCATTTATATAACATTGCTGTAAATTATTTTATTAAAAAGATAAATTTTAATGTTACATTTCTATTTACTTTGAATTAATTATTATCACATGTATTTATCACATCCATGTAACATGGGGTCCTAAAATCATACCAAGGATTCCCATGGTAGGAAATATCTCATTCGATGAGATTAATATATTTTTTAGGGTTGTATTTATTATTATAATGTTATTTTTACACTTATTTACCTAATTAACCCATTAACCACTGTAAATAAAAATAATTACTTAAGATTGTATTTAGGATTTCCAAAAATAATAGTAAAATATTTATATAATATGCTCTTTATGATTAAAAATATGTAATGCATTTTTCTAAAATTCAAAACAATAGATGTTACCTTAATTAATTTAAAAATTAATTTTCTTCTCAAAAAAGGAAATCCAGGTTTTAAGAAATAAAAAATATAAATAGATTGACATATGTTTCTATCCCATTTAGAATATAAATTACTTATAATTACCATCAATGAATTAAATGATAAAAACATAATCCAATTACACTATAAATCCAATTAAAATTTCTATTTAACTATATAAACAAATCAGATAATAATGAAGTTTAGAATTATATTTCATTATTTTTAACCATTCATTAAAAATGAATTTCATTGGAAAAATACAAATATTTCAACCTAGGTAAATATTGATATCCTATATCTAAAAAAATTTATTTTGGGAAATATAATATATAAAAGAGAAAAAAATATGATTTAAGAAGGGTTCTCCTTCAAAATGCCGCAAACAACCCTATAAAAATATTAGACTATTTTATTCATAAAATTAGGTTCATTCTCATTTTATGCCATTGAAATTCATAGGATAAATTTAAAAACATTATAAAAAAATATATAATCATATTTTAGTTAGTTTTTTTTCAATTCTACCATTAAAATTCTTAGGAGTTAAATACCATTAAAAATAAAAATAAAAATATTTTAATATTTTTTTGTAAAACTCTATGTAGTGACCAATATGGTATTTCAGAGAAACCCATTTCTATGTATCGATTAGACAATCAAAATATATGTCATCTTTATCAAAAAATTAATATCATGTTCTTAAATATTAATAGATATGAAAATATATTATTAAATAAATTCCTCGGTTTCCACATCCTCCCCCAAATTGGGAAATTTCTTCATTTATTTTTATTCATATATCAAATAGATGGGGGTATTTATCCTTCATATCATTTTCAAATTTTCTTGTTTTCACTTAAACCATATAGGATTTACCCAAAACCATTAACTGATGAACAACATTATTCAACTATGCTTGTAATTTGTGGGAATAAACCTGTATTGGTTGTTCCTCATAAGAAATATTATCTTCTAACTAAAATATATAAGGACATAATGGAGTAGATGGATCTGGAATATTAAATATTAACATTGAAATATGTAAAACATCATATTGATGGGATAATCATGGAGGTAAAACTACTCTATACGAAAGTGATCCAACATTCACCATGATTCCATACGGTCCAATGAACCACAAACTCAGGTTTCCCTTCATACCAAAACACATTACACATTTCCATGGAATTCATTGAGAAAGACTTGCCAACCTACATTTAATGAAATTTCCTTCCTTCGGTTATCTGCAAATCATTTATACCTACTCTGAGGTATCATCATGTTAATCGGAATCAACTAAACTTTTTCTGCCATCTCTTCTACCAATAATGGTCCTATCAACATCATTTCACCTACATCATCCCAAAAGAACTGGAGTCTAATATCTCTTTCAGTATAATGTTTCAAATGGTTCAATCTGTATACTTGAATAAAATCTATTATTGAATAAAAACTCCAAAATTGAAATTTTTTGATCCCAACGTCCCTTGTAATCTACTGAACAACCACATATCATATCCTATAGTTTATAAATTTTTAATCCTGAAATCCCATTTTTTGTGGATGAAAGTTTGTACTAAAATTTTATTCCATACCAAATGAATTCTTACGGCCTTTCTAAAAGTTAAATGTGAACCTGGGATCATGATCAGATATAGTAGACAGAGTAACTCCATGTATCATGAAAATATATGTAGATAAAATCGAGAAAGATGACCAAGATATTATGTATCGTGAGTTGGAAGAAAATGAGATGATTTAGGAACTCAATCCATAAAAACCTAGAATTAATTATTACTTCGATATGCCTTTGTAATCCCACCACCAAATCCATAGAAACATTTTCCCATTTCCACTCAACACTACCAAAGGCTAAAGCATCCCATTCAATAACAGTTGCTCTCCACAAACCTGTTGACATGTGAAAAACATCACAGTAAAGTCTGAAATATCTCTTTTCATTCCATCCCACTAATAATATTCTAGAATATCCCTATACATATAAGTACATCCAGTAAGTTCAAAAAATTGAGAACAATAAACTTCACAAAATAACTCTTTATTTTACATTGAATCACAAGGAAAACATCACCTTTTCCTAAAACTAAAAAAAACATTTTCAATTTTAAATTCATGAACTATACCCTTCTGAACCCATGCTACCTATTTTCTGCAACTCCTTGTCTTCCTTCTGCGATTTCTTTATTCTTTATTCTAGATAAAAAGTTACTAAATACTAAAAAACAATGGAATTTTCTATACTAACAACATCCACTTTAAATTATGTAATATCATTTTTCAAATGGTAACATTACACATGTAACTTTTTAAATCTAGAATTACATTTCAGACTCAAATAATTGTCCACTTTATTTACATTTAAATGATATTAATTAATCATGAAATCATAATACTTGATTAATTCCATTCACATTCTCTCACTCATGTTCAATTATTTTTGAGAAAAAATATATATCAAACTATTATGGTTTTTATATATTTAAAATTTTACTCCATGCATATGATTCCTGCAATTTATTATAGAAAAAAACAACATCTAATTCCAAATAATGTGTATGGTAGTTTAACTCGCGAGTTTTCAAATAACCTGATGAATAAGAAATTACAATCTCATTCTTCATTAAGAAATAGACATGTATGTTCAATGGAGCATTAATATAGATTTTTTTTTCATTTCTATTATCCATTTTGAAAACTAGATTATCCACCAATATTTATTTCAATTCTGAAAAAAATCATCACATTAATTTTTCTAGATGAACGTAACAGATTTTTGAAATAACATATTTAGTGGGCGAGATAATCATGAAAGTATTTCAAAAAACCAATTCTTATGACCTGATTAAAAAAACCATGAATCTCGGTTATATTTGTGGGTCTTAGTTATCCATAAACAACATATATTTTATAAGGATCAATAATAATGTGATCTTTCAAAACAATGTGACCATGTAGTGAAATTTGTTGTAACCAAAAATCACTCTTTCTGAATTTTCCAAATAGTATATTATCATTTTAGTATTGAAACACAACCATAAAATGACATTCATGATCATATATACATTTATAATAATCCTAAACATCATTAATAATAAAAAAATATTCTTATCCAAGAAATCAAGAAATATTTTATTCATAAGATCAATGAAAAAAGGTGCATTTCATAACCCAATGGAAAATATACAAATTCATAATGGCCATATCGAATAGTAAATATATCCTTTAGAATATATAATTCCTTTACATTCAAATAGTGGTACACGTACCTCATGTCAATATTCAAAAGACACTGAGCTCCCTAGTGTTGATCAAAAAAATAATAGATATGAGGGAAACGATACATATTCTTATTAGTGATGGAATTAAAGTCTCTATAATAAATGAAAAGTCTCAATCATCAATCATTCATTTAATAAAACATGATACGAACACCAAATGGTGATGAGATAGGTCGAATGAAACCATTATCTTATAACTTATGTAATTTATTCTTTAACTCCAAAAGATCAAAATCAGTTATTTGACAAGGGGGTTTTGAAATTAGATTATCAATAAGAACCGATTCAACTGTAAACTCAACAAACTGATAGGGTATTATACCCAAAAAATCATTATAAAAAACATTATGATACTTATTTAACACTAAAACATCATTAAATTGAATTGTTCCTTTGTTTTCCATAATATGTGAATAGTAACATTAATTTCTATATATTAATATTTTCTCATATTCCTAATTTATTATTAGTTGTAATGGTTAATTATTATATACAAACTTATTTTCATTCTGAAAATAAACCTATAGAGCTCAGCAGTAAATCGTATCCTAATAAACAGAAATCCAATACATACCCAATGTATCATAAAACTATACCACAGTAAAAACAATAATGTTATCAGGTAGATTCATTCCATAGAAATGGACATGATAGTTCATATAATTTCTTTTTTACACAAAAATTAACCTTGGTGTCTTTAAAACATGTTTAGTATTCATTTAATGAGATGGAATTCAAAATTTACTAGAAAATTTCTAAGAAAATAATGAATGTGTAGATCTAGAATCAAACAAAAATTTGGAAGAATCATAATAAATGAAAAACATACTTGACTCTACTTCGTTCGATGTACCAAAATCTGTGGAAGTAGTTTCACGGAATCTCACCACCCCTTTCTATTGTTATTCTAGTTTCATCCCAACATTTGAGTTCTATGTCGGACACTCATTTTCATAATGATCCTTCTCATTCCACATAAAACATTTTTTTGGTATAAAAATATGATTTTTTATGAAAAATAACTTGATCATTTTCATTTAAATTATATTACTTGTGTCTTATTTTTCCACATCATAATCACTTACTAGATTTCAAAAGGAATTCCCCATTGTATGTTTTAACATAATTTTTACAATCTCTAAACATAAGTATCATACAATCTTAGTTTTTGGAAGAATTATTAAATTTTTCCTGAAACCTTAACCTCTTATTATTTTGATTTCAAAGAGAAAAATATCATAGGAAAACTCTCTATCCACATTTTTGACACATTGAACATGTTTTTTTAACTTTTTTAATCATAATATGATAATTACCTTTTATAAATTTGATAAAACCATGGGAAAAATGATTGAATTTTTGATCAAGATCCTATAATAAATTTGGATCATACCTTGCTATCCGATTGAATTTTGATTCATTAGTAGAAACTGAGTCATTATCTTTTCTCAATTAAAAGTATTTTTTACCCTAATAAGTCTATCCACATTAAAAAAATGTTTCTCAAGAAATATTCCATTTAATTAATCCCAATAAATAGAATAAATCTACTCATTATCCTTAATATTTTTAACCATCGACTACAAACTGATTTACATAACATTTAAAATGATAAACAACATGACTAACCTTTTGATGCTCGGAAAAACCCTGTGAGATCGAAATGATTTTCTAGTGATTTAATACAGTCTTCAGCTAGTACATGGTCAGTTGATACTCTGAATGATGGATGATGTGGCCTCATTAAATTATCCACTATAGTCATGTTCCTTTTTTGTTGATTGGGATGATCTCACACATAGATAAAACCTCCATAAATAGTATGCTTCAATTGTACCATCACTATAACAAATTGTTCAGTTCTGATTCTGACCATCTCTAGTAGTTGATTTAAAAGGTTGTTTTCCCCTAGATGTCATCCATGGATTTTTCCCAATTTCTATTATGTAAAACTATTATGAATAGAAAAATATTTGATGAATCTATATGGTAACCCAAAATGCAATTTCATGTTTTCAATAATGTAAAAAAATATTTTATGGGTATTCTAATAAAAATATCATAACCCTTAATATAATCTATATCGACCTCTAATACCATCCATAAGGCCCAAAACGTAAAACATTACTTAATATTTAGTTAATTCAATATTTTGAAATTATGTTACATTGTGGAACATATTTAGGTTTATAGTTTTAAATAATTATTCCATTATATATAAATAGAATCTCAAAATCATTCTAGAGGATACTATCAAAATAATATCCATTTTTCTAATTGATTAACCCCTTTTGAAAACAGTATTTATTTTTTTGATAGTAATATTCTTAACTTCTTCTATTATCTTACTCATTCTTATACCATGTGAAAAACTTACAAAAAAACATTGGATGAGAATAAAATGTAAATAAGGTATAAAGTAATGAAATAAATCTATAGTACTTGAATATTTATAAACCCATGAATTCATAAGAATCATGAAAACATCATAGAAATCATAAATAAAATAAGTAACTTGTGGAAACCATATCATACAAACATTATATATTTCCCACCTATATGTTGAGTAACCATAATGGGTATGTTTGGAATACCTGTGATAGTATATTCACTAAATATATTTAGAGAAACCTTAAAAATTAACTCCATCATGATACCCAAATAATTTGAGATCTATCATGGAACAACCCGTATACATAAGAAATTCCAATGAACCAAAACATAATTATATAACACGAACAATCATAGTGAAAAATAAAATTTCCACAGTGCAATCATAAGACATCATTTCATGTTTTTGATTTAATAAATCCATTCTCAAAAGAATTTTCAATAACAGATTTTGTAACAAAATTATATGGTATTCAATTATTTTATAACAAATTACGACTGTATAGGATGCCTGATATTAAAATTATGATCATGGTGGCAGAAGGTTATTATCATCGCTTACGATAAAAAAATTTCATTTTCATTTAGTAAAAAACATCACAGAAAAATATTCCTCTTGAAAACAAGTGAATAAAACTAAAATTAAAATGGTTTGATTCTAGATTCTATAAAATAATGTCATATTTAAATCAAAATATGACTTAAAGAAAGGAGGTTGAGATGAAGTTCCATACCTTGAGATTGAATTGTCTCGTTCGCTATTTAATATCTTGAATAATAGAATTATAATATTTTATACTTGTATTAAAATCTTTTTAATGTTTATTAATCTTTTTATATAACTTATTACAATGTTATAGAAATTAGTAAATTATTTGAGTTCATATCAGACGTTTTTTTGACGTTCCGGACATGATTCAAAAATGATCTTATTTTGATGAAAATTATCATTATGGTCATATTTAAAATATATCTATAATATTATTCATCAATAAAATATCATTTATATCTAGTAATTATGTATTTAAAATATCCAACAACATTTGGAGATAATAAGTGAATTTCACCAATCATTGATACAGTAGGTTGTATGTATGCATGAACGCTACTTTCATTTGTTTTCCATATTAAAATTAAAAAAACTACATGAGACATAGATATATTGTAATTATAGTAAAATATATATGTAATATATGTTACTTAATTTCATTAATTTAATACATTATACATTCCATGTATGTCATGAATGAATCATTTTAGTTTGTGGGTGTGGTAGTCGACACTTACTAAAATGAAGTAATTGTATTCACACATCATGAAAATCATAAAGGTATTTTGTATAAAAAATCATTGAATAATTGATTAAATATGAATAAAATATATTTCATATTTAAATACAATTCCATAATTGTTTTTTCCATGAGAGGTGGTAGGATAAAATTGAAAAATCATTGTTTCGTGAGGCAGTAGTTCGCTGTAAAACTGGACAGTATGTTATAAAATATTATATAAAGGTGTGTGTATGTTTAGGTCAATAAAATAGAAAAAATTCATAGTATATATGGGATACATGTATTGTTACGTAATAATGGATAAAATAGATCTTATGGGGTTGTATAAAGAATGTAAATGAAACAATTTTATGTGAAGACATTACTTCTAAATCGAGTAACTCCTTTTGATTTGAGCCAGAAAGATTTATTGTTTTGACTTATACCCAAGGTAAGGCTCTATTAACGAAGGGAGAAATTTTGGGAGCATATTTGGTATGAATTATTAATAGACAAGGTGATTGATAGGTGTGTGTATGTGGGTGGTGGTGGTGGCCATTTATAAGAAGAAGGAGAGGCACTTTAAGAATGTCATGAAATATTAATTTATTAAAAATAATTTTTCGAATTATAATTTCTCCAAAGTGATAAAATTCAATAGAAAGATGTGGATTTTTCTAAATCAAATAAACTAATATTTTTTTTGAAAATATCAAGTTACGATAGTATATTTGTAATTTATCTTT